>VZZY01008052.1:42695-130495 GCA_013400335.1 Eurystomus gularis
GGGGCGTCCCCGCAGCCCGGGCGGGACGCGCAGCCCGCTCCCCGCAGCCCGCTCCTGCGCCCGGCACCTCCAGCCCTGCTCGGGCGGGAGCCTGCTCCGACGGGAAAGCAGGTAGCGGTTGAAGTATCGGCTCTGTCGCATTCGCTGGGGCTGCCGGAGCTGCGGGCAGCCTCCCGGGAAAGGCTGTGTCACGGGGAAGGGGGGCAGGGAGCGCGGACCGAGCGTCGTGACGCTCGCGGCGCTGCTGGAAGCCAGAGTGTCTCCAGAAAGACCTCCGAAGGGGTATGGGAAAGCTTGGGTTTTCCTTCCTTGTGCAGTTCAGTAGTCAGAAGGTGTGAACCATCAGTGAAAATCTGATGCCTCAGCTTACAACTTCAAATTTTGACCCAGTCTCTATTTTTTCCTACAATGGCCTTTGCTGCTAAGAAATGTGTCTTATATGTATCTGCCCACCTTCAATGGGACCCAGAGGCTGTAGGTGATGCAGCTTGAGCAGAACAGCTGTGAGTCTTGCTCATAAAGCTCCGCCGCACAAGTGATTCTTATTGGCCTGTGCGCTGATGCAAAGGGCCAGAGAAGCCAAGTGCCCACAGCTGGCGTGAGTTTCTAATCTCATGGGACAAACCTGGCCTGGGTGAGGAGAGGTCGGTTACTGAAGAACAGGTAATTTGTGCTGTTCTTTGTCTTTCTCACAGTAGAGGAGGCAGAAGGCAGAGGTTGGACCACATTCTTATCTTTTCTTCACAGTGTTCTCTGAAGTTTTAATGGAAAAATGAGGAAAGGAGAGCTCTAGTGTAGCTGAGCAACCTTGGTAGGCACCCTGCCAAACAGGGCGTTTGGAAGGTGCTAAGGCTATGATGAAGAATGTGGAAGAGCTCGTTAGTACTAACTTTTGATAATTTGTGTGATGAGAGCAAGAGTGGAGTTACCACCTCATAGTATAAAGGCCAGTGAAGAGTTGCATATTATCTGGTGAGTGGTTTGTTTTATGTTTTGGTGGTTTTTTTTTAGGTAACAGGTTGCTGCTTCGAAGTTCCGAGTGTGTCCTGCCCCCACTCGTGTCGCAGGAAGCAGTTGGTTCAGCGCTTGACAGTAAGTGCATGGTATTTTTCCAGATAAAATCTTAGGATTCATATTAGATGTTATATGCCTCTGACAACGATTCATAAAGCTACTTTCCTTGATTTAATGCTTTCCTGAAAATCCTTAGACTGATAGTGCTTAAAGACAGTACACACTTCTTGTACAATGTTTGGATTTTTATGCTGCAAGGAATTTGATTGAATTGCAAACGAAATAGATCAGACAGTGTGCAGTCCTAAGATGCTTGTAAGAATTGCAGGTTGTGAGGACTTCAAATTGCTTCAGTTGTTTATTCATTTTTAAGGAGATGAAATAGTGGATTTCCACAACAATAAGACTGTGCATGGAAACAGTCTGCATTCCCTTATTCCCCAAACTTCAAAGACAGTGAAGTTCTGAAATGAACTGAAAGCACTCTGAAATAATGAGAAGAAAAATCGTGTTCTTTTTCTCTTTTGAAAAATGTTGTTCCCATGTGAAGGATAAAGGCAAGCATTAAGTAGCTCATCTAGAGAAATACAAAATTTGCCACCTTTTCTTAAAGCTTTGTGCAAAACCTGTATCTCAGCTATATTTGGAATCTTACAGTAATCACTAAAGCATCTTAAAACGTTGAAATTTTCTGTCTTGATACTTGCTTATCTTCTCTCACACACTTGCTCTTAATGTCTGAACACTTAAAATGCAGGCATCGTAGATCATGCTTTCCACCTCTCCTCATTTACCTCCGACAGCTTAACCTGCAATTTATTGCAAGGATTGCACCTATAAGTAAAACAGGATCAGACCTTAATTTGATCTGCTATTTATTCGTTGTGTTAATTGTAGCCACAGGGTTGTATTAAGAAAGTCAAAAAGTACCACTTGTAACTACGGAGTGGCTCTCACCTTTTAAATGGAAAAACACTCATTTTCTAGAAAAAAATAGGAAAAAAGTGGTTATGAGCTAAATGAAGAAGGCAGAAGGGTTTCTGCTTTTCCATTTTTAATGTAATTAATGTAATATTGGCACCCAAAATGTAGCTATCTGGGTGCAAGCCTGTTCCTAGCTTTTACCGCTGTTGGTGGGAACAGATGCATAATTTCTCACACTTTTGTTTGTTTGTTTTTAAACTGCAAATGGGGTTCTTGTTAGGCTAATGGATGTTGGGATTTTTACCTCATGTTAATCAGGAATTTCATCTGCTTGTGTTTCTGAATGATGCGTTCTTCTTATGCTTGCTTTTTTTCCTTGCAATGGAAGAAAGAAGACAATAATTTACAGTACAAATGACTGAAAAAGAAAATTGAAAAATTGCTAAAGAGAAATGCTAGTCTTGCAACAGCCACCACAGCGGTAAATGCCTGGTGGCCCGGAAGGCTTTGACTGAGGAGTCTGTGTTATATCTGAGTGCCCTCTGAAAAATAAGGTGCCAAGCTTGAGTGTGGTAAATTAAAAGGAAAAATCCCGCCTTAGATCTCTTCTAGGGCAGACTTAGAAATAGAGGTATTTAAATTCCACTGAAATGGAATAGGTTTAGAAGTATCTAATGGGCTTAGGCCCCTTTGAAAATCCTAGCCTTAAGATGCTTGAATTTTCAAAAAATGAACAATAAACACTTTCAGTTCTCTACTTTTGGGAGTGGCTTTCCTTAGCTTGCAACATTTCTGCTTTCATTAACAGAGCACAAAACTCTGTTGCATACTGAGGTCTAAGGCTGCTTGATGACTTCAGAGAGTCATTTTAAGCCTAATACTTTCTGTATTGCAAAAGCAAAAAAATTCTAGTAAATTATTAGTCTACCAATAACAATAAAGTGAAATGTGACAGAATACCAGAGATAGGAACTTGTTCTCACTTTTTTTTCATAAAATGTTATTTTTGTCTGTGATTCCTGTTATATTTTTTTAAACATAAATATGCCAGCTAATCAGTGAATAATGGGACTCCTAGAGATGTATTAGAATGAGAACCATTGTTGCTCCTGCCTTCCCATTAAACATTGGTTTAGCAGGTCTCCACATTACAGAAAAGGTGGAAGTTCTTACATTTTTTTAAAAAAAATATTATTACCTCTCTTCCAGTCCTACACTTTCAATATGAAAAATCTGACTGGAAAGTTGTGGCTGACAAGTGAACAGGGTAGCTGCACCACCAGTGGCTTGGGGATCTCTTGTACCTTGACTTCACCAAAGCCAGCTGCCATAGCAAATTCAAGGCTGAATGTGTGTAAAGCAGTACCTGCATAGTTCTCAAACAACAAAGAATGGTGAGGCTTGCATCAGCAGGGATTGCAAGCAGCACAGTTCTTGACTTTATCTTGGTGTTACTGGGGTTTGCTTCTTGGTATTGGGGTGGCACTACAGACCTAGTATGTTAAAGTACAGGTAAGCTCAAGCTGTCCTTGCCCTATTACGTTGACAGAGAGGGTTTCAGGAAGGAGATTCCCCCCACCCTCCCCCTCAATCTCTCTGTGTGCTGCCTGAGTGAAATGAGGGAGAAGTATGACACCTGGAACTGGTGTGTTCCCACAGGTGTCTCAAATCTGTTTAGAGCAGAACTCTCCTCCTTGGAAGACTCCACTAATCCACATCAGGTTCTCATACACACAAACATGTCAGGTATTACCCCTGTTCTATAAAAGAGATAGAACTCTGCTCTTTGCCCTTGTGGAAGGAGAGCTTAAATATGCAAAGCTAGAAGGCTTTACTAAGAACACTCACAAAACTTTGCACTGCTGTTTCGGAAACCTGTGGCATCATAGGTGAGCTCTCTGTCCTGAGTTTGTTCTGTTTGTTAGATACTTCTGTATAAAGAAAGGAGTAGTGTAAACTGGTGCTCTTAATATTCTGTCCATCTGGTTACTAGAGTTCTTTTCCTCAGTAAATTGGTTTATTAGGTTACTTTATTCTGCTTTTATTAATCCTTACTTATTAGAAATACATGTGAAAGTAGGGTTTCTTCAAAGTCTTGAAGCATTTCAAAGTAATTTGGAACTGAGCTTATCCAAAGAAATGTTCCTCTGATTTTAAATGTGAAGGCAATAGTGCTTCTACCAGTATGTGTTGTGGTGGTGAAGTTCAACAGAGCTCATAATCAAACGCAGGGGAAATTTCTTTTTGATATTATGCAGCAATTTTCCAGCACAAAGGCCAATGGCAGATGGAGATTGGTGACTAATGGCCTCTGAAAATTTCCAGCTTCCAGCAAATATTGATAGATCTCTATTTTGTGACTAGAAACTAAGGCCCAGGCCACTAATTCTAGCCGTGCTAAAATCCTTGCAAGTCCTGAAGTAGAATTCAGTAGAATTCCTGAAGTGGAACTGTTGTTGGAAAATGCTGATCCTAATGAACTGGATGTTTTGTGAAGTCAGTTTGCTAGTGCACAGCATTCACCACTTGTTTCTTTTCCATCTCCTTTGGTCTGTGTGGGTTATGACAAGACTTCTTGGGGCAAGGTATGTAAAGTCTAGACAAACATAAACATAGACAGATTTCCTTTGTGGCAGTGTCATGGCAGGTGCAGTTTTCCTGGCTTCTTGTGTTGAAACATCCATTAAAAAAAAAAAGGCTAGAGAAAGATTCAAGGATGTAGGTGACAGTCTATAGAATCAATGCTGGGAACCTTTGAGGTTCCCGCAGCTTGCCCATTTTGATTTGCCTGCTGTGAATCTGTTGGACACTTGAGGTAACTGTGCCTTCCTTAGTCTTGTGCCAAATCTCTCAAAGACCTCTGATGACTTCTCAGGGGAATGTTTCTGTCTGTGTAACTTCTCCCTGTCTAGAAGGCAACAGAGAGCTTACCCAGTCATCTGGAAGGACGTATTATTGATGTGATGGTGCTATTTTATGGTAGTGGCAACTACAGCAGTATGTGGTTCATCCGTTTCTCGAGTGTAACGTGAAGGTTCCTTAAGTTGAGAAGGGGGCTGCAGTTACCATTAGCTCTTATACAAGACTGGATAAAGATATACCCAAAGAATATGCAGTTCTTGTTGTCAATGGACAGATGTTAATAACAGTTTTCTGTGACACTGAGTTCTGTACTTCTTCCTGCTGGCCAAAAAGGCACTGGCATCAAGAATGTGCTATGTCTAGTACTTTTTTTTGAAATCTAAGTACTGAGGAGCCTGTCTGGCACTGTATTATATAATACGCTGTTCCAGAGTACAGTCCACACAATGTGTATGTTGTGCTAAAGATCTTTGAAAGCCTATGTGCGGATTTTCTTTTAAAATATCACCTATAGGTATGTGCTATTTCTGGACCCATGCTTCTATGTTGGGACGTAGAACAGTGCTGTGCTGTACAATACCGTGTTGTTTTCTGCATGACAGTACAGGGTCATGCTTGCTGCCCTGCATATGGTTGAGCTGATTGCTTGATTAGAGATCAGACGTGGATTTTTGCCAGGAGTGTAATAGCAGAAATCTGAAGAAAGCTTGCCTTTTTGAGACTTAGCTTTTGGTGGACTCTGACTGTACTTATCTCTCTTTTTGGACCTTGTTCTGTCTATGCATTTATCTAAGAACAAGAAAATCCTTTTGTGATGTCCTCTATTCTGAGTTAGTGTGGTACAAGCAGGTCTCTATCTGCCCATATACAGCATTTATGGTCACATTGACATACAATTATAGAGCACTAATGAATTGAGTGATGATTAAGAGAGACATGGCTGCAAAGAGTAGGCAGACAAAAATTAATAGTTATTTCTCAACTCTGCCTACCCTCTCTATTCTCCACTCTGGTTTGCTGAATGGTTCCATTTGGACTGATGTTTTTAATGCTTACAGCACAAAGGTGTGTTTTTATTTTTTTTTTTTATCCCTCAGGAAGAAAATTGGTTCCTTATGTTCTGTACATTAAGTTTCCTTAACATTTTTTTCAACATGCATAAAATTACAGATCTCTAGAGAGAATGAAATACCACATTGCACATTGTAATACCGCACCCATTCTCTTGCTTCTCCTCTCTGCTGCCAAGCCTTCCAAAAATCATAACACAGCATTAATACATTTACAGGCACTGGTTTTCCATGCTTGATACAAAGTAAAAATATAACCGAGTAACCAAGCATAAAAATAAGTGATGTCAGTTTGTGGTGGATAAATACAATTCTGGGCAATAAAACCGTATCTTTGCCTTGGATCTGTTGCCTACAGAGTCAGAGTGGAGGAGAGATGTGGTGTGAGGACTAACTTTAACAGTGCCATCCCGTGTGTGGCTACGGAACTGCACTGCAGGTTATAGATAGTGAACTAGCACCCCTGAGAGAATCAGAATGATGTCAAATTTGATAGTTGAAGCAGATTTAATGAGGATAGTAAATAGTACCTAATACAAACCAAAAAATAGAAAAAGAGATTATTCCTAGGTCATCACTTGTACTGTATTACACTGGAAGTGTAATACCGTGTTTGTATATATGAATGTTTGCAAACTAATGAGAGAGAACATCAGGTTTATGGGCTGTTATGTATTTTTTCATTTTTTGCTTGATTTGCATTGTTAAAGCAAAATGCCTTTTCTGAGTGCCAGTTGTGGAGCAGACTATGCAAATCATCTTTTTATTTTTTTTTTCCTCTCCATTGCTCTGGCATAGAAGAAGCATGGTGTGTTGTACGGTTTGCTTTCTCCCTGACAAGCTGTTCCCAAGGAAGCAGGGATGCGATTGTGGAGCTTATCTCAAACTACTTCTCTGAGTTGAGGTGCTCAGTGTATTAAAATGGTGTGCTCGGTGGCTCAGCTCTGTTCTAAGTCATTTATCCTGTTATTGTACCCTCCCACTGTATTGTTCATACTGTTTTTTCCACTCCTGTTTAAAAATTTTTCTTTCTAACCTTTTCCTTTCCTCAGGGTCTCTCTCCATCCCTGCTTACCTCTCGTATCCTGGCTGTATCTCTTGCTGGCAGTCCTGGGTTCCACAGTCTTGCTCCACCCCTCTCTTACCCCTGCAGGATTTTGCTTTTTCTTGTTGTGTCTGTTCTGGTTCCCCCCTCTCATCATCCCTTCCTTCTGTTATTTCCTCTCTTCACCTTCACTTTGCATGGACTATGTCATGTCAGCTAGTTGGGAGCGTACATGAAATGTTTGAGGAAAACAGAATAAGGTAGAGGAAGGTAATGGAAAGAAGTCTCTAGATGGCTCTTTAAAATGGGACTTGTGTTTCCAGTATTTGGGTGAGGGGGGAAGGGCGAGGGGAGTACAGTATTGAGAACTCTGTTCCGGTGAGCTCCTGTTCATTTTGAATCCTTTTAGCAGGGGACCTTGCTGCGATGACAAGAAGTCATTTAACTGGCTTGTCTTATATCCATTGAATACAACAAAATTTTTACAGGAAAGTCTATTGTGACTTCTTACCCCTCGCTCTTTGCTACAAAACAATTTGGAGAAAGGATGGGACATCAAATATTTAAGAAGCTATTTAGAAAGTCCTTTTTTGTTCTTTTCATCAACTTTCTCCCTGTCCTCTTGCCAGCATGTGCAGTAAGTTCCTGTCCCTGAGAGCTTGCACCAAAACCACAGTTTGAACCAGGCTGTACATAATGGGCGTCTCTGTTAGTTCCCGCCAACTGAAGCTCCCAGCAGTAGATGGAAAATTAGACATACGCCACTGCACAATAAGTCTTATTGTAATTCACCCAGCTAGCATCACCGTGAACAGGCCTTGAAAAATGTGTCGTCTGTGCTTGAAATCATACTTGTGCTCTTGCCATTAAAGAATGAAAAAAAAAAAAACCAAACCCCTCTCGTAAAAAAAGTTTCATTTACTTTTTTTGTTATAAAATACTTTTTACTGGTGCCAGCTGGAAGGAAAATGACCCAGTTAGATCTCAAAATTATGATGTAGCTTTAAGTGCTATGTTTAGATTAACTGCCAAAATGTTAGTATAAAGTGGTAGGTGTTTGTGCTGCAGATAATAACTAATGTACTGTTGGTCAAGATAGGCCACTGTTCTGTTATTATTGTATGGATCTTATGACTAAACATCGGAGCAAGCCTAGTGGAACAACAATATTTTACTGTGCCTGGAATACTAGCTTGTCAGAACTTAATTGGGGTGCCAAAAATCTAATGAATCAGATGGGGAAGATGTCTTTTTTCTGTGTGCTGGTATTTCTGATTTGTGTTCCTTTCTGTAAAGTGAACTGTATTTGTCTTATGTATTTCCTGGCAAGTATTGTCTCAAATACAATCGAATCTCTCTGATTGTCAAATAATTATGGTCTTCCAAAGACAGTGAAAATGTTTTGTGGGATTTTTTGTTTTCTATCTATGCTTGTGAGACTGGATTAAATGTGTTGTATATTTTAAAGGACCTGGCTTACAAGGGAAAAATCAAGGTTAAAAGCACTTCAGAACTCAAGTTGTGCTGATGTGTATGACCTTTGGGCCCAGAATTAGCTATTTTTACTCTGTTGATATAAAACATTAACCTCAGTCAAATGCTTTTTGCAAGAAATGAAAACAAAACTGTGATGTTTAAATACACAATCTAGATGTACCTACACCAGTCACCATGAAAAAGTCAACACTTGCTAACAGACACCACATGGTGGGTTCTGTGGTACTGCAGCTATTTCTTTGAATAGGAGGGGGAAGTACCTGCGGGAGAGGAAACATCTTAAATATCTTGAATCTATATGAACTCCTAACCAATCTTCTGTTGTCATCAGTCTGTGTTTCTGATTTTCCCAGCTCTCTTCTCTGCACTGTTCCGCTGTATCACAGGCAATAACCATGACTAAATATTGTTCAGTAATATTACATACCTGTCTTGTAACCCCTGCTCATGACTCCTGTGTTACCGGTGTGTAGAAAGATTTCGTAAATTATGCAATAACCGTTATTGCAGGTGGTATTGGGGTGTTTTTGGTGGTGGCTTTTTTTTTTTAATGAGTGAGAGATTCGTTTGAACCAAAAGAGGAAATACATGCACAGGTCTCTTGGTCCAGTTCCATCTCAGAGCTGAGCTGATCTTAGTTTGGTCTTACTTTTTGTGGCTAATAGGACTTCTAATAAAACTTGGGACTCATTTCAGAAATGGGGAGTTCATAGTAACCTCTAGCTCTTAACTAGTCCTAGGCTAATGGATGGAAATGCAGTCTTCACCTTGCTTATAGAGAAACAACAGATTTCCAGGGGACATGTAAATAGAAATGCTGGCTAGCAACTTGCTGAGAATTGCTGCAGCTGAAAAGTTCTGCAGCTATGGTGCACAACTGAGAGAGGTGATTGACGGGTTAATATTTATGCTTTACTTCAACTGAAGTTAATAAGATACTTGCTGTTTTAATATCTGTGGTTTCAGGAATGGATAGGGAATAACTGGCGATGTTTCAAGTAGGGAAGTAGTGTACTTCAAATAATGCTATTACATTGATCTTTTTACGGTAATGGTTTCCTTAACATTCAGAATGACCAAAAATTTATGCAAAATCCTCTGGCTGCCAAATTAAAACAACACCGGAATTCTTCCCAGAGTCGTATTACTGTATATTTGGAAGGAGGATGTATGAATACAGCATAGTGTAAAATGGTCAAAACTCCATCACATCTGTATTCACATTCAGGACTATTTTGCTTTTTTGGAGTGCTTGTGTTTTGAGACTTAGGAAGATTTGAGTCTTCTGAATTAAGAATGCTATAGACAGTGGTGTTTTGAATTCATTAAGACCTATAATATTTATCTAATACGTTTTATTAATCCACTCAATCTAAGGTTAAATACACTTCAAGTTTTATTGCAAGTTCTCCTGCTTAAATTCATAGAACGAGAACTTAACATCTTAGCCTTTACCGTACCAGGAAGTGATCAGTGGAATGCTTTAGAAAGCGAACGCTGTTTATTTTAATTTGCTACTCCAATTAGTGTTCAATAAGAAAATACATTTAATTAAAATATAGATGCTAAAAATATGACATTACTCTTTTCAGACTAAGATGTTTAAAATAACGCTTTGGAAATATAAAAGTTTCTACTGCTTTTTCTGAAAGATGGGGCAGAAATAACTGCATGCGTTTACAGCAATGTTCAATAGGGACAGTACCACCCAGCTAGCGCAGGGGACTCAATGGTTAGAGTAAAATGGTGTAAGGATGTTGAAGCTTTTTTCCTACAGAGGTTTATAGCAGAAGAGGACCTGATGAATGGGCCAACACAGGACTTCTGAATACACCTTTGAACTTCCTCCAGAAACATGATAGAATGTGAATCCCAGTCTAGCAAGCTCTGATAGAAAGGATGCAGTCTGAAAATTAACCTTTGGATTTTCAGTTGGCTGCTGAGGTCCGGATTCCCAAACTGTAAAGCCTTGTATCCTCCTTGTTTCTACTGGCATCACCTCTCAGAAGCGGGTCTGAATTGATGCTAACATACTTCTAGCACTGTACTGGGCTTTAGGTATGTGGATTAATATGGGTGAGTGAACAAAGGCAGCTTTTTTACAGTCCTACCTTAGAGTTAACTCCTTAATCGAAAGATAGAGAGATTTTTTTTTTTTTTGTATATGTTTGTTTGCTGTGTAGGACCTATAAAATGAAACCTCAACAATCAATGTTCAATGCTGTTTGATATTACTTGTTTTTCTTAGTAATGGAAACCTTCCCAAGGAATTTAAAAGGTTAGATTTTGTGGGTTTTTTGTTGTGTGGATTTGGGTGTATTGTTTTTTTGGTTTAATTTTTTTTTTTTTTTTTGACACAGTGCATGTAAGTGGTAGTCCCTGTACTTTATTTGTCTGACAATTGTTGTATATTTTCTAAGTTTGCAGAAATTACCAGGCCAAAACAGTGACTATTAATAGTTCTAGGTTTGTTGAGATGTGAATGGCATCCAGTCATGCCATAAAACAGCTGTGTATCTGGGAGTTTGAGGCATATACCTACTTTTCTTTTCTTTAGTGAACGTGTATATCCAAAAGTAAGGGTGTTGGTTAAGAATTATATGACTACAGGTGCCTCTGTTGGAAAGATCTGTGGTATGGTNCAGGCCAAAACAGTGACTATTAATAGTTCTAGGTTTGTTGAGATGTGAATGGCATCCCCTGTAGACAACACACATTTCTATTAACTGTAGCAGTCTTGGAATCTGTACCATAAATAGCAACACTGAATTCATCTCATGTGTTCAGAACATATAGGGTGACCATAGAGAGGAAATAAACATCATTAAGGAAATACTGTGTGGAGTCACAGCTACAGACAGCTACAGCTATAATTGCATTTCTTTATGGTCTTGGGACAGAACATGTAGTTCTGTATTCTACCAGAAGTGAAGCTACCTCCTAATTATGTCAGAGTGTCTTTGTTTCTGGGCAGCAAAGCAGTCTAAGCCAAAACACTGTATCTGAGCAGTCTTCAGCTTTAGGATTATTTAAAACACAAACTTGATTCATATCTGAAATGCCTGCAGATCCTAATTATGGAGAGTTGAACCCCTTTCAAACTCGTATGTTTGGCTTGCTAGTATGTAAATTGTAATGATAATTTACCTCAATTGCTGAAATGCTTGCTGTCTTCGAATAATCCCTCTAATTTCCCTGGCATGATTGAATCATGTTCTGGATAGCCAATGATGCCATCTCAGGTGTACTGTAATACTGAAAGTTGGATTTGGCTATGTACTGCCCATGGATGTTGTGGTTACAGTGACCAGCACTACTGGTAGGAGTTTTCCACTGAAAGAAGCTGTCTGTTGCCTGACTACTCCAGCTACTGGACAGCTGAAACTTTACAGCCTCAGTTGTACACTGCAAAGCCATAAGGTTGCTGCCAGAATTGAACATTAATTGTTCTTTTACAGACCTAAGAGCCTGCTTTGAATCTTCTGCACTACATATTTTGCGTAGACATGTATACTGGGGATTCTGTTGGGTCCTACCATTAGTTTCAGTTTTAGGTGGTGCATGTTGTCATGAGTTGCATGCTGTGCTGATTAAGCTGCATACTTCACTAATCAAGCTGTAAAGTTAAGTAGGTGAAATTTAATATACTCTACTAATCAAGGTGCATTCTTTGTTGAGCAAGCTGAATATTTTAAATGTAGAGTTTTTTTATGTAGTCTAGTAACAGGCTTGGGTGCCTCTTACTGCTTACATACATGGCTAGCAAAAAGCCACCAGCAGCTATTCCATTACTGACAATGGAAGGAATGTGAGCTTTCACTTTGATACTTGTTCCAGTAGACCTTAGGGAAGAAGTAATTGAAATTAGCCCTAGTGAGCGAATGGCACTTTTCCCCTTTGATAAGTCTCATTGGATTACACTGCAACTACATCCCTACCATAGCAAGGGTGCACATGATTTTTGCACCTCAATTTGGTCTGCAGATTTCTCATAGAAGTACTGATCTTTCAAGCCCTCTCATGATGATTGTTGTCCTCATTCTGATAATCTTAATTCAGTTTTAATTCTGAACACTTTCTTCGGTGCATCTCAGTGATGTCTCTAATTGACAAACACAGAAGAATGGCAGTTTAGTCTCCTTCTCTTTTGCCAATAACAGATGGAACATACTGGGAAATACACAAAGCTGCGGAAGAAAAGACAGTTGATGCAGAAAGTTTGGTAGCAGCATTATTCAGCACTAGGACTGAACAAGTTACATGGAGTCAATGTAACAAGGAACAATGCATTTTAACTAGTCCAGAGAATAATGGTAAAGTATGCAATTAAGGAGACTAAGATTTTTTTGTTTAGTGTTTGTTTAGTTTAAAGGGGGCAAAGTGAAGCATACAGGTAGGAACTGAAGCTGAAAGAAAGGGGTAAGAGAGCAAATACTGAAAAATCAAGTATTTCCAGAAATTTCCACTCTGCATCTGCATGTGATAATAAGGGCCAGGAGATACCCTGTGTTGCAAGTTTGCATGTTCTAGCCTTGGTGGTCTTCTGAGTCTAATCTAGGGGTAAATTATTCCTCTATTTGCAAAATGCTAATGGCTCGTTTGCATGTATTGCAGGGAAGAGTTGATTCCTCTGGTCTGAGTCAAGCCTACTTCTGTCATTTTTTTTCATTCTGGGGATTTTAGTGCAGGATGCCCATGGTCAATCACTCACCACAGAATAATTTCAGTCTGTGTGTTTCAGCAGCTTAAAAATGGCATAAGAGAAATACTGGCTTTTTAAAAAAAATGCCTGTGATGTTCATATGGAAACAAGGTGAATGAAGTACAATTCCTAGTCAGGAAAGGCTTTCTAAGCTTTAGGAGAAAAAAAAGAGAATGAAGGTTGGTGTGAAAACAGACCTCTCACAGGCAACCTCGATGTAGAGTACTCTTAGAAAGCAGGCAGTTGTGTAGAAAGGTTGGGGGTTTAGTTTCAATTGTTTGGAAATGGCTTTTGTTTTATTCAGTCTGCATGGAGTGCAACCCACTCAGCTTCAGTTCAGCAGCTTGTTTTATATCATTACGTTTATGCCTGTTGGATTTTGACTTGCATCCTTTGCATCTAACCACTGGCAAAGTTTGATCTTAGGCCATCAGTAATTAAGCAAGTCGGTGACTTCTTTTTTTTCTGGTTGCTCATTGTGGAGTATCAAGAACTGTCTCAAGGAGCAGAGCGTTGTTGTGCACTTTGGCTAAGACTGATTATTGAATGTTATTGTCATGTTTATCCTTTTGTTGGAGTATGTGCAGGAAGAGAAGGGGGATGTGTGATAGCAAGGAACATACAACTGCAGCTTCTAAATACTTAGTTAATGTCTGCTGTCAAACTGCTGACTTTCCAAACTATCAACATAACAATTTCCACACAAAACATTGCAGTCCGTTTGTTAACTGAGTTACTGTAAAGCTGGAGGACATCTCAATGAATCAGTAAAATACTGTATTACACTTAGGAGGAACAACCAAGTGCCATAAATTATTAAAACTAAATTGGACTTCTCAGCCATAATAAACAGAATATAGTGCAATGGAATAACTGTGGTGTGTTGTTGGTTTGGATTTTTTTGGTTTGTTCACCAAATGATTTGCTCAAATAAGGGTTACCTGTTAGTAAGAAATAATCAGTTCAACTAACTTTAAAATTTTGAGTGGTGACCAATGCCAAATGTGCTGCCAGCTCTGTAGAGCAGGGACTTCATATTGAGTGTGTACAGCATAGGTGTACATGATGTACACAATAGAGTTCTGATGCAACACTGAGTTCTTGAATGTTCAACAGGTAGTAGTAAGAGTGACCAGTTACATAAGAAAGCTAGACACAGATTTAACTTGCTGTTTTTCTTTTAGGCTTTCAAAGTAGGAATTTCTGTTGTGTGAATTATTTTCTTTTAAAGGATCAAATGCCTGTGAGAATTGTGTTTGAAAGTTGCTGGAAGTAAAGTTAGATTCCTAGAATGCTTCACGAATTTAAACTGCAAAGGATGAAAATGTCCATTGCGTACCACACAGTGTCAGTGTAAAGCCTTAAAGAGTAAGTAAATTTCACAAGATGTAAATTCCACTCAGTAGTGTGCAAGTTGATTACGGCTCAACATTTACATAGGCTCTTTAATTAAGAGTAAAGGTCAATAGGTTAAATAAGTAACTTAATCAGAAAATTATGCAGAAGTGCCACAAATCAAACACATTATACAACCCTTGAGATCGATACGGTATGCAAATCGATCAGTAAAGTATATAGTGTATGACTTCAAGTACTGAAACATGCAGTGTGATATTGCAAACACAATAGTCTCAGTTAACAGCCCAACAAATATTTATTTATTTTTCAACCACAGATTTCTTTTGTCATGCATAGCATTCAATTCCCAGGTAACTGTTTTAGCTCATCTTGAGCTGTGAGCAAAGTTGGTGTTTGCATGAGTGAGTCAAGGAGAGGTTTCAAAGCATGCATAATGTTGTATACTCACTGAGGTTGCATAAGGGGCAGGAAAAGGCAACAAGACTTCTTTAACTAGTAAATTAAGGTGCAGGTGCTCTGGAATATCAAAGGTCCAGATTCTCTTGGATGGTGTGGTTTGCTTGTCACAAGAAAGGAGGAGGGAACTGATTTATGGCTCCGTCATTCTCCTAGTTCATCTGTGCCAGCCCTGACTACACCATGAAATAAAGAATTGCTTTCTCTTAAAAGAATTGAGGTGAGCCAAAGTGCAGTATGTTCCAACCACAAGCCTTCCCTGTCCCCATTTATTTGATAGGACATGAGGAGTTAGGACCACGTGTTGAGCATATGGAGGTGGGGACAATTCCAGGCACTTCTGTGGACCTATGCCCAGTCAGCTTCCTTTTCTTTTGGGCTTACTTTACTATTTGTTGGAGTCTTGTTCAGCCCCTGTTCTGGAACAGGTGACCTTTGTATGTAAGAGCTCACACCACTGTTACTGATGCTATGTTGCAAGAGGAGGCCATTGCAACAGTTTTGAGGGTTGTCTGGGTTTAGAAAAAGCTATGCTGTCCTGAAGGACAGGCAGTGCATTCCATAATCAGATGTTTGTAAGCACTAGCTTTTGAATCACTGGGAGCAATTTTTATCACCTGGTGGGATGCAATAGGTTTTTAGCCCATATGGATCTGCTATCAGGTCAGAAATGCATTGGGGTCAGAAGTTCTGCACCTCTTCAGATCAGCAGCAAATGCAGGGGTACAGCACTTCTGAAAAGAAAAAACCTACTAGGTATGGGAATAATTGTGAGTGTCCACACAGCGAATATACAGATTGATTGCATTTGTTGGAACCGTGTTCACACAATGTAGTCTTTTTGAACACTTCCACATAGTTTCTGGAAGTAGCCAGAGTTGTTATGGGAATAAGGCAGATGGAAATCCCCTCCTCCCATAATCACAGTATGATGGGCTCCTTGGGTAAGGAGTCAGGATTTCCTACCCATAAGCACAAATACAAAAGTCATTGGCATTTAGCAGTGGATGTGATAGACACTTTTGTGCCAAGTGGCGTTCTATAGTGTCTCTCTTTTCTTTTTCCCTTCCACTTCTTTTGTTTGTCTGAAAAAGCCATGGCTGAATGTATTCCAAGTGGCTGTATTGTTGCTAAGGCCCATCATGGGAGGAGCCAACTCAGTAATACATTATTACTGAGAGAGAATACTGGAGCTCCTTCCTCCTCCCCCACTTACAGAAATGACACTACTGTGTTTATCTTTCTGTTCTTTTGCCTGTTTCTCTTCTTTAAGTGCTTTTGCTTGTTTGTTTTCAGGTCATATGGTCTATTACATAGCCACTATTTTTTCTTTATTTTGTTAAAGTTGTAAGCAGTTTAACCAGGTAGAATAATTTCTGTGACTGTTTTGGCAGGTTTTTACTTAAGTTTGTTTCTATACATTTGAGCTTAAACTGCTATTTTAAGTTGTAGGCTACCTCTGTATTTATGTTTATTTCTGCTTCTTAAATAATTATGTTATCACCTTTTACACATACTGTTGTTATTTCTGCTGTGGGAAGAGGCTGCATCAGGACTGAACATTTAGGATGTTTTGATGATACAAGTCCCAGACTCTGTGGTTTGAACTGAACCTTTCTATTTTTTTGATGCAAAGGGTCAAAATTCCAACCACATCTCTGCTTGCAAGCATCTTCCACAGCAGTGGGAGGCTTCATTATGTAGGAAACTTTGCAAGTGCTTACTAGTTTCAACAGCTGTCTTGTACAACTGTACTGTGTTTTATTAGATATGCCTGCAAACACTGCTCGCGCTTTAGCTTTGTTACCTCAAGTGTTTTCCATATACCTGATTTTTTTTAAAAAAATGAAATTGACAAAAAACAAGACATTGTCTTGAGAAGTTTCCTGCAGTCAGGCAGATGAAAGTAAAGATGAGGAAGAAAAGGGACTATTCCAAGTTGGATAAGGAACTGGAATAACAAGAAATTACTGTAATGTGCTATACCCTATATATCGCATCTCTAGCTAAAATAAATTTTAACTAAAAAACCCCTTCAAGTATGCATGGCTGTGAAACTAGTGCAGCACTGAGCTCCGTTTGCCTAGCCGGGGCTGGAATATTGGCCGAACGCCTCTGACCTGACCTATTGTGTATGCTGCTAGTGCACTTCTACCAGCATTCAAACTGTTTCGCATGTGTCTGTGTGAATTGCAATTGCACCCTTACAGGCACTGTAAACATTGTGTTGGCTCGCTGAATAGTCTAAAGGATGTGGCTGGGGAGAACAGGCTCTTCTGTCAGGCTGCTACTGTTTCACTTCCTACTTATCCTCAGCTCTCTTTAATTCTGGAGGCAAGAAGCTTTGTTTTTGCCATCTCTGTTTCTCTCCCCTTTTCCCTTTTTTTGTTGTTGTCCATTAATATCTCAAAATAAGATCTGAATGTGATATTAATATTAGAAATTAAAAAGTCAGTAGGAAGAAATGCATATTGAGTATATTTCAAATCTTATGATTTCTAGTTCAATCTCATGATTTCATAATAGTCTGGTTTAAGATTCCTAAATGTTTGCTTGGTAATGATAGATTCCATTGATAGTTCCATCTTCTGCTATAAATTTTAATATACTTTCTCCAACATCTAGCTACCTGCATATTAAGACACTTGCAAAATGTGTAAGATCTGTGATAGCACCCTCTCATCACTTACTACTCAGTTTTGACATACTTAAAACTGGATGTGTGTTGTTCATGAGTCTCTTAGCGAATCTTTTTATAAAGACACCAGGATTTTCAAGCTTAAAACACAATTCAAAGCTAGGCAATTTTTCAAATTTCCTGTGGTTTTGGTGCATATGTTTGGTACAGCTCAAGCAGTGTTAGGAGTTGGGTTCAATGACTTAAAACATATATCTGCTTTCAAAGCATAATGAACTTCATCCAAACCTACTCAGAGCAGTCACTTTCAGAATCCTTCTCCATGCATCTCTTCCCATATAAAAGCTAGGGAAACTCTTGCGTAAGGTTTACTATGTTTTTGTCACAGACTTGCCTGACTATTGGCTTTGCTAGTTAAAAGGAATGAGGAGAGCACCACTTTGACAACTTAGCATATATGATGCTTGCTGCTCTGAGGGCCTCACAAATGACTGTTGCAGGAGCATAGTCCTCTTAGGCTTCATCTCTTTGCATTTGCACAAGCTCGTACAGCTAGTGACTTTGCACCTGTGTGATGCTTTATTTACATAAAATGCTTTAATTCTTTGTATAAGCACATTTTTAATTTCAGTTTGTCTACTTGGTTCTTAACATACAAATCTTTAATGTTTATCGCCTAAAGTCATAATGTTCTTGCTTTGCTGTAGGTTCTATAGAATGAATTGCTTTGATTTTCATTACCAATAGAAAGTAGAATCAATAAACCTCTTGATGTCATTCAGTCTACATATAATTTTATTAGAAAGGTCTGTGTGGAAGGAACTGCATCTTCAGGCTCAAAATGTTCTATTTAAAAAGTTGCATTGGGACAATGAGTAAAACTAATATTTAAATGGATAACATCTATATTATTTAACCAGTGTAACTCATGTTTCTTTTACTAATCTAAATTCCGAAGCCCAGCAGAAGAATGCAAGTGTGTTGCATTATGTAAATGATGTATAGAGTTCATGTTTTCACAAAAAAACCTTGAAATAGATATCAAATTGCTACCCCCAAGGCAAGGATCACCAGCTATCCTTCAGTTCTATGAGGCAGTTGCTAACAGGAGCAGTTCATATGATTCTCAGCACTGCAGTCACTTCTTAACTCTTCCAATGCATGAATTCCTTATTGAACAGAAATTAAAATACTTAAGTTAGCATTTCAAAGCCTACTTTTCTTTCCTTTTAAAAAGAAATGTATCACATTTTTGTAAATCAGTGGGGTTTTTATGATTATTAAGCTAATACACTTTAGGCTATTTGGTCACATTAGTAACTGAAAAATGCAATAAAAACATGAATTTGTTATCACAGCTGATCTGTAATACTTCAGGTGTGTGAGATATAGTATATCTCATTATTATTTAGCCCCCTGAGGTATACTAAGGTCTTCATAGAAGACACAATCCTTGATAAATAGAAAGTGATTATCATTGAAAACGTTGGTCCCCCAATTTACTACAGGAGCAGTACTTCCATCTGTGCAGAGCCTTATCTTCTTCAAGGTTTCAGTCATATAAAGAGCTCTCAGCAGTAGGAAGCCTGGCTTCAATAGCTCCTTGTTCTCGAATAGATCCCTGTCTCAGTAGAGCTGCTTCTGTGCTCAGGGCCTGTGCCTAAGCCATGGCACAGTTGGCAAACATTGTTCTGTATAGGGATCTGGGAGCTGCTGCAGGAGATGGGCACATATATGTTCTAGTAGTTGTGTTTATGCATCCTTGCTCACTGCAAAAAGGAATAGGGGAGATTTTTGTCATAATCATCTTGAATTCCATTTTTTAAGAAACCGTGTACCGTATTTAACGAGGACCCATGTAATCAGAACACCTGTGTTCCCCGGTATGTTGCCCAGGGAACCAATTTACCCTAATGACAGTGAATGACATTTATTGCTGCTTAGACTAGTGCTTAATTTAAACAATAGTGCATTAGCAATATTTAACTTAATAGGGATGTATTGGGTTTGTGCCAGTGGGTTAAGTAATGTTTAACTAGGTGTTAAATAGGTAATAATAGAATAATACTTTGACTTATGTAGTGCCAGTGCATTTTACCTGAGAATCTGTAAGTGTTCAAGAAATGTTAAGGTACCATACTTCAGAGCATGTTTTGAAAGGAGTAGTTTTTCCTCATTTTCCAGAGATTCACAGAGAAGCTAAGTCTGTCCAGTTTGTCCTCAGATGTCTAGGCAGCAATATATTGATACTAGCTGTGGATGGACTTGTGAGTAATCTGTTCCTCCAGAGTCTGGCCTGGGACGGATTTTGCCCCCTTGCTTGGATTTCTTAGCTCTCTCTTCACTTAGTTACTTTTCCAATTTTTTAAAAAAAGCTCCTGAAGATAGCATAAATCTACAATGTGACACTGTTCTCCACGAACAGTGAGATCCAGCTGAATGTTTTAGAATGTTTGTATAATGTGCTATTACCGAAGAATTTATTTAGCTTTTGTTAACTTCCAACATCATAAAGGAGACTTCAGAGTCCAACGACAGTGGGCCTCAGGTCAATAAGGGAAGCTGGTTTAGAAGTCAGAGACGTGTTTTATCATTGTGTTAACTCATTGTAGTTCCTGGATATAACTACCGAATGTGCCATCGTGAAAGCTACTGCGATAACGAGATGCTGATTTCACAATGTTGACATCTAGATCCCTGCAAAATTCTAGACTGTTTTTATACTGGAGGCTTGGATTTGTCAGAGAGCCGTGTAGTGCCCTGTCTGCAACTCCTGGTGTGACCCTGCATGCATGGTTTTAAGTTGCCTGCATACCAAGGGTTCAGGGCCCAGCTCTGATACAGCATAGCTGCCTAATCTAGACTGTGGCTGTTGAAGACATGATAAAAATCTTTAAAGATATAAGAAAGGTAAAAGATACAGGCATACACGTGATTGTTGAGAGGGTTATTAGTAGATCAGTAGTGTTCTAGTGGGAAAAAGGCAGCATGGAAAGGTGTAGAATCCTAAAAGGAAAAAGGGAGTCTGTGACGATGGAGCTAGTAGAAAGTGACAACTCGGCCATGCAGAGAATGCCTTCCAGGGATCTCCGGAGGCAGATCGTTACCTGCTTGGCCTGGGAACGTTGTGCAGCTGCCTTATTGGGATGGTGACCAGTAATGCTTGGCTTCATAGCATGTTAAATCACTGCTAGACTTTTGCATGTATTTAACCAATAAATAATTGCATTATACCTCTCAGTTAAGTATGCCCTGCTTGCAGTGTCTCTTTGTGCTTGGCTAATGGTGCTCAAAGAAATGATATTTGGCTTCAAAACATAGGCATCTTTAAGGCGCCTCCAGTTCATCCCTGTTTTATCTAGATAGGGCTATCTATCCTGTTGCATTGACTTAAACTTTTGTGGGAAGGTGACTTGTGTTCAAATCTGATTTCATGCAGATTGGCTCCTTGATGCCTCTATAAATGTTCCAATTGTTAGGCTGCTATGTCAGTACTGTATTTTACTAAAATTGGGGATCTTGCTATAATGGTCTTAATTCCCTTTTTTCTTCTGATATTAATCAATTTGTATTAAAAGCTACTATCCTGCCTGGACCATGATCAGAAGGGATTTGGATGCTGCATCTTCTTTCTATGTATCCATTATATGAGTGATTTTTATATGTAAAAATATTTATGCCATATAAATATGGCATGTTTATGTATAAATATATACAAATAAATGAGTATATAAAATACCTAAACATACAGAAATGCAAGTGAAAAGATACAGTTACTTGGTTACTTAACTTAGGTACGTTAAGCTCTTGCAATGTTAAAGTACTGCTAACTTGGAATATTGTAGCAAATATTGTATATATGGATGCTTTGCTTTCTAAATGATAAATCATCAGGTTATGCTCTGCCTTAATTTAGGAAAACAAGCTACTTGACTGTTAGGCTGGCAGGAGGTTTGTTAGATAAACCTCTTGCAGGTATTTGTGTGCAACAGGATTTGGACTATTAGTATATCTCATTTAATAATAACTATGAAAAATAAGTAATTTTCTAAAGTCTTTCCGAAGTGAGTATGTATTATAATGTGGGAGCAGTGAAGAAAGTTTTGGGAAGATGAGCAGTAGAATTTTGTACCTTTACTTGGAAGCAAAGTGTAGCTGAAAACTTAGTCTTACCATGTTTGTCAGATTTTAATATGATTTTCACCCTGCACTGTAATATCATGTGAGGATAGGAGGAAAAGCATCATTTGCTTCCTGCAGATTTTAGTTGTATTATGTGTTTTGTTGGAGCTTTTTGTCTCAATAAACAGCTTTAGGGAATGTGTTTGCAAATAGTTCATATTTTGCAAATGGTGGCCAGTTATTTCAGCTAATATGTTTTGTTGTGTTTTAGAGTGTAAATTGATAAGGCATTTTGCCAGGCTTAGTTGCTTTCTTCTACTGGGGGAAAAAAAAAGCCTTGGAGTGGAGGCAGGAAATGTTTAGTCTTGAAGAAATGGACTGAACTTCTCCTGGGCAGGGCTCCCATTGACTTCAGTGAGAGAAATCGAAATCGCCAGACTGGACAAACTTATTTACATTACACTGAGTTCTGTCTATGCCCAAGCAAACAGGGTTTGTATAGGGAAACCTGGTGGAAATCAGCAGAAGAGGCATTCTTCTCTCTACAAGCTAAAGGCATGTCAGAAGATGAGCTATTTAACTTACGATCTGGAATAGCATGTTCCTTAAATGAGAGGGCAACACTGAGAACCATACTTCCTTGCAGTGGTGGATCCAAGACTGTTTCGTTGGTGCCTTTTGTCATGTATCAGTTCCCTCGAATCAACCAGTGGTTACCGGAGTCCTTGTTCTTCCCTTGGAAGCAGCGTAGGAGCTTGTGCTGTGATGCTTACCAATGACTTAACAGTATCCACCCAAATTTCTGGTTTTATTGCATCTGAATATAACTAGTTTGAATATAGAAGAAACATGCCTCAATCTGTGTGGAACAGCAGTGCAGCAATACCCATTTTACAGAAATTTACATAAAGTAAAGATCAGTTAAGGCCAATGGGGTTGGGTTTTGGTGATTGAACAGGATATGAAACATTGGTTACACCTTTCAACTGAAGGGATCCATCTGCCTCTTAGAAGAAAGTAGGCTGTGTTAAGGTTCTGACTGAACTTGATATGAATGTCTCTAGTCTGCTTTGATTCATGACATTATATCTGTAGGTATACATACCCAATATATGTACATGCATAATATAGTTTAATGTAACATACAATAATATAGCATTATATAATGCATGCTATATTTATATAACAAATACAATAAACACTGTTTATACATATAGAAAATATTCATGAGCAATTGACAGGTCCACTTTTTTGTACTTGTTTGTGAAAATAACATTTTACAGTGAGTATTTGTTAATAAAAATTAAGCCAGGACATTTTTGAGGATTATTTTCTACTTAACTCCAAGGGGCTTTGTTGAAAGCAATAATAGTGGCTATATGGGCAAACAACTTTGCAATCTGTGTAAGAATATATTGGGACTGGGTGTGACCATTCCCTTACTTCTTAAAGGATTTTTTCATTTGTTTGGAAGTATCACCTCATCCAAAAGTTATATTGATAATCCACTTTAAGGCTTGATGTATGAGGATTAGCCTGTAGTTCTAGTGAATTTGTACCGGTCCCCGGCAGGGATCTGTAAAACAGGTACAGGGTTTGTGCAGGAACAAGTGGAAAAAGGAGCTGGTGGGGGAGAGTGAGAGGGGCAAATAAACATGTAGCTAAGCAGTGAGATACTGTTCTTTTGCCAGAATCAAGGAAGAAAAGACAAAAATGAGTAAGGGGATAATGTTCAATCTGTTTATGCTAAGAGTATTTCTCAAAAATGCATGATAATATCCCATGTCTTAACATGGAGAAAGCCTGCTGCACCATTTTCTTTATGGTGGCATATACTAGCACGTATCTTTTCCAACAATTTATAGGCAAGTAAACACAGAAGGTCTAATACTCTTGTTCACAGTGACAGTGAATAGGGGTTCCTCCTGCTGTGGTGTGCCAAAGGTAATTGCCACTCTTGGTCTTCTACTTGACTTTCTGGAGTTCATTCAGCCCTGAATCTGAAGGCATAGTTAGAAGCAGTGTTTGTTGCCTCTGCTTTTCTTTTGGGCCACATGAGAAAGATTCTGATGAAAACTTTTAAATAAAATACCAAAACAAAATAGAAAAAAAAAAAACACCAAAAACCAGCAAAACAAAAGCCACTTTTTTTTTTATACATGAGATTACAAAAGAGCCAGGAGAGTCTCCCTTGTCTGTGAACTGACCACTATAACAATGACACCTTGCATATGGTTTCAGGTGCTTATACAAACTTCTTCATTAGATGATGTTTGTGGATTTTGTGGACACCTAACCGGTTTTGATCTTGTCTCAAGAGAAGCTGGCATCTTGCTCTTGGCTTCAGCAGGTTTATTTTGCTAATATTTGAGCTAAATTTATCATAGGTGTACCTGAGATGGGTGGATCGCAGCCACATGCGAGTGCTGCATATGATTTCAGGCTGCTTACCTGGAAAGAAAACCGGTTCCTCTTCCTTCTCTAGCATAAGCAGAAGAGACCTTATCATAGACCGGGGCAGAATAGCTCTGCTTGACTCCACAGCTGGTGTGAGCAGATCAGCCATAACATCTACAATGTTACAAATCTACATCTGCCATAACATCTACAGTTAAAGAGTTAATTGTCTGAGTCAATAAGACTTTTCACAGTCACTGTGTTTTCGAAGAAGGAATGACAATATTTAGCAAGATAAATAAAACCCCTTATTTGGTGTGAGGACTTGGAAGAACTTGACAAAAGCCATTTAAGTTGTTTTTCCAACACCACTTCCCTTGCCTTTGGCTAGCAGGTCCTGAGAGGAATATAAAGAGAGGTCTCCAGCTGTACCATGTCCATTCTTTTTTCTTTGGCAGATTTTTTTTTTCTGTTCTGCTAAATGTTTTTGCAAAATAACTGTTTTGAGAGTGATAAGGACATACCTTTGCCAGGTTCATTTCTGTCCACACCTTTTCCTCGCAATTTCTTTGGAATGGAAGCACTCATGATAATAAAGTTATTAAATTAATTTCAAAGATGGGCCTGCTGCACATTGTCCTGAGGTAAAAAATACTCTTTTCATTGCTTCTGGTGGGTGTTGGGCTGAACTGAAAAGGAAGAAAGAAAATTCATGAAACTTTAAGATTTTTTTTTTTTCAATGCCAAGCACAGCTGTTTTAATGTAATTCAGAGACCTTTCTGATCATGGGGGAAGGGGGAAGCAGTAATCTAACAGACATACAAAGACCACTTATTCTACAAGTAAACCCTGACAGAAGAGATGGGGAGAAAAAAGAAAGAGTAGGAAAAGGGATAGTGCTGAATATATAGTATCAGGAAAAATGATTTTCTTCATGAAAATTTGAACATAAAGGAACTTGCAGCTAGTATTCATGGTAGAGAATTTTTTGGTTAAAAAGATTGACATTTTAATAAACTGATCTTAATTAACACTACTTTGAAATTCTGAGTTGTACGCTCCCTATCTCAAAACACTAGAACTAGTGGCTTTTTAAATAATTTGCTGCTTGTGGGTGATCTCTTTTTGAAACAAACCCAGACCCTCCAGTCACAATTTATTTTTTATTTCAAAAATGATTTTTACGAGCAAATTTTGCTTTGGTTCAAGAGAATTATAAATCATTATTACACAGCCAGACACTTCAAACATTTTGTAAGAGCTTTGTGCCCAATGAAGCATCAAAGGCAATGCTGAAATTCATGATTACAGCATGGGTGCACGTCCATTCATTAATACATTAAAGTTCAGGACTCTAATGTTATTAATAGGATTTCTAGATTGTCATGCATTTCTCTCTTAGAAAAGGTGGCTCTTCTTACCAGACAAAGCAAGAGGATTGTTCTTCATTAAGGCAAATTTATGAAAACTTTTTTCCTTTTTGTAGGCAATTTAGGGCTGCAGAACTCAGACTGAGACTTCTTGGGATCTTTTTGCTACTACTTATTCACCAAGGACAGGTTTAGCTTTTTCTTCCTCTTTCCTCTCCCTGTGTTGTTGGAAATCTATGTAGGGAAGGAGGGAAGACAGGCAGTTATCAATAGATACTCTTCTTGACCCCTTCATTTCTGACACTAAATTATGCTTACTGATCATGCATCTATTTAGCTCTCACTGTAATAAGTTCTGAGAGGCATGTGTAACATGGAACAATATACTTCTGAATGTACTTCAAACATGAGATAGTTCAAGGCCCTGCTGTGTTCAGATCTTGATTGTATTTAGACACTGCACAAGTCCATAATAAGAGATAGCCCCTGCCCTTCAGAATTTACAACCTATGTAAATCAGACAAAGAACAGAATAAATGAACTGCTGCCTGGTTTTACTGCTGGAGAACTAAGACTCAGAAAGATTAAGTGATTTGTTTAAACTGTGCACTGAGTCTGTGCCAGAGCTGGGAAGTGACTCTCTTTCTCCTGAGATCCCACGTAATTGTTTCTTTCTTCTCAAAATAGATGTCCATAAATGTGAATAAAAAGGACTGCTGTGCACCAGAATTCAAAGCACGTAATTACCCTATTTTAAATTTTGTGAAATTCCTGGCTAGTTATTAGAGATTTTGGTGCTACATAGCATTTGAGTAGATGTAGTAAGAGATGCACTAGTTTTGTGCTAACAAAAAACTGTTGTTATTGGTGGCTTTCCCAGATACCTGGGCAGGTTTTGAAAATTGGGAGATGCTTTCTCAACAGCATTCAATGTTCTGTTCTCCTTTTGTGGTATAGCTTGATGGGTGCAGATATTTTTCAAAACTAACTTCTCCCTATTAGCAGAAACTCCCCGCTTGCCGAGGAAAGTTTCTTTATTAAGCCTTGTTAATTTCTTTCATCTTCTTTTCTTTCTTGTTTCTGATGAACATCTGAAAAGTTATTTCCAAATAATTTTGTTTTTCTTTCTTTCGTGGTTATCTTCTATGTCTCTGGAAAGAGAACTTCACTGAAAAGGTCAAACCTCAGTAGCCACTGCAGCTCTCTCCTGCATACAGAGCAAACGTAGTACACATAATTATTTTTTTTTCTCCCAAATTTCATAACTGCTATGTGAGTAGGAAAGATAAAGAGCGGTCCAGGAAAAGGTCATATGACTTCTTGAGTTAGGTGCGCTCATCATGGTCCTCAGCCTGCCCTACTTGCTGTGGAGATGATACCTAATGCTGGCCTGGAAGCTGTTATGTCCATATTGGTGCAGCCCTCTTACTGTGCCAGAATGCTTTGCTGAGGAGCTTACCCTCTGGAGAATGGCCATGTCCTAAGGCACTGTCCTGTGCTATTGTGACTGCTTGGGTTCTGGGTAACTCAAGAGTTTAGGAAGACACTCTTAGGTCAAATGTATTTGTGTTGACAGGCCCTCCTTAGATCAGCTGAGTATTGAATGTAGAACTCCTCCATTGTGGCCAGTCCCTTAGGAACAGAATGACTCTTCTCCATGAGAAATGGCAGTGATTGGGAAGAGTTGTGACCTGAAACTGATGTGTTGGAACAAATTCTCAGTATGATCAATAACTGGGGTCAAAATGGCTTTGACAGATACCAGGCTGGCTGATGTTCATTTTAGCAGGGAGAGAGCTCGGGAGGTTATGTTTAACCTAGGGTCAGTTCTCTTTTTAAGTATAATTTTCATGTGCATATGGTAGCTAGAGCTGGTTGTTAAGGTAATGACAGAGATAGGTTGAATGTTTGTTAAATTCCTGATACCATTTTCCACTGTTGTGGAGGCAGGAGAAGGGCCCTGTTTAGACTGCTTTGCTCCATTTCTGAAGCAGTTCCCTGTAAATTAGGGAAAAGCCTGTTGTGAGACCATGTGGTTTATGAGAACTGAAATATAAAATGAGTTCCTTTGAGTCCTATAGGAGGCTTGAAATTTTCTTGCAGAGGAAGAAGCTTTGATCCACATATTTTCATAAGTATTCATAAAGAGATAGAATTAGAAGCTCCCCTGTATTCCCCGTTTCATGTATGCTGATTTTAAAACACATTTGAAGCTGTGGAACTGATTGAACTTCCAGTGAAGCTTCTTTCCAGAGATGGGCTAGACTAAAATGCAGGGCATCACAGGAAGCAAAAATAACCCACAGAATGCTGTTCCTCTTCATGCTTAGCTGGAGCAGTAGACTATGGGGGAATGTTGAGATTTACAGATTCCGTGGTTGCTTTCTTAAACTACCTACATAAGCATTAGGGCTTCCATATAAGCATTTCAGTGGCCTTAAAGTAGCCTCTTCCTGCTAATCTGTATGTGAACAAGGGACTGACTCTTCACTGATTCCTACCCTGTGTGGAATTTATACTTCTGCAAAGAGGTGATAGAATAAGGCCTCACTCACCGATTGTGTTCTAAGACTATTTAACATGAAATTTTCATACATACAAAGACAACAGACTAGGGCTTTAACTGTAGGTTACAAGTTCTCTATTTAGATTGACTAGCAAAGCCTGTACCTGTGGAACAGATGTTCTTAATCTTGTAAGATATCTGATTCTTCAATATTTTTTTTTCCTATTCAGTTTACAGAACTAGTCATAAGCATTTGAAAGCAGATCACCTAAAATACACCCTACCTTTTCAACTAGCTCTATATCTGTATAACTTACTTAGAACATTAGTTGTTACTGAAAATAATTCAAATCTTGGAATAGGCAGTTTTAACTCTAGTATCTACATTCAAGAAGGCTTCAAGTCTCAAGCAGACAAATACACAGAAAGAAAGGAGGTAGAAATGTCATAATGACAAAGGAAGTCAGATCACATCAGTGTAGAATGTGAATGTTATCTGTGCTAACTTGGTTTCTTAGAATGAATGAGGTATTGTGTCTCTAAGTTTTTCCTTCAAATACTCTGTTTACTGTGCTGTACATCTGGTATTTTATCCTCCTTTTGATATTATTTCTGGGTTTAATATCAGTTGTATTAAACTGATGCACGAAATCTGCTGTACTTCAAAATGTTAGTATCTTCAGTGTGAGATTCTTAGAGCTTTGCCAGAATTTTCTGGTGTCACCCTCAGTAGACAATTCATAACTCTTAATGCATCATTTCCTTTCTGTTAGATGAGAAGAATCTACTCTGAATCTGACAGGGTTGTTGTGGAGATGAATATAATAGAATATATTAGAAAGGCAAGGTTTTGAGGACCACGCAAGTACTTTAAAATAGGAGTCAGGACTTCCCCAAAGGTTATCACCATTTTCCTATATCCCTCTTTATGTAGGTAACTAAAGGGAGAATGAGGCATTATTAAATGTGATGTGTAGTTAATCTGTAGTACAGTCAATGGCATATCTCCTGACTTTGGCCCAGTTTCTAATCCTTTCAGGGTCTCTTTCCTCTTGCAGAAGCACAGCAGACCCTCTTATTTACTTGTTTGTTTTCTTTTGGTTTGTTTTTGCCTGAACCAATAAAATATTAAAACACAATAAAAATGTTTATTAGAGGCAAACAGTACAGTAACTATGTTTAAAAAAGAAATACACAGAACCATAGTGAACAAATCTTACTCCCAGGTGTTTCCTTGATGCCAGCCATGAAAGCTGGAAAAGTATTCATTATAAACTATCAGTTCTGTCAAGATCAAGGATAGGTTCCTGGAGTGAGCAGCACAAAAGGCAAAATGAAAGAATCTCCTCCTCTGTTACAGATAGTTCTACATATACATATGTATATGCTGTGCATGTATGTTTGTGCATATGCATGTGTAAGTTTATACACAGTCTATACAAATCAGTAGCTCTATCATCTTCTATTGAAAATATTCAGACAAGTGTGCTTTTTGAAATGTGAATATCAAAAGAATTCTTTTTCCATTGTGGAGTTCTCAGAATAAAACAACTGTAGGGCGAATTTGACCAGCCCTCCCAAGTTAATGCTTATTTGAACATGCAGCCTTTAATCTCCACTGAATATACCAAGCCTTTGGTTACTGAAATATGTGATGGAGGAACAGGTGAGGGAAGTGTGTGTTATAGAGATGCTGGAAAATATCTCCTCCCTTCCCCTGGTCCAGTGTAGTTCCCTGATGGGTTTGCTGCAGTCTCAAAACAGACTTAAATTCATGCCATGGTATTGCTGAATGCTGCTCTCTGACTTGTGTCTGTGCATCTCTGTATGAACATGCTGTAAACTGGATTGGTGGATTGTCCTCAGTTAAAGAAACGTACAAAGCAGAGTCCCACGCCACCTCAACCCAGCTACTTTAAGCCAGATCTTTTCAGTGAACTGGTTTACTAAGCAGTTGTAATGGTACTGTTGATAAGATGGTGTCTGGTAAGTAAGGGTGAGGGAAGAGGGATTTAAGTGTGGTTTTTGTTTTGATTTATATCAGCTCTGAAACAAATGTGATCCAGAACCATTTACTTGGTGCCACGTAGGCAGTATGATCTCCCTATGAGTGTATTTTAGTACCAGACTAGCTCCAGATGCTTTTGTTAGAGTGGTGTTTAAAAGCAGGAAGACTGATTTCTCAGTGCCTTGCTTAGATGTTTTCACATGGCCCACAAAGTGGCTGCACAGCAGTGCCATTCTTATCTGAGCTAAAAAAAGAGCTGGCTGCCCATTAAGTGTCACAGAGCATCATATCCCTAAAACTTTCATAAGATTAAAAAGGCAGAAACAATTGTGATTTTAAAATGAGGAAAATATTTGTGAGAAACTAATTCTTCACCTTATATTGTTCAGCTTATTGTTTTCCTTATGATGTGTTGTATAGTATCTGCTTAATTTGCTTGCTTTCTAGGCTTTTTGATGTTACTCAGTGTAATACTTAACAGCCATTTGTTCATCTTTGGAGTCCAAGCCAAGATGGGACAGCTCTTTGACTCAGCCAGGATGAGTTTTCACGTAGAAGAATAGGATACTCAGTAACTTTGTCCTGGTGTTCATGAACATGTAACAGTTTGTGGAGAGCCATGAGCTTCTCAGAACCATCACTTGCTTTATAGCTTTCAGTGGAGAAACCATGAAAACATGGAGGGATAAACAGCAGGTGACAGCAGCATGGAGGAATTTGTCCTGTCACTGTTCACATGCCACATTCTGTGGTTTAAACAGGATTTCAAGTTACTGTACATTTTTGAAATATTAATTGCTATGAAGAAACAAATTCTTATACAAATATGTTAAGACTATATTTCTAAAAAGTCACTAAACAGTAACATCTGTGTTTCAGAAGCAGTGAAAGTATGACCAGTTGGTTCTGATCTGAACTAATGCCATGGGAAGTAAGAGTTTTTAAAGAATATCCTGAGTAAAGAGTGAACAAAAGGTTAAAAAAAAACACAAAACAACAGTAAATTTTATGGTTAGCTGATGTTTGTTGTCATTGGTTCCCAAGATAGTCTGTCCTCTCTGGTCTAATCTCGCAAGTACAGTTCTTTTCTGATTGTACTGTAGTACACACGGAAGTAGTCATGCCTGATATGCTTTATTCTGCAGCGCCGTGCAGGGAGTACCTCTTGCACGTATCCCTGTGAGTTTCTTCTACTGAAAAGCCTCATATCTGTGCAGTTATCCCTTTACTTTCTCCACCCATGTGCTGCCTCATGTGACACAATACTACCTTGGCTTAGCAGGAGCATCCAGGTCAGTGAAGGAGAGCTAAAGGGGAGTCCAGCTGTGTTCTCGTGACTCATTGGAGGGGAGGGGTATGCACTTATTTCCTAGTATCAAGCAGGAATCCTGTGATGGAAAAGCTTGAGTGCTGCAGCCAACTTCATCTGTTTTTTTTACTTGATCTGCTGAAATGTTAGATGCTATCTGAATGAGACTATCCTTCCTGATTGCAACTCTTCCTTAAGCTTGAGGCTGTTGCGTCCTTAAGCCTGAAAATAAAATAATTTTGGGGACTTCTGTGCTTTCTTGAAAGAGGAGATTAGTTTCATTTAAACATTGTCAGTGGAGCTGTAGAAATGCAATACAGTACTGAGCATGGGGGAACTTAAATAAAAGTTTGGGATCTCAGAGAGAAATAAGTCATGGTAAAATAAAGCAACAGAAATTGTGTAAGCTACCATCTCTTGTGCCCGCCTCATTTTCTGTAGAGCACTGATGAATGCGTTAATTTTCAGCCTGAGCTGGCAATCTCTCATATCTGTTAATAAACCTCAAAGGCTTGAATATATTGGCTAGTTTTTTTTCCAAGATTCTGCTGGTGTGTTTGTGCTCCAGGACACAGGAATTCCCAGCTTGACAGAGAGTCAGAAAGCAGTGTGATGCACAGTCCTCTTGTTCACCTGGATTCTCTTTTCAAAGGAAATTTGGTGCCCAAGGAGGTAGGAGGCTACTCTGTGTTTGGTAGATCCCTTGGGAAAGATAGGTCTGGACAACTGGGGAGACTAGGCCTGAGCACAGACACGGGAATGTGCTCCTTGGTCTCATCTTACAAAAAGAAACAATGCTGTTGATCTACTCCCATTGACTGCTTGTGGATGCCAATTTACAGCTGACATTTTGAGATTATATTTCTCTTTGTGTAAAGCACACATGATGAGAATTGTTGAGCACTTTTAAGATAATGGAAATTGTAGTCCAGCAATCGTTTACAATGAATTGAGCTAGAAATTTAGAGAACAAGGACAGGCAAGTAATTGAGCTCTTGCAGCTTAAGGAGTTGCTGCTAATTGCTCATGTGCATGCATCTAACCTACTGTAATTCCAAGGTAAGAGGTACTATGTATTAGAATGTCATGATTCAAACTAAAAATTGGTTTAAAGTAATCTACTTTGCAATAGCAGTGAATCCAGAAGTATGATGTGTTCTGTTAATACAGTTCATCTAGCAAGTAGGAATTTGTTAAACTGTCCTAACCGTAGTTTGCAATCATCTGTCCATACCCTAATTTGCAATTCTGGGCAATTGTTCTTTCCATCGTGTTTCCTCTCATCAGGTCTTTGCAATAATCACTCCCTATAGAGCAGTGCTCAGTTAAGAAACATTTTAAGAAAGGAGTTTCTAGACTTGATTTCAGGCAATTGCAGTATTTCATCAGCATTGGACATTTCAGTACAGTAGAGCTGGCTGGCAGCACAGTGTAGTAACAGCACAATTCCAACAGATGCTTATTACACTTAAAGTGTGATGATAGCATCTGTGAAAATGTAACCAACCCATCAAGGAACATGCAGAATTGAAGTGAACAGTTGCACTGGCAGTAGAGACTAGTGATCATAAATCATCTCACAGCCTAAGTATAGACAAAGCTGAGGATCTGAAAAGCATCCCAAGCTCATGTAGTAGTCTTCGTTTTCCCTTTCTGATCTCCTGTCACCTTCTCCATTATTGGCTGCTGAGGAAGTAGAATTCTTCCTCTGGGTTTGTTGTGACAACATCTCAGAGAGTTTACAAAATGATTTTTTTGGTGTGAATCTTGTCACCTTGCTTGACAATTTTCGTGCATCTTTATAATGTTCTGTGGGGTAATGTAAACTATATTTGAGTGGTTCTCACTTTGGAGAACATGTGCCTCAAGGGGTATGTAAAGGCAGGAGTTGGGGGGAAAAAAAAAAGGCACAGCAATCTGACTGGGAGTGGGAGGGTGGAGGCTGCATTACTTTCTTAAGCTGTCTTTGGATATATGTGTGGCCTAGGAGCTGCTGAACCTGGCAAATGCATCATTAATAGCAGCATGTGATAGAAAACTTATTTTTTCTGCAAACCAGTTTCTTGTAATCATTCCATCTAATTTTGTTACACTACATTGGCTGAAGGATGCAATGGAGGGGATTTTCAGGACAATGCAGATTTTCTCAGTTATCATAGTACTTAAGTATCTGTCATCTAGCCAGGATCTTTGTAGCATTCAGCACAGTGCTCTGGGAATGTGCATGAAGTGGATGGAGTAACTGTGTGAAAGGTAAGATGCACATCTTGGAGCAGAAGAGTTTTTTACCTGGGACATTTTTCATCCCAGTTCCTTTTCTCTCCAATGTAAGTTCTACTTCTAAGTACAGTTTGAATACCTTTAATTAAGACATCAATAAATGGGCCATTTTTAAGGCAAGGACTATAGTAGTTGTGTTATTAGCTTCGGTGTAGTTCAAGTCCCATATACTTTAAGACAGGGGTCCTCAAACTTTTTAAACAGGGGGCCGGTTCACTGTCCCTCAGACACTGTCAGGGGCTGCACATATTTTATTTGTAGTAGTGCACAAAAAAAACAGGAAAAAGAATGCCGTATCTGGCCCGCGGGCTGTAGTTTGAGGACCCCTGCTTTAAGAGAAGGAGAAGGACAAAGGAGCATCTCTGGAGGACCACAGTGCTTTCTGAGCTCTGGTATCACCTGTGAAAATCCCAGCAGAACTCAATTTTGGGGAAGCTGGCAGGCAGCTCAGTAGTGCCCTTTCTGTCCTTCAAGTTCATTGATACTGCTGTGCTAGATTTATAGTTGTCTAGTGGGGATGTACCAGAAAGGAAAGAAGGAAAGTAAATAAAACATGGTGGTGTACTCCTCCGCACTAGAAGAAATTTCCCTGCAGTACATTGTACCATCCAAAAATTTCACTGCAAAAGTGTTTCTGCCTTGCCTGCAAACATGCATTTGTCAGGAGATGCTGTGTTTTTGTGTTGCTGTACCACTCTCTCCACTTTATCCCCCCTCATCTCATGGAATTTCTTGGTGGATCTTAGGATACACATTTTTTTAAATACTGAGATTCACCTTAAATATCAGGAAGAGTAGGATATAAGGCTATTCTAAAAGGACAGAAGGATGAAAAATGTAATTTTTCCTGTGTATGGAAGTATGTGGGAGTGTTCATCTGCTCTGTTAACTCTTCGTCAGAGGGGAACACGTTTCTCGATACTCTTTGCTTTTAAACAGCTGCTTTCGTGAGCAAGGGTAAAGACCTAGCTATGTTAATCTTTCAGATAGGCAAACACACTGCTTTTGTTGTTATTAAGGAAAAGACAGGCAAAGATACACAAGTAACTGGGTAAAAATGAAATAACTCCTGGGAAACAAAATGCATAGTTAAAAAAAAAATTAATTGTGAAAAGTTCTCCAAAAGGATCTTTTCAAGTTTATGGCAGAGAATGAATCTGTATCCTAAAAAAGAATAAAGTCAGCAATTGTATGCACTTTTCATGACTCTCATGTAAAACCTGGCAAACAGATTATTTGTTGGCTTAGTAGATTAGACACAAGGGCTTCTGTAAATTAAAAACAAAAGCAGCTTTGGAATGTATTTCACTGTCTCAGTTGGAAAACAAAGATCTCTTTCCCTCCACCCCTTCTTTTCCTTAGGATAATTAAAAATAAAAAAGTGTGTAGAGCCATATAAATAAAACAAGGGCTTGGATGAAAAAAAAAAAAGGGAAAATCTTCCTTCAAAGAGATGTCAGCAATCACAGTTTTCATTTGTCTGTGCCAAGAAATGTGCTTATATGTAGGTCTGAATGTAGTTTATTCTTGACTATTTATGGAAGTTATGCTCTTAGAGACCTTAATATGTAATAAAAAAAAGGAAAATTCTTAATTACAATCTGTTTTAAATGATGCTTAAGTTAAAAGCTTTCAAACACCCCTCTAAGCATTACACTGTGTTCCACTGTCTTCCTTTTCTAGCATTCCTTACCGGTACAAATATATTAAAGTTTATGCTCTAATTATATAGGATTTTGTTGTAATTTACTTTAACAAAGTGTGAATCCATTCTTCATGGGCAAAATATGTTACTTTGAATTTCTGAAAATCCCCTTTGGCTATACAACTTCTCCTCAAGTTTCTAACCTAAAAGAGAGCACAGTCTGTAGTAAAGAACAAAAAATACATTTAAAATACAGCTCACTGTTAAAAATCATTCAAGAAAGAGGAAAAACACAGAGTCCAGGGCTGAGGACAGCCCAGAATTGTGCCTTGACATGTTACACATTAGTTTACTTTCCTATTAAGTGAAAAATTTAGAAATTACCAGAACTCAAAAAAATACATGTTCTGACCAGGAGCTACAGAATAACTCCTTAAGAGATGCTTGCCTAACACACGTTTCTGATTGTACTGAATGCTTTTGTTAATGTTTGTTCTTTCCCTTTTTATCTTGTAGTAGCTTCTTTCTGTGTTTCTCCATCTCTTTATTTCTCTTCTCATATTTAATTCTGGGTTGAATCTTGACAGACTTGAGTTGTGGGAGGATGACAAGTCAAAGGAAATAAAAGATTCCCAGGGAGCAGTCTTTGCTCAGTCATAGAAGAAGCTCAAAACTACATTCCTTTTCCAGAAATTGCAGAATTTCCCATGGTGCCCCATTCTGCGCAGCTACATTCAACTTGAGAAGAGAATAAGGAGGAAATAAGAATAACTGAAGAGTGATACTGTCCCCTGGAAACCATTATCTGTGGTAAAGCCACATCCTTACTCATGTTGCATTCTTGTAAGCAGCGATGACTGAAAATGTTTTCCGTAACAGTCTTTGAAAGGATGCTTCTGCAGGATGTCAGATGCAGTGCATTGCTATACTGCTTTTGTTACCTGGTGATTTGGGGGATTTACTTACCATTCTCAAGATAATTCAAATGAGTTTGAAACTCATTTGCTGCTTGTGGAAAAGTGGAATGCCAAGTGGGGAAAATGAAGTCCTCAAAAGGCATGTGGAAAGCTAATGGACACAAATGAACAGTTTGCTGACGTGTACAGGCTTCATGTGTGGCACCATTCTTTCCTCCCACTTTTTCAGGACTTTATAGAGAGTGTCACCAAAAATCAAGACTTCAGGATGTTTTATGAGGAACGCAGAGTCAGTTTTTGAATCAGCAGTTGGGAAATATCTTAGAGAGTTTTGGCTAATAGAATTATCTGGCCAGTTATCAGGCATGTTCCATTCAAGACAGTAATTCTCAAGGATATTATTGATTTTGATTGAATGATTTATCCATGAACACTACAGTCTTTATGTTGAAACTAATTTTCAGTTTCAGTTCTGGGCCAACTGGCAGATCCAAATACAAATATTACTAATTGGCTGCTCATAAGTCTTTCTAGCAATTAATTCAGTTATAAATGATTCAGACCTTTCCATAACCCAAATAAGATTCATGCTTGGTTTATTTTTCACAGAATTATTTCATGCTAGACAAAGATGTGTAATAAACCATTATTGCGGTTGGGGGAATTCAGATGGACATACCATCATCTGCTCAGAATTACAGTAATACTGGGTGAAAGTAAAAAGGACTAGCATCTGTAGGCTGGGAAAAAAAATCGAGCCAGCAAGTTTGTGAACCAGTGGAAGTCATACAGGCATCTGTGCTGTCCTCTCGTGAAAAGGCACAGAATAATGATGATGATGAAAGCAAAGATTCCTGTTTTCTTAGCCATGCTTCTTGCCATGATTTAGATGAAGATGCAGCAGGGTCTTTTCTAGGGCCTTCTAGAAAGTTCAAGGTCAGCTCATATCAGTCATGTCTAAAAGAGGAATTATTCTAAAACAAATTTGTAAATGAAATGCTATTTTCTTCTGTGGGAATTTCAGAACCTGCAGGACTCCTGGTTGCTGTTCTAAACAACATAAATGAATTTGGGTGGTTTATAGGTGTAGCAGTTGGAGGTGAGGGGGAAATGTCTTAGAGCTTCTGTTCCTCACCTGTTTCCTAAATTTGCTTTCACCTTCTGTTTGTGCTTTCTGAACACATAACACAGAGGTCTTGGTACATTCTTCTAGTCAACCCAAAGCCTCTTTTGGCATTTTACATCCTTTGTTATTTTGCCTCAGGGTTCTGTGGCTGAAGGGGAAAAGCAGACCTTGACAAACAGGCTTAATCTTCCAAGATGCCAAACACCATGGCCCTATACAGGAAAGTGTGTACACAGATGATCTTAAGATTGTGGATTGGTTCACTGATTTCAAGGGTCTTTCCTCAAACTCCAAGATCCTATACATTAAAGACAATGACATGACAAGAAAAGTGTCAAGAGATTGATGTTCCCTTACCTAGTAATTAATTTTTTTTCTCAGCTGTGAATGAAGGAAGTGGACGAAGGGGCATAGTTTAGGAGGAGGCTAGACGTGTGAAAGGATGGATAGACTTAGCGAGGTCTCTTGCACGAGCAGCCTGCTCCATACCCTGAGATACTTTCATTGTTAAACAAGGGTAACTTAGTAAGTAATCTGTTAGACAAAGATTTCTGTATCTTCCGCATGATTTTACCCGTTAAGTTCACTGGGCACTGGATCTCACTCTTGCTGTTTATTCAGTGCGATTCTTCAGCCTTGTGTCCCATTAATAGCTCAATATCAGCTGTGTTTACTGCTTAGTGTGTCTCGTGTACCTTCTTTTATTTTGGTGTGATTTTTATCAAAGAAGACATACTTTAAATAGAGGTCGACAGATTGAGGGCATGGTCCTGTAGGTGATTGAGAGATGAGAGGATTTTGCATGGTGTTTTATTTCTTTGTGTTTTGTTTCTCTCACATGATAACCTGGAGAATAAAAGGGTACTGCAGAAGCAGAGTTGACTTCACAAGGCCTAGTGCAGGTCTGTTGCAGTACCTAGAGTTATACCTGTCTCAAACTAGTGTGAAAACCAAATCAAGACAATATGCAGTAAATATACAGTTAAATCATTGCCATTTGCTTCTTTGTTTTTACTTGTTTCAAGTATCTTTACAGGATCAGCTTACTCAATTTGTATCTGGCTCAGAACTTAATGCTGTTATCAACACTAGGTCAAACCTTATTTGGTTTACTACATTCTGAGACAGAATACCTAGGTGTGATAGAGGGAAAATGAGCATTCATGCACATGTCTGCACAGGCAGGTTAAAAAAAAAAAAAAAGTAATTTTTGAGAGTAATAAATTACTACGTCTGCCCTGGGTTGTGAAATCCCCTGGGAAGACTTGAGAGGAAAATGTTACTGCGATTATAGAAATCTCAGTAGCTTAACTAGACTGTTTGCTTCTCTTTGGAAATGCTAACAGATAGTAGAGCAGACTATGGACTAATGTCTTGCCAAGGGCCTTTTTTCATGCTAGAACTATTTTTTTTCCCCAAGATAAAAATCTTTAAAAGCTTTTCAGTGCAACAAACTTCTTTTTCTCCTCAGACAAGCCTAACTGAAAAGTTTGTGTTTGTCCAGAAATGGTGAAAGATATAAGATCTCAATATAGAGCTTAATCTCAGGTTAGAGAGAATGTTTATGGCTCCATTGTAAGTCTCTGGCTCATGAGTGAAAAGTAAATGCTGGCATAACCCTAACTACCACAAAACAGCAAAGTAATCATTCCCTGTTTAACTCCTGACTGTGCCTATGTTGTTGGTCCTTTTACAGATAAAGAAAAGATGTTATCAGACTTATGATTGATCCTCAATGGCAACTTTTGCTCACTTAAACCAGAACAGTATATATCTGGGCAAATTTTTAATTTATTTTTTTTTTGTCTACAAAGCACACAAATGGCATCCCTGGCTCATATATAAAAGAGCTCTGGCACAGTTTTGCACCTCTCATTTAAACTGTTTCATGGGCTGAACTCTAAATCCCTATTGTCTAAATTTTCAGGATGGTTAAGGTGACTAGCAAACCGCTTAGATTGAAAAATGGCCTATTTTAGGTATGCTTGTTCTCTGACAAAGGCTTGGTTTTATTGTTTGTTTGTTTGTTTTTTTCCCCTGTCTCTTCCATTATTTTCTGAGGGGAGTGCTGCATTTTCCTCCGATGGTGATTAAAACTATGTCAAATTGCACATGGCTGCCCAAGTCTTTTGGAATTGATTATTAATAGAGTTTGGGAACAAATAAAACTGAGTTAATTAGTGCATCTGTAATGAACAATAATCAACTCTATTCATCTATAACAAACAACTTTTCTTGATCACATTGTAATGTAAAATAAAAGTGGCAACAGTTGTATATTAACACAACTGACATGAGCTCTGGTTTTGCATACACTTAGTACTTGGTGTGATCTTTCTGACTTCATGTGTTTAATCGTGTTTCATGATCTATCTAAAAGGTTTGTTGGGTACAGTATTGTAATTCTTACTGCTGTTGCAGAGCATCTACTATAAAACAGTTGATCTAAACCATGGCTCAGATCTCATAAATCACCATATCTCTATCAAACTTATTCATGTGGCTGCATCTTCTGTTGTTTCACTTTTATTTCTGTCTGTATTTCTGTCATATAAAAATACTTATCTAAATAAATGATAGGGTCTGATATCACAGAACATGGTACCAAAATGCTACCTGTGTCTTAGGTTCTTTGTAAGATACCCAGCTGCCATGCATGTGTGTGTGTTACTGGAATCTCATAAAGAACTCAAAGGACTCTGACTGTCACATGAAGAGAATTCTTTTTAGTAATGACTGAAACTCAAAAGTTGCAGCGCTACGACTGGATGGCCAACAAAAGGTTAGGAATCTTGTGAAACCTTATCATGACAGCACTGATTAAGGCCAATGATATATCTAGCCTAGTATCCTTTATTCAACAGTGGTAATAAGCCCCGGCATAGAATAAGAACAGGAAAAACTTACATGATATTTCTAACCCAGCTTTTTCCTAGCCTGTTTTTCAGCTCGGAATTCCTGAGTCTCATGTTCTGTGTTTATTTAGTAACTCACAGTTTATTTCTATTTTTAAGTGTAAGGTACTGGTGTGCCCTTGCTTGAAAAAATTCAGTTGGTCTACAGTCTGCCTGTAGTCTTCCTACAGGAACTGCCTTTTGTTTTGTTTTGTTTTTTTTTAACCCTGTTTTTCTAGCTTTGTTTGGTAGTCCCCTGCATTAGGAAAAAGTGAAAAAATGATTCCTATCTGCTTTTTTCATGCCACTCAAGATGTCATAACCTTACCGTACTATCACTCACTTTCTGTATTGAAGGAAGTATTTCTAGTTTTAAAATACTCTTTTTGAGATTGGGAGCCAAACAGCACACTGCAATTAAGGAATAAGTAAATAATGAATTTATAATATGGAGTAATGATATTTTTAATGCAGTCACTTAACCTTTTTTTGTGGTCTTTTTCCTGTTAGTTCATATAATTGCAGAAAAACTTTGGTTGGAGGGGACATCTGGAGTCATCCAATCTAACCTCTTGCTCAAGGCTGGGCTAACATCAACCTGTTCAGGGCCTTAACCAGCTAAGTTGTGCAAATTTCCTGAGACAGAGAGTCCATACGTACTCTGGGTGCCTACTCCAGTGCTCAGCTGCAACTTTTGCTCTGGGAAAAGTTTGATTCCATCTTCTGTATGACCTGTTTTTAGGTAATGGAAGACTGCAATTAGATCCCACACTCACCTTTTCTCCTGGCTAAATGCTGTTCCTTCAGCCTCTCCCTATGTGATTTGCTCCAGCTTCTAACTGTATTTTAGGGCCATTCTTCTGGACTGTCAGGAGTTTGTTAATCTCTCTCATGCTGGCGTGCTAAAAACTGTACAGAACACTCCAGGTGTAGCCTCTCAAGTGCTGAGCATCTTCCCTTGACCTTCTGGCTACATTCTTGGTAATGCAGACCAGGAGGTGGTGGACTTCTTGCCACAGGAACTCATTTAACCTTGACCCCTAATTCCCTTTCTGCAGAGTTATTTCTAGTCAAATGGTTCACAGCTTGTATTTTCACGTGGGATTTTTCTTCCAGAATTTGCATTTTCTTTCAATTTCATGAGGCTCACGCTGGCCTATTCCTTAAGCTTTTTGAGGTGTCCCTGAATGGCAGGTCTGCCTTCCAGCCTATCAACTTCTCCCCACAGTGTGGTGTCATCTGTGAAGCTGGCAAGGGTGTACTCTGTTTTAGAGGCAGTCACTGATGAAGATGTTAAACAGTATTGCCCAAGTAGTAACCACTGAGGAACGTTCCTCGTAACCAGCTCCCATTAGTCTTTAAAGTAGTGACCACTACCCTTTCAGCTCTAACATTCCTAACCTTTCATTTCCTTTTTTGACCGCTGCTGAGCTAATGTTTATATAACTCTTTTCACTATAACTTCTTAGACTTCCAGTTGAGTACTTGTAGTCAACTCACAGTCCTGCATTTTACATTTGGCTGTCAGTCTAACTTTGAATGCCTTTCATGAATTTTTAACATTTTTGAACTTTGAAAACTTCTTACCTACAGTTTGAGAAGTTGAAACTTTTTTCAATAGTTTGGAAAATAAAAAAATTATAAGCAATTGAAAAGGAAAGGTGGTTCAATGTGAGGATTTATTTGGGTTTCTGTGGCTTAAATGTTAGATTGAATATGACGTTGGATATATTTGTGAGTGATGGACGGAAACTTTTGAATCCATGTTGGATCACCCAGTTGTTTTTATATATTCCTAAAATTCTACTGTTGTAAACAAATACAGAACCAGCCTTGGATCCTTCCAGATTTTACAGGGGGACTGCTACGAAGCAATGTCCTCAGTATCACTGTATGCAACATCAGCTATTTCTGGCTTTCAGTCAACTACCAGATGAGTAAGCTTTGAACTGAGGTGCAACTGAAAAAGATTTCTAATTAGTTAACTACCTGCCTCTTTGCTTGGTTTTGTTGTTTTTTTCTTTAAATTGTATTGGGGAGATGCCAGAACATCTGTAAAGCTTTATTTTTAATTTAAAGGCTTTATTACTCTGGTGTCAAGGACCTTCTGTGCTTGCTTTTCTCCAACACTCAAGCCACTGAGCACTGGTCACGTGAATCTTGATAGAAAGCAAATGTTAACTTTTTATGCTTGAGTACCTACTGACAGCTAACATTAAACTTGTAAGCACATGTATTTGCACTGGAAGTGGTATCTGCTGCATGAGAGGGAACACTACATAACATTGTAAGGTAATGTTCTTCAGATCTCCTTGCCAAAATATAAGAATAGAGACTATTAAATAAGATCTGAAATATCCCTTCTTAGCCATGACTACTCACATACATGATTGTGACAGAAAATTACAGGCTAATCCATGCAGTGTTCTCTGTGTGTATACATAACATATATAAAATATGAATGAAAGCAAAGAGATTGTTTCCCTGAAGCCTTTTGCTAGACTCCCAGCACAGAAGCTGTTAACATAATCTGTCGGCTGGAACAGCCTTTCACCAGCCCAAGAACTAAGCCCTATTATCCCTGTGTTCTGTTCCAAGCATGGCCTGTTTTGGACTCACCAATTAGACCAGATCTTATTTATCCCACTCCAGTATACGGCAATTCAGTTCAACACCCCGTGAAACAGCAGAACCAGTATCTTCCCAGAAAGTTTGGAGATTTTGTTACAGGGGAACATTGTGATTCCTTTTCAATTGAGCACCATCTCCCAGCAGAATAGTATGACTGCTTTAAAAAGTGTTGGAGCAAACTGTCAAACACTCTGGTAAGATTTTTCTTTTTCCCTGTAAGATATTTTTATTTCTCTTTTACTAGAAGGGCAATAGAGTTGCCATTAATGCCAAGCCAAGTCCTTTTCTCATCTGTTTATTTACTGGATTTTTAGTTCTGCTTGGGGGTTACCATAGATTTTTTACAAAATGCATTACGTCTTGACGTTAAGTCGTGTTCTATGGGAAATCTTACAAGCCTTCTTAGAGAGCTTGATGACATCACACACTTTTTCTGGCATGGTGTTTGCTATTATTTTTTCTTGTCCATACTCTACCTTTTTTTTAAGAACAGGATTTCCATCTTTGACTTCTGACTTCAAAGCTCAGTGATAAAACCCCACAGACTTAAATTCCTGCATGTTTCATTCTGCTTATCCAGAGACCAATGCCTAGATTTTCTTCTAGTCACCTATCTTCTCAATTAAGAACATACTTTATCAATAAGATGCTCAAAATGGAGCAGGTGGATCCTTCCTTTTGTGAAAGGAGTTATCTTCTAGCTTTCAGGCTTTTTTACCATCAAGTATTTGTACTTTTGTTAGTTATTAAACATACTAGTGTCACTTGGTATTTCTTTCCTTGATACATTTACGAGGTAAACCTTTGCACAGTTGAGTCCTCTGAGGATTTATCGGCTTCATAATTAAATATAACATCTGATTCTACTAATCCTGTCTATTGAAACACAAAATAGCATATAAAACCTCAGAAATGTGTCCTGGAAAAGTGTTGTGAAAGAGGTTGTGGCTGACATTCAAAATGTTTTAGGTTTTCAACAGAGTTAAAGAACAGAGGATCTTTGTTAGTAATATAATTTGGGAATGGCAGAAGATCCTACGTACACCACAGAATTAACGTGCTGACTTCACATAAAGTGCTTAACTATATGAATACACTCTATTTTAACCAAACTAGTAACAATGAAGCTGTAACGGGATTCATCTCTGTATTCAACTAAATAATCATATACTGTCCTCAAGTGAAAAACCACAGCCCTCCGCTGTGAGCAACTAAGAATATTATGAATATATGTTGTCTAGAGTGTTCCAGAATGTACTGACTTAAGCACAGTTAAGTGATGTGATTAGCTTTAGGCAGATGAAGATAGCCGATATGCAAAGCATAACCAGAGAACTGCTGCAGTTATGACACGTTTGCTGGATGGTCTAAGTTCCTTGAGGTATTGGCAGTCTAAGCCTCACTTACCTGAATCACAGAGGAACTTGTTCTGTTGGCAGGTGATGCTCCAGAAGACAAAAGGTCTTGCAATGTTTTTTTCATTGTTTGCAACAAAGCTGTTTCACATCTCTTCTCTTAGCTTACAATATTTCTTTAGATAACATTTTTCAGAATGTAATTAATACAATACATGTGCAGTAATGTAATCTATCCTCTTTAGAAAAGGATTTATCAAGTTGGGAATGATAACAATTAGAAGGAAGCTGTTTAATACAGAGATAAAGGTAAAATGACTAGGGAATAGTATGTAGAGCTGGAAATTAACTGAACAAAGGTGGAATTAAAATTGGAAGAACTGAATATGCTTAGACTGGGGGAATTAGATATTCTTCAGTGTGGAATACTGAAAGGAATAAAACTGCAGGTCTTGTTTTGAAGGCTTTTAATACACCCATGGATGGCACCAGATGGCTGGAGAGTAACAAACACACTATCTCAGATGGTAGTGAAAGTCTCTGGAGCATGTACAGACCTCTAAGTCTTCCGTGCTTGTATGCAAAAATTTTTAAGGAAAGGCTAGTTAACAATATTAATAGAAAATGGAATGGCAACAGGCTGCATCTTGCATCTTTCTTCAGTGATTTAACTGACTTCTCAGACTGAAAAAACCCCCCAGCACTGGTAGGTCTAATCTAATTGGAATTAGTGTTTGATGTGGTGCAAGGTGGAGTACTATTATAGAGGATGTGATTGTGTATCATAATTGTGAGACCAGTAGACACCATGTAAAATAATAGAAAATACCAACTTGAATGAAAACCAGAACGACCAGTTTGGGCAACAACCTTACCTAATGTATCCTTTGGCCAGAACACTGGCCCAAGAACAGGCTACTTTCCAGGTACGTGCAGCAACATCTTATCAATCTGGCCTATATACTTTGTCAAGGGGCAGCTCAGCAGATACCCCAACAGTCTGTCAACTGTTCGCTCTAGTTTGGTGCGCCAGAGTACATAAAAAGTTAGTTTAATTTCCAGTTTGCTTTGGCTGTTGCTCTGTAGCTGAAGGGTCTTTACAGGGAACAAAACCGAGTAGCTGGGAAGACTGATTTCTTCTCCTACTCGACCACCCCTGTCCCCTTGAGGGCAGATGCTGAGTCAGAAGCAAAGGAAAGGACAGATATCCAGACACCTGAGCTGTCTGGGCACATGGGTGTTCTTGTCCCCTGTGCCGTAGTTGCCAGGGAAATGAAATTCAGCCACACAAGCCACAAAAAAAGCAGACCTGGACCCGCCTCCTAACATATTTCTGGTATTTAACTCTAGGGAAGTCTTCTCTGTCCAAATACATAGTTTGTGGTATATTCTGAGAAAACTAAGCTTCTTACTGGGCTACTATTGGTAATTTTCTGTTCTTGCATTGCTAGCATAGAAAATATGGAGAGTTTATTTCTCATTCTTGTGTATCAGTGGATCATTTACCTTTATTACAGTTCTCTGTTGCCTCATAAGGGTACCTTGGTAGTCTCTTTAGATCACCAGAACAATGCAAAGGACAGCACCATGAGACCAAATCTTCTTTTTTTTTAATTATTATTTTTTCTTTTCTTCTCCTAACTGGTGCTGCAAAGGCAGTTTGAATACATTTTCCTCTTGTAATAGCCTTCACAGGTAATTGCATAGAATTTGCTCTGGTGACCAAAGGTTTTTCCAGCTGTCCCTCAGCTGACTCCCAGGGTGTCAGTGTATTCATAAATGCAACTGTTGTGAACATATCTGCCCTCATTGTACCTGTTGAGTCACAGCCTTATTATCTGGCCATTTTCTGAATCCTGCCAAATTCATTTGGTACTTTCACAGTGGCATTAAGTTTGCTGTTATTTCTTGATGGAGTACAGCCCTGTCTTTGGATTTAAAGCTGTAAAAAGGTTTGCTGCTGCATGTAAAATATTGCTTCCTAAATCCAAATGTAGCCAAGTGCACTGTTAAGATATTTAGAAGGTTCTTAAATTATTTCCACTTTAAAAATACTTTTATGTATTCTATTTTGATAACTTCAGATTAGTACAAAATTGCTTTCCTGGCTTGATGTTGACATAAATATTCTCTTTTTCTCCCTCTTTACAGAGGACAGTTAATTTTGTTGCTTGATACTTAGAACAGATTCTAACTTTGAATAGGACATTGTTTCCCAGCCAGATCAGTAGCTACCTCATGGGGTTTTTTTTAGTATTAGTTCAGGCCTGGCAACAATACAGCAGTAAAAGTTACAAAAGTTTGAGTATGCTCAGAGATTGTTTAGATTGAATCCAATAGCTAACATTGTTAATTTCTTCTTTGTAAGGTTGCCCCTCCCTCTCCTATGACGGTTTGTAGCTGTCAGTTTCTAACCTTGTTTTAATGAGAATGGCAGCTCTAAATCTCTTCTGATCGCTTTTATTTCTTACTGGTTCTAAATAAGGACGTTCCCAGTGTGTATTGATCTCACTTGGAGATGTTTAATCAACTGATCTCAAAGAGGCCAAGTCCTCTTATGCTGCCTGCTATCAATTCGGCTCTTCTACATTGCTCAGTTCAGCCATGTCAACAATATCCACTGTTTGCACTAATTTAAATCAAGACTTTTTTAATTCAGCCTTAGTTCCATAAGACTAGTGAGTGTCCTTAATTTTATTTTGTTGAATGATACCTAAGAGGGAAACAAAAGGAGCAAATATGTCATTTGTATATTCATTTACTACAAATGAGACAAATATCTTGATTTCTTTGTCTGACTCCCTCTCCATTTCTTTCTTTCTAAAAAAGTTTTGCCATTTTTCTATTTTCTTTCCCCTCTGCTTTCCCTCTATCTTCTGTTTTCTTGTTCTGTTTTGTCTTTTCTTCTTCTTCTTTTTTCCTTTTTTTCCATCTTGTCTTTTTTTTCCTTGTTTAAGCTGCTAGGCCAAATGAGGAAACAATTACAGGATGTTGGCTTGAAAAGTGTCTGGCTTTGCCAAATAAGTTGATCTTTTTTTTCACTGTGGCTTAAAACATGCTAAACTCAAAGCCAAGTTACTAACCTAAAACTCATGATAACTCCAATTTTTTTTCGTTAGGCTTACAATAAACTTGGACAGTTTTTCCACAGTCCCTTAGCCAGTGATTAGTTTGGAAGATAGTATGTTTTCAATTTGCTGAGAGATCTACTGCTCTTAGCTTAGTTTTAGTACTTTTAAAAAGCAATCAATAATGCTCATTTTGTAATAAGCAAAATTTATGAACTGACAAGCAAAATGTAATTATAGTGGGTATTCTGTACAAGAAAAAAGAGGTGATCTTAAAGCCATCTCAGCATTCTGTTTGCACTCATTTTCATTCATATAAATGATTAAGTGGTTCTGTGCTGAAACGTTTCTCTAAAGGCTTAACATGAGTCTGGAAAAGTTGTTGCCAAAGAGTTCTCTAATGAAGTCAATGACCATTTGTATTAACTTTTCATTGTTACCTACAGACTAAATTTTTCACAGTATCTTTTTATTATGACTAAGGCCCTAACTCAGCAGCAACTTAGACAGCTTTTATTTTTGTCCTCTGGGGACTGTACTCTGTAAACGTGTAAATTCATGACAAAAGTGAAGCCTACATAAAAAATGTAGTTTCATTTTGCAGTTAATGTGAAACCATTTTCCTTGTCCTTTCCTCTACTGAAGAATGGCTCCTTCCTGAATGAACCACATTCAAAAGATCATTGAAAAACTATGATATAGTGGAGAAAAAAAAGATAAAAATTTCATCTTACAGGGCCTGAACCAAAACTCACGTTTGTGAAAACTCACCTACTAAATTTAAGTACCCTTTGGATCAAACTGAAAAATGGAGATGCTGCCCTGTGCTAAACTTATTGCTGTTTAGCAATAAGTTTTGAAATAATATGAAGTTAAATGAACATTCTGTCTTTTAATAATCATAAATTGCAGTGGATTTTAGTACAACCTGAGCAGTTCGGGCAGGTTAGGTAAAGTCTAGCTAGTTTTGAAATGAATGCATTTTGACATCTTAGCTGCTCTTGGAAATCAGCTCATGAGTTGACCTTCCTACTTTGCTCTCTGATCATGTATCTTTCTGCATCACCAGCTTCAGTTACACAAACTCTTGCCACAGGATCCCCTATACTAGGTATTAAAAAGAAACATCCAGAAAGCCTTCAAGTCTTTGAGTCTTAATGTCTCCATATATTTAGAGAAAGATACATCTAAACACAGTAGATCAGATCTTCTCATGAGGCTTCCAGTTGTGCCCAAGGTGTAACGTTGCTGGTTAAACTTGTAAGGGCTATTGCTACAGCAGCAATGATTCCATAACGCATCCTGCCAACTCTGCTACAACAGGCACAGAGGGCATTTCTTGCAGTGCTGAATCATTTTATGCCTGGCATTTAAGAATAAGTTAATTTTTGTCAGGCCTGAAGTTGTAGTAAAGTGAAAATGTGCAAGTTTGACTGCTAACATACTGGAAAAAACAGACCAGCTCTGGCAGAGGAGAAAAACCCTTACTGTGGCCTTCTTCAGTAATAAACTCAAACTGGGAGATATGTGCACATGAAGCTCTACGGACTGCTGCAGGACTTTATATGAAGCTGAAGAGATCATTCAGCAAAAATCTTTCCTTAGGCTTACAGCCTAAGAATTACAGTTGGAGAGGATACAAAGAAAAGATGAAAGGAGAAGTCTAAGCCTTCTTCAGATATATTTCTTAGTGTAGCAGAGCAGCACAATGATAGCTATTGTTTTGCTAGATGCAAATTCCAGCTACAAACATTACATTGGTTTTCTTACGGAGTAAAAAAAGAAATCTTCCAGATACCTATATTTCATTTATGGGAAGTAAATGTGGGCGGCACCTGGTGTCCAGCCAGGGTCAACCCACCACATCTTTGTATGGGAATGTGGCTGTTGAGTTCCATTATCCCTATATCCATATGCTAGCACAGACTGCAAATCTAATTACCTGAGCCTGGGAAGATGGTCTAGATATTTCAACCTTGCTGTCTTTATGGTACAACTCACTGGGGAGGAGTGGCTGGAAAGCTGCCCAGTGGAAAAGGAACTAGGAGTTCTCATTGACAGCCAGCGTATGCCCAGGTGGCCAACAAGGCCAACAGCATCCTGGCTTGTATCAGAAAGAGTAGCCAGCAGGAATGGGAAAGTGATCATCTCCCTGTACTTGGCGCTGGTGAGGCCACACCTTGAATATTGGGTTCGGTTTTGGGCCCCTCACTCCAAGAAGGACATTGAGGTGCTGAAGTGTGTCCAAAGAAGGGCAACAAAGTTGGTGAAGGGTCTAGAGAACAAGTCTTATGAGGAGTGGCTGAGGGACCTGGCGTTATGCAGCTTGGAGAAAAGGAGGCTCAGGGGAGACCTTCTCACTCTCTACAACTACCTGAAAGGAGGTTGTCCTGTGACGGAGATTGGTCTTTTCTCTTGAGTAACAAGCAGAAACAAGAGGAAACCTCAAGTTGTGCCAGGGGAAGTTTAGATAAGATATTGGGGTAACATTTCTTTACAGAAAGGGTTGTAAAGCCCTGGAACAGGCTGCCCAGGGAAGTGGTGGAGTCACCATCCCTGAAGGTATTTAAAAGATGTGTAGCTGTGATGCTGAGGGACGTGGTTTAGTGGTGACCTGGTAGTGCTAGGTTAACACTTGGACTTAAGGTCTCTTCAAACCAGAATGATTCTATGATTCTATCTAATGAGAGAGGCTCAAGAGAGTTCTCAAAACAGACTGATTGGCAACTTTGCAAATGTTATTTTCTTGTCTCGGAAATGACCAGTATTTGGAATCTTATGTCTTTTAAAGCATTGGGAATACTCCATGTGCCTTGTTAGCTTCTCTGTCTCTAGGTTCTCCGAGGTATATGAACCAAACCATGCACAGAGATCCTACAGTGAAGCTCTGAGGTTTTTGAAGGCATCCCTGTCTTGCCTGCTGGCATTGGTCTGTGTTAGGATAAAGTTAATGCTGAAAGACTTTAACTCATGAGACTTAACCTGAGGTACTCCTGCAAGTGCAGCCTCTTTTCAGGCTGTGTAGTCTCTGTGTGCCAGTACCGCAAGAGTGATACCAATAATAATAATAATGTGCACTTTATAAATGCAAGACAGACCCACAAATAAATACTCATGCTAGAAAGTGTTTTGTCTATTGGAAAGGGGGGGGGCAATCAGTATTCCCAATGAGCCTAATTTCCACTCTAAATTTCACTCTTTGTCTTGCAGCCCATATTTTCTCAGTTAGAAATCTCTGTTTGGTTCTGTGAACTTCGTGACATGAGAGCAATTAGGAGACACTTAACTGAGATAGAGGAAATGGTATGCTATCAAAACCTTTTATTTAGGAAAAAACAAAGAAAAAGGATAATTTTCAATATTTAAGTGATTAGAACCTGTCATTTCATGTTGTTGCTTGCAGGCTGACACAAATGACAGGACAAAGGAGCATACATAGACATAAGATGAAAATTCAGACCAGATGTTGGGAAGCATTTGTCATGCTGAATGTGCACAGTGGCCAACCAGGTAAGGCAAAAGCATTTTTCCCATGTAGGACATGGGACATGCCTGTCATGGACAAAATGGCTTTCCCAATTTCCTTTTTCCTCTAACATTCTTACATTCTGATTATACGCCACCTGCTATTCACTTTTCTGACTGGAAGCTTCATCATCATCCAGACATGAACCTACTAGTTCTTATAGAAATTAATGAACTACTAGCTGCTAAGTGAACAACTACTTACCTAGATACCATCCTGTTGATATTATATCATGCTGTTATGTTCAAGGTCTAGCAATGGGTACATTTCAAAGTTCAGAGTTTCTGAAAGTTTTTATCACAGTTACAAAATAGAGTCTAGAAGAAAATTGGAGTGACAGAAACCATGCTGGTTTTATTATCTTAAAGAGTGGTTATTTTAAGTGATGCAGGTGCTGCACAAAAATGAATCTAGAAATAACTTGGGGAAAAAAAAAACCCAAACAACAAATTAAATGGACAAATCCCCTGCCCCCCAAAGATAAGTATGTTTCTGGAATTGTCACTTTAGTTGAAGCTTTGCTCCCCAAACTGATAGAGACTTCCTGCTGCCAGTCTTTTATAACCTCATGCCTCATCTTTTGTATTCATAGAACAGAATAATTTTATTTTCTCAGTTGAATATCAGTGTGAAACAGGAATTATTTGTGGCCCTGACATTTGACCTCTCCAAGTATCAGTCCGTACTAAGTTAATTTATGATGCTTGTGATCCTCATTTTAGTAAAGTGTTGACCCATTACAAGTTTGTACGTTAAAGCTATTTGAGATTGATAGATAATGCCCGCTGAGGACAAGGTTAAGAAACCGAAAGTCTTTGCTAATGATTTCCACCATGCAAAAAGTAGAGCTGTCTGACCCATCCCCTCACCCTAAGCTAGTCCTAGTTCCAGTCCTAAATGGTGTCATCAATATTCTCAATTTAAAGCCATTTTTGTGATAATTAAATAAAAGAATGTTATTTTCATACTTGTGGAAAGTGCTTGGTGAGGTTGCTTCTGACTTGCTCCTTAAATATGGATCACAGCGTTGCTAATAAAAAATTCAAAATGTCTTAATTAACAATGACCAATTTAGGCATGTAATTATGGATATTTTAAAAAGCCAATGGTGCAGAAAGACAGTAGCTCTGAGAGGCGTTGTTTGCTGAAGAAGTTGTACTGAAGAGAATGATCATTTGAATTTTTCAAGGAATTTGGCCTTCGATTGAATAAAATGCCCAAGGAAATAGAGCTAATTTTAACTGAAATATGGAGTCAATGTCACACAGAGCAAGTGCAACTTTGTTGACTTTGAATTGGAGCAGGAGTTGCTTAAGTTAAAGACATCTAGAGAGCTAGAATTTAAGGATGATACTCTGTCTTAATTTCTGGCTCTTTTCCTGCTGTAATCCCCCCAGCACACAGTGATGTGAATTAACACTGGAACATCAATCTTGAATTGGAATTTCATAATTTTCTGCTGACATATGTGACTCCCATACTCTGTTTCCCAGGATTAATTCTTTGGGGTGGTAAGTGGATTAAAGTGTATACTGGTGTTCAACCAACCTTCCTCATCTGAAAAATTCAGTTGCTCCTTTCTGTATGGATGAGGAAACACTGACTTAAAACTGAAGTTTTTCTAAAATAAAAGAATCTTTTTTTGTGGGGGAATTTTCAGAAATTCAAGGGAAATGAGTATGTGTATATATATATAAAAAATACATGTACAGTCTATAATACTTTATATGTAGTGTGTGTATATATATATGTAGTGTATATATATGTATGTAAAAGATACGTTTTGTGTAAATATTGTAAGTGAGCCCTTCTTCTGCACATTTGCTTTTTCATTATGCTTTTTCTATTGGTGGAACGTTTAATGACACCCTTGTGCTTGAGGTCAGTAACCACACTGACCACAACAGCCTGACGGCAGAAGGAAAAGGCTGCTGTTTTATTCTTACATACTAAATGTCTGGTATTAGATGTGAAGGAATATGAACGAATTTGTGCAAATACAATAACTGAGTCCCAGTGTCCTCTCACATTAAATTTACATGAAAGCCATCACAATTTTGCTTAACATGTTGTGGATAAGGACAAATTCTGTATGCTGCATTGTTATGTAGCAGAAGAAATTGTTCGTTGTAGAGTGGTTGTTCCAACAACAGTCTAACTGGGCTCTGCAGCCGGGTTTCTGGGGAGGAGAACACTGGTTCATGGGAATATGATTTTTACTCCTTTTCTCCTCCCTTCCTGTAGGTGTAACAGGGAAAAGAAGGGACCAGAAGGAAGTTTTTACACCACACACTTCCACACTAATTTAAAAATTGTTTTTCGCTATCTTGAAGTTTTTAGACAATCTCATGCTACTGTAGGGAGAGAAAACCTTTTAGTTGACTCACCTCTGCACTACTGAAAATACGCATTTCCAGATGTCCCACTCAATACTTTTTAACCTGTGTTGTCATACTCAAGGCTGTTCTTCACCTGCCTTGCACAGTTTTGACATTATTAGCAGTAACAGATTTGAAATAACATTTAGCATTCCAGGTATTTGGATTCAAATGCTAGAAGTCACAGCATGAGCTTAGAATTGCACAATTTTATTTAAATGACTTATTTGCATTCCTTTCTATATGCTTTCTTCATTCTGTGCCAGTTAATTGATTTTTGGTCATGTTTTCAAGGCTTTTTTCATAACTGGGAGGCTATGAACTTTATGTTCTCTAAAAAGAAAAAGAGAAAATGATTTTTGGGAAATGATGTGATCAAGGAACTGCATTTCGAAAATAAAAGATTAGTGAAGTTAATCTTATTTGATATGACTCATGTTAAGTTAAATAACTAGTCCAGTTGAAGTCTACAGTTGATGGAGGCAGAAACATCACCAGTAAGTGCCATATTCCAGAGCAATATGGGCTGAGCGGACCAGTAGCAGGATCTAAGCAGTTTCAATTTGGATGTCTACAGCTAGGCCACACTATCTCTCTTCAGAAGCATCTACCTAAAATTGTTGCGTTGTTCACTGAAGTTAATTGAAGGCTGTAGTTGCATGTGATGTTTTCAATTTACAGCTTATATTTTCTAAGTAATTCTTAGTGTTTTAACTTGTCTAATTCAGTCTGGGAGAAGGCCTTATTCTTAAATTAAAATAGTATGTCCAGATCTTCCCTGTTGTCCTTACTGAGAATTCATGGTGCTACAGGATACTGTAAAAATGTTCTGTTTAGTTGTCATTTTGGCATGCACGTTTCTCAGTGTCTCAGCCTGTCGAGAGCCTGTCAATGTCATGGAATAAATCTAAAATCTAGCCATATTAGTGTTACGGTCAATGCAATGTATCTTCTGAAGTACTCTATGAGCACCAAGACCCTGTAAAATCAAAGAATAAAAAGACCTTATCAAACCAAGTACTAAAATATAGTTTAGTACTATAATTTAACTTGTAGTCAGTAAGCAAGCAAGCTATTTCAGGACAATTTTTCTTTAATATTAGGGAAGACAAAATATGCCCTTAATATGCCTGTGTCTACCTTTAAGATACAAAGTACATGCACTACTCCTATAGCTAAGGTTAACCTTCTGGGTGTCTGTCTGCAGGAAAAGAGATATTTGGTAGGTTTTGCAGAAGAAAACCCATTGTGCAGGAGAAGGGGCTTGGTGAGGGGATAAAGTGTAGTGCATGCTGCAGGCAACTACAAGACCAATTGCTGACTCTTTAAGAGCTTTCTTAGAATAAGTCTTTGACTATCTAGAATATGAGAGCTGTATGAAAATCCAGGTTCTGTCATAAATAATTTCTTGATATCACAGGCGTCTAGCATTTCTGTACCTTGCTTTTCTGCCTCCAAGGGAATGGTAATGTTAAATGTAAATGTATTTCCATATTCTGAAAGGAAATGTGCCACGTATGTACAAAGTATTATTAATAATAAGATCACTATATTGTGTCAGTTGTGTCCTGGAAAATAGTTCTCGTATCATTATTAGTTATGACTATCCCAAAAGGAAATGTTAAATACAAAACTCCAAAATGGCGCTATTCTTGAGCACATTTTTTTCTATATGGTACTGAAAGTAATAACTGATTCTCATAAAATATAAGGCATTATTTCCTTTTCAGTTTCACGTGCTGAAAACACTGAATAATAATGATAAAAAGATTCTGTGGATCATTCCTCTTTTCCTCCACATAATTTGTTAATGTATACAGCAATGGAGAACTTTAAGAGATTCTTTTGATGCAAAGTAAGAACAAATTGTCTTAATTCAGTCCAATTTATACATGAGGATAACTGACTCAAAACAGTCCTGTGATCAGTGTGGGTATGACTATCTTAAATACATTCATTGACTATTATCTTTACAGAAAATAGCCTTGTAGGATTAATTATTATATGAGATTTTAAAAAATATCTGATTTTAAAAGGTCAAAATTTTAAAATGATACTGTTATTTAAATGTAGTGTGGAGGTTTAAGTGCAAATCACTCTAAGGTAACTTTTTTTAAGAGCAGACTAATGCAGTATTATGTTTTATAGTGCAATAAAACTATGTGCTAAAATTATGCTCATAAATGCAGGCAAATGTAAACCAAGCTATTAGTTATGTTTTCTCAGATAAAAGTGATTAGCATAGCTATCAAACTCCTCTCCTATTTGAATAATAGAATTATGTCTGAAATCCAAGGCTTGTTTGCAAAAGCGGAGTCTTAAAAAGAAATGTGAATCCAGCTATCAATGTTATATTTGAAAGTGAATGCAATGGTCTGCCCATCATTCTGCTAACAACTAAGAGCAGAGAAACATGACCCAAATTGCAGCAAAACATGTCAATATGGAATTTGCCTCAAATACTATTTTAGAAGTCATTCTTAGCACTTTATCATAGTCTCCTTACTGCTGATCAAACTTATTTAAAAACTACTGTGGTTTCTTTAAACGTAAGAGTGATGAAAGAGTCTTTTAGCAACAGTCACTGTGAGACAAAGTTTCATGTACAATTCATGAAGTGTGTGGTCATCTGCTAGCAAATTAATTTCCATATGACAGCTGTACTTCTGGTAGTGTTCTCTCAGGAAGACACGTGGTATATAATTAAAATCTGAACAGAACAAATCAAATGCTGATTATTTCACAAACAATTTCCAGACTTCATTATTGTTACCTGTCTTTCTAGGATCAAACCAAGATATTTTGGCAATGTACAGATGAATGGATGTATTTTCTCAACCATGTATCCAGTTGTTTTCTGATGCGTAAGGGTTGTGGTTAAAACTGCTACTGGAAAATCCAACTGTGAAAAAAAAAATTAGAACGCCAAACCTGCAAGGAGCAAATAAAAACTGTCTCTTACTTGTAGCTGGTTTTCCTCTAACACTAATGTTGATTGGTCACAGCAACATTTAGTTTGTAAATGAAAACCGCTGCTCAGACCAGTGCAGTTTCCTTTGCATCCTTCTTGCCTCCTTACTTTATCCCCTTAAATTTGGTTACTTGACATAATTTGAAGCATTTAATGGGTGTTTGCCACACTGGTAAGAGAAGGACTATAGATGACCAACTCTGGTGATCATACAAGGATTTCTTATTGTTTGCGATAAAAACCATTACAATAAGAGATACATATGAAGGTTTTTAAGCAGTCAAGGAATGAAGAACGCTGTAGGGAAGGTTCACACATGATCTTCCTTTTTAAGGTTTCTACTATGTTTTGCAGTTGCATACAATGTGAGATTTAGCTTGTGCTGGCAACTGTAATGCAAAGTCTTAAGGACATGTTAACATATGCTCGTGTCTGTCACCGCCTTCACTCTCCTTTGCCTATGCTACTTAGATTACATCAGCTACTTAGATTAATTTATCTTTCTAGGCACAGGTTTTTTTGCCTGTTGTTGCAATACTGGACAGGCAGCTAGACTTCTGGTTTTGATACAAGGACATTTTCTGTATGATGACACACCATCATTTATCAATCAAATGTATTTCAATTTATACCATTTCTCCATTATTTTTTTTCTGGAGAGACTGAAGGTACAGCCTATACAAAATGCAGTAACAGATGCCTGTACAGTGTAGTGACAGCAATAGCCTTTTAGTAATGCAGGCCAAGAGAGTTTATTAAGAAAGAAAATTTCTTTAATTTAGTGATAATTTTAAAAGATGACAAGTAAACCTAAAAGAATTCAGATGATAAATATGTGTGGAGAAATGGGTGGTGTATACAATATTATAACATTGCATATGATTATTTCATAAAGGTAAGACTAGGAAGTCAAATGGGGACTTACAAACATTGAGCCTCAGGTAACATGATGGTATATTTGTCTACTACACTGCCATTTATTAGTAGCTAAAGCAGTTGATACTATCTGTCCACAGTGTCTGTAGTTCTCAGGAGTGAATTAACAGTTCTCCTACACTCCATACTGCCACTTCTTTAGAAGTGTTTCCATGTCAAAAGATCGTGCGTAGAAAGGGACCAGTAGTATAATCACTTTATTCTCCTTTCCCTCCATTTCCTGAGAAGCTCTGCAGGGTAATGGTTGACTTTTCACTTGAGCCCAGTAATAAAGTGTTCTGGCTCATGCATCTGTGCTTATGTCAGGCTCTTCTTACCTGACTTCACTAAATAAATGGGATCTTGCTATGACTATAATCACAAATTCATTAGTAGAGATACAACTTAAGGTGTTAGGCGGATTGTAGTTAATGAATAGAATCAGAGAAAAATTTCAGTGGAAGCCACCTCCTGAGGTCAGGTAGTCTACACCAGCTTTCCCTTTTCACTCAAATCAGGGCCAACTGAAGTTTAATCATGGTGGTGCAGATCACAGTCAAGTTTTGAAGGAAGAGTTATGAGGAAACTGTTAGTAGAAATTGCCTGCCATTGGATTTGTTTGGTTTTATGCCAATGACAAATGTATCTAAAATCAGCTGATGGCAGAATGTTGGATTAGGTAGCTCAAACAATTCTCTCAGTTAAAATGCTATGAAGAGGAAAATGATGTTGTAGTATCAGTGACAGGATGTATTGAACAGTTTGTGTGACATTCTTTCCTTTTCCCAGTTATATCAATGAGAGGTTGGTTTTTTTTGATCTCAAAGGACAGGCTGGTGATGGGACAGCAAAGAACTGAGTTCTGAAAACGTGGGGAAAGCTTAAAAAAAGTGTAATTGGACCTGGACATGAAAATATCCAGGTTTAACAAGAGTAAAAAATGAGTGAAGACTGCTTTGAGTGTGAGAATATCACCACTGAGATTAATGGTGAGCAGTGGCAGCAGCTGCGACGTCAATACGGTATTAAGTTTGGCAATGTTTTAAGCATTCTATAAAGGAACACATTCCATGTGGTAAATCTGAGTTCATGCCATCTTCAATTTTGTAAGACTCACTGGACAACAATTATACCTAGTAAATATTATCAGATGGCCATGTGAGTCATGATGTTAAATGTGCTGCAAAATCTGTCATGCTGCAATGTCTGTTAAACACAAGCTGAAAGAACAGTATAAACTCCCAGTAAATATAAAAGGAAATGAAAATAAACACTGCAGTGCATAACTTCCTGTGTGATTTGATATTAATCTCCACTTACAAGGAGTAGTCTGTACAACATATTTTCCCTAGGGGACTTATGAGTTATCCAGCTAATCCTTATTCAAGGCATATGATTTGTATCCAGCAAGAAATCACACAGAAGTTTTGCAATCAGCTCCAAATATATGGTATTGATAATAAAGTCTGTGTAATTTGATTTAAAAAACATCCTTGGGAAACAAGCTTAATGCACACATTTCATTACACAGTGGTCAGCGCTGTAACTTTTAGACAAAGGTGCAATTTTAAACCTCTGATTATCTTCTTTTCAAGCTCTGTTTGGATTCAGTTTGTCTCCTTTGTGCTTCCAATAATTTCTTACCCTGTTATTACCTATATTTTTATGGAATACAAATCACAGACTAATCATCCTCATCAGTGCTCTTTTTGCATCCTAGTGATGGATGCGCTGTCAGTGCTGGTTTTGAAGTCTGTTGTGTTTACCACCCCAACACAGCTTTTCCAGATTCGGGTTCTTCTGCCTGATAATGTTCCTACTTTCCTCCCTGGTGACAGCATTTGTGCCTTCCTCATCCTTTGGAGAGAAAAATAAAAATCTTAGAATAAGGTAGTTTGCAGGATGTTATATATAAGACAGTCTGGCATAGCACCTTCATCATCTTCTTCAGGCAGGCACTGTTAGGTCAAGACTAGAGACTTTAAAATACGTTTATTCCTTTCCTCTTTGAATAGAATGATACTTATGTGCAACAGAAACAAACTTAATTCTTTTAGTATGAATACTGGATCTGTTGGATGGACCTTCAAGAAGAGAAACATTTCTGTCCCCTGTGAGCAAAATAAGTGGAGTCCACTGTTTTAATGTCTTGCTGCAACAAAGCAGATCAGACAGGCTTGGCTGAAATATTAGCTGGGGTTCAGTGCTTTCAAAAAAGCCCTGTGTTTGTGAGGTGGGAGAATGGCCTGTGTTAGTAATTAGATAATTTCCTAAGCTAAGCCTGGATGTACTGCTGTGAGGCAGTGTACATTTGTAGTTTGTGCAAAAATACCTCATTTACTTTTCAGGTTTAAAGATAAGAACCCAAAAATGCCAGATGTTACATATTTGTTAATTCTTGTAGTAACACGTATGTGGTACGTATGCAGGAAATATTCTAAAGGCTACACCTTGGCCTGAGACTACTAGTATGCTAAATATAGAAATTACATTGTTCAGGCTTTTAAGAGTTCAAGTTTGGTATGTTGCTGCTCGTTTAAACACACATGAAGAGGTGGAAAGGATATAGGGATATTTTAAGTTTTCCCCAAATGATACTCCTTTAAGCAAGATTTTCTATGCAGCTGGCAGCTCTTTCTTTAGTTCCAGTGAGATGAGAACACTTGCAGGAAAATCTTTCCTTCCTAATGAAACATAGGCTGAGTTTGTCCATTTATTTGAAGTAATCACATCATGTTTTACTGAACAGTTTTAACGAAGTAAGTGCAGGTAAGTGTTGAATGACTTCGGAAAGGATGCCTACTTGTGAACACAGAGGTAGGTACTCAGGACCTTCCATGAATGTGTAGAGGCTGCAGAGAATTTGTCAGTGTATGGCAGTTGTTAGGTGCTTAGAGTTAGACAAGTTATTGTGTGTTTGGGTGACTTGATCTGCGTATCTGTTAGTTTCTATATACATGTGAAGAGTAATACTGGGCTTATGGCTTTGATTTATTGGGTAGGAACATAGTTTCTTCTATATGAGTTTTGACGGTGCTGGAAAGATAATGCTTTTTACTTTGTAGCCTATGATTTTCTCATATTTGTTTAAGATGTGGGTTTGTGTTTTGTTCTTTGCATATCTCCTACAAGTGACAGAATTTCAGATCCTGAAACCAGTAATTTCTCCAGTTAATTTTGAGAAGGTGCCATGGAAGCTATAGAGTCCATAAATTTCACTTTCTAACTGGTCACAAGACTGAACTATAATAGCTGTGTCTGTTAGCACTGTATTTTGACCTCAGCTTGGTATTTGCTAAACCAGAAGGTTAAGTAAAGTACTACCTTCTTGGTCCTTTCTGCTTGCTTCATACAACAGGCAGTTCATAGTTACCTCAGTTACTCATTGTCCGTATCTTCCAAAAGAAACATGCAAAGACATTGGGATGTTCCTGGTTTCTTATTGTTAAACAGATCAAGTCGTTACTGGGGAGTAAGATCCACATATGCATTAGACTTTTATTAGCTTGGGTAAAATATAAATTCAGTGTTAGGTCTGTAAAATGTTCCAAGTCTTTAGCAGTTCTGTAAACACAGAATTCTTAGTTGGCTCAGGAAGCCCATAAATTTAGGAAAAAAACGGGAAAGTATGTGTGTGCCTACCGGTTGGGTTACTATTAGTTGATGTGTTTGTTCCCAGACAGCTGGAAATAGAGTGTCATGAAATGATCTTTGTCCAGGCACTATATTACACTTTGTTACAGAAACATCTCATGTTCTGCAAGTCACTTTACATGTTTGGTGAAGGCAAAAGGACAAGGTGAGAAAGTAAAGGGAAGGACATTTGCTGTCAGTTCCGAGTAGTAAACCGCTACTTCGGTCTGGTTCCAAAATGGAAATTTTGTTGCAGGTAGTGAGTTAATCAGTGGCATCAGCAATGTTATTTGCTTTTCCAAGTACATACAGTACTTAGCTAAGAAATGTTTCTAATATGTAATGCACTGCAGAATTAGTCCCAAATACTTTTAAAACACTGAATTCCTCTGATGATTTAACAACCTATACAACAGTCTGAATGTCTAGAAAGAGAACCCATTTGTTCTCCACACACCATCTCTCTAATGAACTAGAAACTGTAAGATGGAAATTCTGAGAACATGAGATTCTTGCCAATATGAGGCTCGACTCATGCTGATGGTTAACTTGCTGAACACCAGGAACCTAAGTGCCAAGATTACTTCCTCTCTTTTACTGCACAGTAAAATTCCATCAGAAAATTCAAGGAGCACCTTTTGAATACTTAAACCTTTTTGTGATTAACAGATAATCTTATATGATCCAAAGGACTTTTCATCCTTACAGATAGGGTTGAAAAACGTAAATTGAAGAAGACAATGACCTCTGGTATTGCTTTCCTACATACAACATTTAAGTTACTTAGAGACAAACATAAAAATTGTGGTGTTGATTTTTTTTTTTTTTGGCACTTATTGATTTGACTACTAATGTACAAGTTCAGTTCAATGTCTTGCTGTAAGTTTCAGGAGTCTGAACTGTTCTTAAAAATGAACTCAATATATGGTTCCCTAATGCACGGCTATTATCATAATTTCTCCTTACTCCATGAGTAGAAACCTGAGCTTGGTAAAGTGTTTAATTTGTGTGAGCCACATCATCATAGAATCATAGAATGTTTTAGGCTGGAAGGGACCTCCAGAAGTCATCCAGTCCAACCTCCTTACACAAGGAGGGACACCTACCTAGGTCAGGTTGCTCAGATCCTCATCAAGCCTGACCTTGAATGACTCCAGGGATGGGGGACTCCAGGGATGGGGCCTCCACCACCTCTCCAGGCAGCCTGTTCCAGTGCTCTATGACCCTCATGTTAAAGAACTTTTTCTAATACCCAACAGTGCTCTCAATGCCACTGTCAATATCATTAATGGAGATATTAAACAACACTGGTCCCAGCAGAGATCCCTGGGGGACACCACTCGTCACCTTCCTCCATCTGGACATTGAGCCGTTGACCATCACTCTCTGGATGCGACCATCCAGCCAGTTCTTTATCCACTGAACAGTCCGCCCATTGAACCCATCATTCTCCAACTTAGAGATAAGGATGTTGTGGGGGACTGTGTCAAAGGCCTTGCAGAATTCCAGATGGATGACATCTATAGGTCTTCCCTTGTCGACTGATGCAGTCACTTCATTGTAGAAGGCCACTAGGCTGGTCAGGCAGGACTTGCCCCTAGTAAATCTGTGTTGACTACCTCGGATTACCTCCCTGTCTTCCATATGCCTTGTATATATGGGAGCTACCTAACAGACGCAAACTTAAGAAGCCATATGGGTAACGGATTGTAAAGCAGATAGATGTGTATCTCTGCCTGGTCCCAGCATGTACTGCCATACTTAGGGCTGCAGAAAGAGTTGTGTTGGCACAGCTTTGTCAAAGTAATGCTGACCACTGTAGTGGAATCCTAACAAATTGAAATCATCTGGATGCACTGGCAGAAGCCAAAAACCTGACTTTATACTGCTTTTTCCAACAGAGCAATCAGACCACAACACTGGACCGTGTGGGTGGCCTCACTCACTTACCTATCTGACACTTCTGGAAGTGAAATGGCTATGAAATCACTAACTGATTTACCCTATGTATAAAACAGCTAGTTTGTCTTGGTGACTTAACAGGCTATGATGAGCCATCTTTATGACTAAAGCTCTCAAATTCAAGACAAGGAAACTCTGACAACTGCACAATTACTTTACTTCATGTGCAGAGCTATGTATTGGAGGACTTCACTTACAAAGCACTTGGATCCAGGCTGTGTACAGAGATGTGTATACTTTTTAATGACTAGTGTACTTGAACTCTGTTTCTTAGAAAGCCATTTTTACTTATGTTCTAGGTATGAGTTATTTGAAAAAATTATGGTAATCAATTAGATAAGGTGAGTATATTTTGCTTTGCAGCTTTTCAAGCTGTGTGAGTATCCCTGTCACAAAGAAAGCAAGCAAGCCATACATATTAGTTTTCATTACTATAACTACAGGCCCTTTACATTTATGTTAAGATCACTGGAACCAGAATTTACACCATTGTCTTAGTTTAATGCTTAAAAATCTAAAGAAGAAATACTTTAAATAATACCTGAGAGTTGAGTGAGCACAATTCTGTAGTTGACTGAGGTATGCAAATTGGTCTCTGAATTCATTAGGGAGTTGACCTTGCCTGTTCCCTGAGCTCTGATGGTTTAGATAAAATGGAAACTAGATCTCGCCAAACAAAAGCCTGTGATGTCTGAATATCTCTAATGAGAAACAATGAAATCCTCTACTGAATTCCGTAACAAAACTCTCATCGACTTTAACAGGGAATTGAGGGGGGTGATCAGTGACAAGGTTTCACTAGGAGTACACAGTATATGCTTTGGAGAATATATGAGTAAGAGCATCAGTTCATACCACATGCTTTTAAAGGGCAATTGTTCAAGCAGAAAAAAAACCTGTGTGTGTTAAAAGCAGTGGATAAAATAAAATAGAGGTTCCCTCTTCCTGAGAAGTTCTAACTAACCTTCTATTTATATTTTAACATGGAATGACTCCAGCAAGGTACAGCAACCTGAAACCCACTGAGCATTCAGTAGTACATAATGAAATCCTGTTTCTTGTTCCTCAGCCCACCATAATAGATAATCACTAAATCTATCTGCTATAATTTCCGATCAAATTTTCATCTGAAGACTATGGATTTTACAGTTGTTTGCATTAATGATTTGTTAGAGCTTCTTTCTAATACTTTTTCTGCATTAGTTGGCATCTAAGAACCGATGTTTGCAAGCATTTGTCCTGCAGCTGTAACACCGTGCTTCTATCTATTGGTATTGGTGTGCAAAATATGCAGCAAGAAATTGATGGATGCAATGTGCACCAATAAAGGCAAAAAAAGGAGGAAAAAAGGTAGGATAAAATAAACTTTTCCACCATAATAGGAGATTTAAATCATAACTGCCTCAGGAGAGAACTGTTTTCTTGTTCAGTAGCAGCCTAAACTCTTGATCATAGTGCAGCCAAGACATATCCCCAGAAACAACAGTGCCTGAGCACTGAACAGTGCTACATCTCTTTTATGAAAAACATTCTGTGAAAAGCTTGCATAAATAAGAAGCACACATGTTCAACTAAATTATTTTTTGGCACTCTCATAGTATTTGTTGACTCATTTTGATTTTTGCGTGTGTGTAACTCTCACTTCCACACTTCTTGCGCTGTAGGCAGGTTTTGATTTTTCTTTCTCAGTCATCTAGAGTTTATGAATTTCCAGAATGAGCCTATACAAAAGTTATTGTTTTAGTGGTTGTCATTAAAACATTAATGCATGACAGCTGTTCCTGCAATATTTTTATAACTTTGTTAAAAGCTAAATTTTAACAATAGTTACTCTACGTTAATATGTACGCTAGATCTTATTAGTGTTAGCAATAATAAAATTGTTGTATTATCAGGGCTGAGATTAAGTCTTTGTTTCTCAGATGACTCTGTGCATGTATTTTCAGGAAGAGAAGAATAGTAGAAATGAGATTGTTGTCCCTCCATCATTGCTGCTTTAGAACTCCTTTTGTAGCTGTTAGAAAAGAAGGCATAGGCTGTATTTCAAGGAATTCCAAGTAAGCAGAAGCTTAACAAAGCCTTCCAGGATTACATACGTATTGAAAAGGCAGTTGTTCTGTCCCCTCCTGGGACGATGTTCCTCCAGTTGCTGAAGTCTGTTTTGAAGTACTGATTTGTTTTTTGAATTTCCCTGTGACAAGCGGTTGCCTAATTTCAAGGTGCTGTTGTGCTCACACCAGAGTAGCCCATCACTTTGGTTCTGATCAGCAGTAAATGACCACTTTGGTTTTTTCCACAGATCAACCAGTTTTTAATACTTGATATCTAACGTATATAGGTATATCCCATAGAATGTATTGTGTATTTTAATATTTAGACTTCCCGCCTTGTATTCTAGGTGTGGCAATTCAAGGTATTCAGTAGATTTAGTAGAGGAGTGAAAGGACTAAAGGATGTTTTCCTGGTTATGGCACAGAATTGTTGCTTTTTACCATAGCATTTTCATAAAATCTCAATCAAGCTATGCTTTTAAGGAGTCATTATTTGTCCTTCTTATCTGCTGAAGTATGTATAGTTGCAAATGACTGGGTGATATATAGTGCTAAATAGTCTAAATCAGATACTTTGAACCTCATATTTAGAGCTGAAGTAGGGTAGATACCTTTAATCTCTGTGCTATAGCTTCCCATCTTTAAGAGCTGATAATACTCCTTCAGGTCATGGAGGTGTATTAATGTAAAACCCTGGAATACTGTAATGATAAGTATCACCAAAAGTCCACAGAGGAATTAATTTTTTTTTTCCAAACATGGCTTGCACAATACTCTATACAGGCAGAGGCAGTAACACTGAACAACAAGGAGAAAATGATATTCCACTGCACCAGTAATCCTTTGTATTCTTTGATGTAGGATCTTGCAGAAAATTGACAAGTGAAGTTTTAATTAAGGAGGCTGAATTAAGTTTAGGCAGGCAGCTTTCACTCTGTTACTTATAGCTTTGAGGTCTCGGAATTTTCACCCCTAGTAATACTCTTAACACATTACTTAGAATACAATACAATACACAAAACAGTATTAAATTACCTTCTTCTGGTTATTGTGTTCAGAAAGTAGTTAAACATAAGTGTTCCTGAAAAAAAAAGACCAAGTATATTTGAGATTAGATAAGTTGTGTTTAAAAATCGCTATTTCCGTTGCTAGTTACATGTTCAACATGCCAGGAGGATGTGTTTAAGTAGAAAAGAATGTCAAAGCCTGAAGTGACAATTCCAAGTAACAACAGCTTTTTCAACTGTACTGTTGTTGATATATCTGAATGTCTGTCCAAATCTCCAAATCCAAAGATTCAGTGATGCCTTGGGCAATCTTGTATCTCAGATGCACCAACCCGCCACATACGCAAAGTATTTGAGTACCTGCCCTAAGCAGACTGCACGTTAACGATCCAGTGCCCTGCACTGGTGTGAGACTCAGCATGTTTAGTGCAAGAAGAGCTTAGTGCTGAGCATTCTGCACCTCACAGGCAGCAAACACTTCTGGAGCAGTGACCTGACCGAGGTGGCTGGGTAGGGATTACCCAGTTACATGATGGACTTTCTAGCTATCCTACCTGTTTCTGAGGCAAACAGGGGTCTGAGATTCATTCCAGCAGTGGCCTGGAGAGAAAAATTCCATTCTGCTGACTTGTCAGTCCTAAATTTATACAAACAGGATGTTTACTGACATTAAGGTAAATCAGATGATGAATATGAAAATACTGTACAAGATGAAATTTATATAAATTCATTCTAAATACATTTAGACAAAGTTCTGAAAGAGCCTTCAGCAAGGAGGAAGCAAAGCTGTTTTAAAATTATGGAAGAGATTTTTGTGAGAGATGGCAAATTTTCATCAAAAGTATTTTTCTCTCATTGCATTTATAGAACATTATAGTCATTCTTTGGCTTGTTTTGCATTGTTTTATATAGGCAGCTTGTTGATATTCCCCTACGTATATAAATGGCTGTGTGAGAAATATGAAGAATGAGAATAATGTAATGGATGTCAGTGTAGTCCGGAGTGACCAGTCAGTTGTGTACATGTATATTTTTGGCATCCTGCATAAAGAAATTAGAAACAAATATTCTATACAAGCTAATATCCCGATAGTTCCTGTTTTCTGACCAGGTTAAAGAAGGGATAAACACCTGAAACTGAATTTAAAATAATTCTTCACTTGTTCATCTTGAAAATAGAGACAGCACAATTTTGTGTTACTTGAAAAAGCTTTTCCTTTGCTCACACATACCAAAGCAAGCATTTTCCACAGTGCTTTAAAAGAACATTACAAATAGACGCTCTAGCACTGATCCACGTTTCACTGCTGGTGGCTTCACATCAGTTAATTGTAAGTAATGTCAATAGAGTCATTTCTAACCGATTTTCACTGACAGAACCTGCTGTCTACAGCAAGGTAGATATACCCAATATCTATGAAAAAGAATACTGCTCTGCTAGAGTTAGATTTCAAGTGTACAGTCCTGTTCCTGCAAGCTCTTCTCTTTCCCATCTCTCATCTCTTTCAGTCCATGTAGCAGCTCTCCAGAATGACTAAGTGTCCCTGTGTGTTCCTGATTTATCCAACACAGCGACTGCTTTCAAGAGTAGCTCAATCCCTCTAGATTCTTTCCACAGAGTGCCCTATGGATGCAACTTTTGATTAGCTACAGGCAGTTTTCTTAAGCACTTTGATTAAAATATGACTAAAGAGATATTCCGGTAATTTTGCTTTTGTTTCTATTTAACAAAAAAAAAAAAAAAGAGGGAAGAGAAAAAAATGTTTTGCTGAATTGCATGTTCTTCATTGAAATGTGGTTAAAATAAACTTGTATTTAACCAGTTCCAAACCTTCAAACAAACAGCGATGTGTTTGGTTTTTTTTTTAAATGTCAAAAGACAGGCTATTTTTTTTCTTTGGCTGTATTTCTCAAATACTTACAGATACAAAACATTTATCACTTAATATAAGCACTGTGATTCATATAAAACAATTATAGCATTTAGAGGTTTTTAGAGGTGCTACTATTGCTGCCTTAGCCCTTTTAAAATATATATTTCCCAAAGGACAAAATGCGATCTATTAATATGTATATATTATTACTTTTTTGTAGTTCTGCTGATGCCTGTGAATATGGAAGCATTTATAGGTTAAAGACGGTCTGTTAGTTGACTTGCAGTTCTAAGTGCAGTATTTTCTAAAACCTAAAAAGCAATGTTAATTACTCTCGGTCTATAGTAGAGAGTATAATACATTTTCTTCTGGAGATTTCACATTTCCTGTGATCCTGCAATAGCAACACTTGAACTTGTTAGGTATATTTAGAATAATTGGCAACACAGGGATAAAAATTTCTGGTTGACTGCTAATTGCACAAATTAATAAAAATAATTCATCTTACTTCACTCTACCCTTAAAGAAGCTTTCTTACTTTTTTAGAATCCAGCAGTTTTGAGATAATACATTCCCAGCGGAAGTTTACCCTCTTGTTGCATTGTAATTGAAGGGTGGAATCTTCATGCACAAAGGCTTCTAAAAGGAAAAACTGAGCTAATTCAATAATGTATACGTTCCTCTGAAACTAAAATGAGGTATTTTAAAAATCTATTTTCTATTCTATACTTTATTCAGCCTTATTCAAAAGTATCTTGAGTCCTAGCTGTTTAGTGGGGTTTGTTATAAAAGCTTTGTTACACAGGTCTGGAACTGCAGGGAAATGATTGGCTCCTTTTAAATATATTAAGTGTAGTCAGTTTGCTTTTTATAAATGAAATAAAAGAACTACTTAAAAAATTTTCAGTTCTTCTCCATGATCAGTCTATTGTCACATGCATTTGGCATTCATTATATGTTAGCCCCAGGCGCCTCCAGTCTTGTACTCAGGCCAGCAGTAATTTGGTTTATAGAGATCATATGGCAGGGAAACAGACCTTGAAAGACAGAACTCTAAGAAGCATATTTGATGAATTTCCTATGATTTGAGTCTGGGTTTATTCTTTCCTGTTGTGGAGCAGACACCCTACAGCACACGCGCTGAGGCCCGATGCGCCTGAGCAAGGGGCCAATTAAATGACAATATGTGCACTGTTTTTTCGCACATCTCGGGTTGCATTTCCTATCAAGGAAAGGGAAGGGATGATGGGAGGGGGAGGAGAGGAAGAAAAGGGGGGGGCCTTGTAAAGGATCCAAATATGGGCAGGAAACCACACAGAGTGAACGTTGCCTTTGTCATTAACAATTAATGTAACCACGAACACTGGAAAAAAATACGCTGTGGCTGCTAGTGGCAGTGGCATAGCCAGCACAGTATGTCTCCTGACTGCCCTTCTTCCCAGCAAGCCTCTGCTGCTCTAGCAGATGAACCAGCAACTGTTTAATCCTTATACCCAGATGAGTCCCAGTCCATACCTGAGCATGCCTAATAGGTTGTAGAAGTGGCAGGAATGGAGCTCAGAAATTTTTATAGCCAAATGTTTTTTTGACATTGGGTCTTATCCTCTTGATCTGCATGCTAAAGTCCCTTGTGGCTTTAGAGGGCTACAGTGTGACCTAATGCTCCTGGATGACATGGGAGGTGTTTTCACATAAATCACTGAATACCAAATTAGGCCTGAGCTGAGTGGGACTAAGCTGGTGAGGCTGGATTTTGATACCTTTTCTTATACTCAGCAACACTTTGGTCACTAGCATCGATGGGATGCCTGAAGTAGGAAGCTACAAACCACTACAAGTGAACAGATAAGCAGGCAGTCACACTTACCTCTCGGGGTCCCTGGGCACAGTCTTTACACCCAAGCCGCAGCACAGACACATGCACACATGTAGGGAAAATTTCCCTCTGGGTTTTATTTCATTGTAATGTCTAATTTCTTTGATGATGTCCAGAGACTGTGCAGGTCCCTATGGGTTTTTTTTGATTTATTTTAATTCTTTTTCCCCTCCTTACTTCTGCTTTCCTCTCTCTTTCCCTTCTCCCCCCCCAACCCCCACCTTTTTGTAGTAGTTTATAAATGCCACTTTTCATTAATGTGACCAAAATGTCATCAAGTAGTTTAATGCTCTTTAATGTCCTTGTATCGTTTACGTTTTCTGAACAGTGTGGAAATGAATCCCATCTGTGGGTTTGCTAACATCAAAAAAGTTTGACAGGCTATTTAGACGTGCTACTTCACATTGCATTAGCTTGTACAATGTCAGAGAGGCAGGAGCCAGAGTGAGGCCATACCACGCCACCTCACTCCTGACCCCTCCTATAACTGCTCTGAAAGTGACAGATCACTTACCTCAGAAAATCAAAGTCAATTGTGAAGTATCTTTGACTGGACAGGAGCCCATAGGCCCCAGGAAAAGTGTGAAGCCTAAATAAAACAAGGCAAAATCATTCTTCAAGAAAAAAAAAGGACAAATCAAACTCATCCTCCTTGCTAGTGCCCAGCGATCCTTATCATACCAGTTGGGCATGGAGATAACGCTCTAATATTGTCTGATGGTTTATTTTTATTTGTAACAGGATTTTTAATTTTTCTTCTGGATGGTTAAATGCATCCAAAGTAATCTGGTTATGGTTTTGGGGATTTTTACAAATTGGTTAATTCTTGCACATTGGTCAGCCAAAAAAATGTTGCCTCTAAAATAGGTGATAACTGTTCCATCTTATTAGGACCTGTCCCCACCCTTGGAAGGGCTTATCATGCTCCTTTTTTCAACACCTACATTTTAAAGGTGATATTTAAAGCTTATATAAACCCCCGCTGCAATAGTCTATGTAAGTTAATACATAACGCGAAAGTATCATTTCATATTTTCCAACCCATATTAGTGTTAATAAACAAGGTTCATTGATTTAACTCACTCTTCAGTATGTGATGGGTATATTTTAAATTCCTCTGGCTTTGTGCTATGTGAGTGATGTGCCCTGCTTTTAAGGCATTCACTGTTAACAAAAAAAAAGTGGCTTTTTAGTTCAGGAAAACAAAAGCTTCTGTTCTTCCTGAGACACGGGGAAGAGCAGAGAGTGCATTTTTGCATTTTAACTGTTAATCATTATGGATAAATGGATAATAATTTCCACCCCTGAGTGCACTAGGATTTATTCACCAGTTTTTTTAAACCCTCTCCTATAATGCATTTGCATACACAAATATAATTTAATTTTAAGTAGGAATGTAAATAAATAACCTTGTATAGTGGTATCAAGTTTTCAAAGCCAAGGTAATCTTTTATAAGCATGAAATAAAAATGCCTTTAAGGTAATTACTGTAAGTGCACAAGTCCTTTAGTCTTTAAGAATTGGGTTTATGTGAGGTAACATACAGTTCTGTTAGCAGTGTCACACTGGAAGAGTAAAACACAAGGTGTGGAAACAGTAAATAATGCACCTTATTTTACTCAAACTGATAGGATTGTGATAATTTCACTAAAGGCAGGATGAAATTGGCACCATTTCATGCCCTGATCTAACACAAAGTCAGGATCTAAACATAAAGCAGACAATCAAGGTTACATTTAAATTCATTTAGCAAACACATGCATTTGAGATGCAATTCTAATTGTTTGATCTTGTGCGTTTTATGCTAAATGTGAATAAGCAGGATGGGCTTTCTTACATTTTTCAAATTAATTTCAGACAGAAGAAGCACATGGATTTGCCTTAAAACTTTCATGGGAGACAAGGAAAGAAACACTGAAGCTTATTTTAGAAGCGTTTTCTAAGTAGCAAAATCCAGTCTTTTCACTCATGATGACTCATGTTCCCTTGCTGTTTTGAAATCTGAAACATAACTTCAGGTCTGTTCAATCTAGGAAGAATTAACCAGGAAGTCACAAAGCTGCAGTTCTGTAAAAAAGCTGTGAGGCTTCACTGAAAATTAGTAGGCAAATTATGGGTGTGCTATTAGAATAAGAATTTATGTTCTTTACACACGCACAAAACTCACATATAGAGAGCAGACAGATTGCTCTTAAAAACTCACCAAACCATGAAGAAACCTCAAAAATTAACAATGGACAAAAAACTTAAGCAAAGTTTCAGTGTAAGAGCTTAATCCTAGAGAAGTCACAGTTAGAATCACTGAAGTGCTCGTGTCTTTCAAATGTGCTTTGGGGATTTTGGAATAATTTAGCTAGGTACTTGCAGCTATGCTGGCCCAACCCATCTGTGGCACTGTTGACTAATAATTCTTCTTGTGACCTATGACGCCCACTCCTTTGAATTATTTTTGGTACAACTGCTACATCTTGGCTTTTTCAGCTGGTGTTTAGAACACTGGGCATTCCCAACTGGTATGTTTGGTGGTCATTTGATGTCAGGTTTATTCTGGAGTCTATTTCTGATGCCCACAGCTTCTTCTCTTCGTTAGGTGGCAGCTGAAAATTAAGTGTGTGCTAATTCATCATTAAGGTCATCCTCTTTGCACTGCATACAAAGCTGCCTAGATTTTACTTCTCTCTGTGATTTCTTAGAATGCACCCTGAAATAGCTTTTCTTTGAGCTCAGCACTTTTTCAGCTTGTACTGTGTTTGGGCCTCAAGTAAGCTGAGGTGACATGTCAGTTCTCAGACTATACTGACAGTGAAAAAGAGAGCTGAGATGACGTCAAGTAGAGGAATAAGAACATTTTCTGTTTACAAATTTAAAATGAAATGGGAATATGCTAGCCATAGAAGGCTATGCAGATGAAGATAAGCCATTTACAAAGAAGATACTATGTAACAAACCCAGGTGATAAGGTATTTGACTGCATTTCTCTTCGAATATGTAAAACTGAATTGTAATTGCCAACAATAGCTAGCTATCTAGATTATACATCTGTGAAGAAAATAAAAGAGAAAAAGCTGCTACCGAAGTTGGAAAGACTTGCTTTGATCCTTGTGCAAAATTTTGATGGAAATGAAGAAAATATAGTAATGTTTGTGGCATTCTTAAACAGATAACTTGAGTTTGTGATGAATGAGCTTGCTGAGAGCTCTGAGAAGAAAATAAATTTACAAACAAAAATGTTATTCTCATTTAAAAGTACTATTAAAAGTACTGAATAGGATTTATTGGAAAGAATTCATTTTTGAACAGAATATTTGTTTATCAAAAGCTTCTCAGTGGATGTCCTGGAGTACTTGATTTCAAGCTTGCTCTATTCTGTCAAAAATGAAAATGTGAAGACAGCAGGTCTTGTTGTCTTTCCCCTAGACTACCAACAGTAGCTTGGTCTGTGGCATGAACTAGAGCCACTTCAGAATAGTTTGTACAGGCAAATTCATCTGTACTGCATTAAGAGGCTGTTATGGGAGAAAGCTCTCGAAGTTCAGGAGCACTTTGCCTATATCTCTGACATATGGTATATTTTGAGACTTCTGTAGCAGATGAAGAGGGACAGGAAAATAGTTTTAAAACCAGTTTTAATAGTATCTCCTAGCAACACTGGAGATCGTATGGTGAAGTGGCAAGACAATGGGTATGGCGTTCTCTCCACAGTCTTTGTTTTTGAGAATACAGACTACTCCTTTCTGTATCAACTGATGCGTTTTTAGGTGGTTCCTACCACTGCAGGGTACATTTTTTGTATCTATAGTGAACATTTTAAGTTAGTATTTTCATTGAACATAAAGTGAAACGCATCCAAAGACCTTTTTGGTTTGTTTTGTGGAATCTGTAACAGGTATCTTGTTATAGAATACTGTTGTGGAAGAATCATTCTACCTCACTGTTTTCACTGCATAACAGTGAATGTGTTTTGATACATCTACGGCTACCATCTCCATTTTTCACTTGCTTGCCTGCTACCGCTTTCTTTTCTTTTCTGTGCCACAACACCTAAGCTTATGATTTATTTTATTTTCATACAATTATCAAAATATTGTGCTGGGTGTGAACATGCAGCAAAGTATACAACAATGAGGTTATACAAATGAACTGTAACCCTAGAATAATCAGACTTATTATGCGAATAAAGTGGTTGGCAACTGCTAGTCTGACCTTAATTCTTTGACCAATACTGCTTGATGAAAAGCCTTGGTTATAAAGCTAGTTAGGAGGTGAATGTGGCTGCACTTCTAACACGGACAGAGAGGGTTTGGAGGGTAAGTGAAGTAAATGTAGCTCTGTCAGCTGCTGTTCCTGCTACTTAAGCATTAAAAAAAAATTAAAGAATAAAACCTGCAACTACTTTTCAGTGTTGTACATAATGTTACAGTGTTGCTCCTATTTTGCTAGCTTTTAAAATAATTATACTGTCATGTATCCCTATTAAGATGTCTTCTTGACAGAGATAATATTAGGTCAGGCTTGGATGTTATTTGCAGTACACCTCAAATTTCTGGAAAATTAATACAATTGAAACAATTGGTGAAGCAGGAGACAGCTGCGGATATAAAAGGAGTGGTAAAGGACAGGGAAAGAGGAACATCTCAAGTATCAACTTGTGTGACTGAGTGCAGTGAATAATGTCTCCTATCCCAATGAAGCTGCACTGATTTAGTGTGGACCTCTATTCTGCATGGTATTGAGTACAGCTTTTGCCTTTCTGTGGGCTCAAAATAGTAGGGACATTTAATGACTTAGTTAAGATAGTTGATCTTTAATACTTAATGAGAGCTTACTTTCTTTTCACTTCAGTAATATTCTGAGGACTTGCTGCATTACAACAACCTAAAAGAAGCAAACTTGACAGAAGGATCCCTCTTCCTTACAAAGACGCTAAAACTGTAGTAAATCTAGATTTAAAAAATTGTTTGTATTCTCTATATTCTAGGACAGCAGATAATATTTTCTTTCTGTGATGACATAAGAAACGTATTAACTTATCACATTGTTGTATTAGTATAATATCTTTCATATTACTTTATACTTCAAAATGTTTATCCTGTTTGATTTAAACAAATTAATCTGTTATGTGGCCATATGACATTTAGTTGATAGAGGCAAGATGGGACGTGTATGAATGGTGCTTGAAGCCCATTTCAAAGTTGGTGGGTTTTTTGCAAGTAAAACACGAAAGAAACACAGACCTAAGTGAGGTTATGGAGAGCATTAAGTCCAGTGCCTCCTCTCTATCCCTCAGCTTGCCTATGGATGTGCAGTAAGCATTTAGTCCAGAAGGGTCCATACAGCATTGACTTTGCACTGCTTGCACAGCCACAAAAATGCTCCTTATTGCTCTACCAAGTATTTGAAACTTACGGTAAAAGACAAAAAGATTTTTAATACATATATGCATGTATGTATGTACGTTTGCATGTGCACATGCACCATGAAAATAAAGTAAACCATAAATATCTCTGATGTTCTTTACAGATGTAGAACATTGCTTAGGCAAAATTCCACAATGTTCAAGGAAAGAACCTGGTACGTAAAGAGAAGCAGAGAAGTAGAATATTTTTGCTGTATTTGTTTTATATAAAGTTCTCACAACACAAAGTTATCATAACTCTGTAGATTCTTAGATGATCCTGAATGTTGTGGTATCAAGGCTCATAGCAGTCCTAAATGGACAAAAAGCTGTTGAAACTGAGCATATATTGCTGGACTACTTAACTGAAGGGGCAACTTTTAGCCCAGCTGGCCAAATACCACATTTTCATGAAAATACAAACACCTATGACATTTTAGCAAGACGTACTATTTTGGAAGTTCAACAGTATCTTAAATGGAATGAGATTCATTTTGAAAGGTACCCTTGAAGTCTTAAAATGCATTGGTTCTTATTTTGAGTTATATGCTCTAATAAAGCTGTCAGCATTTTGGCTTCCCTTTTTAGCAAAACATTAAGAATCCCCGTGAACTGGTTTGAATTCATTTTGGGTTGGAGATTCTCTCCCAATCCCAGCAGGGGTAGTAGGCTATGATTCATAACATACGCCTTAGTTGGAGTCTCTTATTCCTATTTAGACTTGTCAGTGTACCTGAATTCTTTCTTGTAAAATGCCATTAAAAGTCGCTTGATTTACTGAATTCTTGACAGGATTCCATGGTTTAGTATTAGATTTCCTCTCTAAAACACAAATGTAGTTGTAAAATTGACTATAGAAGAAGTTGGTTATAGTGAACAGAAATGTCTAAGGCATGAAGAAAGCATCAGGAAGTTTACCCCTGAAGCTCACAGCATTTGATCTCAACTGTACTTTGGGTAAGAGGGAGTATGCCTTTTCCCTCCCACCCTGGCTATTCATCCCAATGACTTCAACAAAAACCAGGCTGGGCCATATTTTATAAAAGAAGCTAACACGCATAGCAGAAACTTGGCCAAATTCTCTATGCTTTAGTAAGGTACATTTCCATTAATGAAATGGGTCCTTCTTCCTGAAAGCTGATAAATCCAAACAATATTGCAAATCTCTGCACTTTCAAGGTCTGAAATGTCTCTTTGTCTTCCCCTTCATTTGTGGCTATTTCCAATGTATAAGACTGTCTCTGAAACTCAGTGATTTATTTCACTTTAGACCACAGCATTTCTCTTTGTCTCAGACCTGTGACTACACAATATGATAGCATTTCAATAGCCTTTGCTCTTGCCATGGTTTTATTTATTAAGAGGAAAGAAAGGAAGAGACCATGCATCCTTGTATTATAGAATTAATTACTGCTGCATTATTGAAACTGTAATTTTGCTAGCCTTGTGCAACCAGAATGTTAACACTGCTCTAAAAATGTGCAGAGATACACATCTGTGTTTGAGTCTTAACTGCTTGGAAAACTTTGGAATAAATATGAAGTTTTTCTCCCTTCAGGAGCATGATGTGAGTGCCGTTACAGTACTAGTTTTGTTTCACTACAAGACCTGTACTGTAAGCATTTGGTGGCTGAAAGGTAAATTACATTCATGCAAAACAAAACTGATGAACTACTGAAAGCTGTAGCTGCTGAAATAAATTCCTGTGTGCTAAATTTATGGGAACTATGCACTGTGTACACCACAGTACGCTCACTTGCAGATTCAACTTTCAAACGACTCTCATTACCAAAATAAGTAGCAATATTGTGAGAACAAGGTCCACCAGTGATGAGGAGAAAGGCATAATTTTGTTGTTGGAAATATTGATGCTCATCAGCATATATTAAACCTTGTATGGATCAAGGAACATTGCTTGTGTATTTATTTTCATTTGCTTTTCATTACTGACATAGAGGTAGTAACAGGGCCTAAAGGCTCGGTTTGAGAGGTACCCTACTGTATTAACAGACTTGGAAGTTTAGGGCCAGCAGTGCCAAGGTTTCCTCCTACAGGCTGGCTTTGCTTTGTCCTTTATGAATGTACTTGTTTCCTCAACTGCAGCATCTCCTGTTTATATTCTGTATGTTTCTACTTAGTCCCATCACCAGCTTGAAAAGAGGAAGGCTAAAAAATGAGCTGTGTCTTCCTTTCTTTGCACAGCCGTCTGCAGTGTAGAAAATTTTGATGTTTGGACAGCAGAACAGGAAGATGGTAACTTTATGTTTTCTCAAGGTTCGCGCTGAATTGGGTAACTGTGGAGCACAAAAGCGTTTGGTATGATGCTAAAGTGCATTTGTTGTACTTCACACAGCAAACAATAGGAAAGGCAGCAAGTGCTGGTCTTCCAGATCTCAACCATTTAATACAGTTTTCTCATATGCCATTTCTTATTTCATGTTCTAAAAGCAGGGAGTCCTTAAGAGCTTACACACATACCAATGGCTGAGATGTAGTTGTTAAAGAGCAGATACTTCAGATGTGACATTCTGCATAATTGATAGAAAAAAATATACACTACAGGACAGCCAAAACAAGCTGAAATTTCAATGTAACCCCTGTTACACAGAAGGAAGTTCTCCCTACCAGTGGGCACCCACTAAGTGAACGCAACTGGTCTTGGTAACACTGTCAGTCCACAAAAAACAAAAGGGATTTTTATTATTTTTAAAGTTTAATGACAAACCCTTTCCCTTCTTCGCATTAAAAAATAAAGGCTGTGCTGGAGTCCCATTAAGGGACTGCTTTAGAGCCTCGTTCTCTGAGGCACTTACATTGTTTAAATTTTAATTTCTAGTTTGAAATTTTTATTTAAAACAGTACTTATAAACAAAAAAAAAATCCTCATAGTCTTTGGCTTCTACTCCTGCAAAATATTCTAAGCTTTTACCTGTCCCAGTGAATTCGCTGCCAACTCCCAAAGGCATCTTTTCCCTTCTTCTGGCCTCCCCTAGTCAGTGCTACAGTACTGTGGGAAAGCATTCTACTTAATGCCTTCCCATGAGATTGTGACTAGGAATAGAATATATGAAAAGACATAAGACTGCGTTCACCTTTGGTGTAATGCCATGGAAGGCAATTCAAATGACAGTGAGGTAACATCACAGATAGATAAATTCTTTTCATGAAACACACTGTTTTAGGAAATTTCTGACATGGATGCAAAGTTGGGAAAAGGGACTATAACCAGTACTTCATTCTGTGAGTTTCCACCTTTCTTCTGACTGTAATTATTTGGTCTCTGATTTATTAATGCCTTTTCCTAACTGGATGCAAAAAATTCTCAGAATTAAGTTTCTAATGTGAATAAGATGCTGCTAAGTTCTGTGAATGTAGTATTGCATATATAATGCAATATAAACTATAGCATAAGTCAATATGCCATCCATACTGAAACGAAAGATAGATAACTAAGGAACAGTGCTAATGCACAGCCACCAACACAGAAAATCTCTTGGACATGAATAGAAATGCAAATAGAGATAATTTATAAAGTTACTACATCTTGTGGCCATCTTAGGACTATACTGTTTTCTATTTTCAGCACATAAATTTTCAAAAAAAAAAAATTTGTGACACTCTGCTCTCCACTGGCCTGTATCCTCTGTTTCTGTTCTCTCTAATTGGTACTTACAGGTTTGGGCCCTTAAAACTGGCACGAGAATGAATTAATGTGAAGTGTTTTAAGCTTCTGGTCTTACCACGGTTTAATTACAAGAATAAATTAATTTTGAATATTTTTCTATCCTTAAAAAAAAAAACTTCGTTTCAGATCCAAAAAGGGATGATCATTCCATTCTCATTACATCCCCAAGATTGCCATGAGAAATAAAATAATTAATATCTGTGGTTATTCTTTATCATTAGTCCTTGTCCAAAGAATGGATTAATGAGAATATTCAATGAGAATCAGAACATCCTGGCATTCACTTCTGTGAAAACTCATTCTTGTGTCAAAGACTGTAATGAGAACTGAAAGAAGCATACAATTAATTCACAGCAACCTTAAGGTTGTAGTGAGAAAACAGTACAGCATTCCAGGCTGATGACCAAGACCAGAATAAGAGAAGATGAAAAATGTATATAAAAGATTGAAGTAAGAGCATTTTAATTCTGCGCTATAAAGCCTTTGTTTGAGAGTGTATCATTTCAAAATCCACATTAGTTTTTATTGACTAGAATTTTAATTCCATTAATGGTCTTTTTTCACCCCTCCTTCCCAGATGTTTCTTCCAAACTAACCAATTATCTATCAAAAATTATTTTCTCTACCTCTCCCAGGTAAGAGAAATAAAAGAAGATTAAACTACTTTTTCTGTTCTACAACAAAGGCACTGATTAAACAATATAGTATTGATAGGGGTGCTCATTTTCTTCACTGTTCACAGTATGAAATAAAAGACAGCAGCTCACGTAAATATGGAGTGCTTGGGTGGGCAAAGCCAGGAGGAAAAAGAGACACTAACACAGCAAGCCAAGAAGACTGCACAGCTGATCGGTTCAAGGTTTTTGTTAGGCCTTGAGTCACGCATGTTGTGGATATTCTTTCTTATCAGTGTCCTTGCAGTTGTGTAAGTGTTGCTGACTTTGAATAACAGTTATTGATATAAAATAATATATAGTAGCAAGAAATTAAATGAGCACATCTTGAAAAATGTTTTAAATGGGTGCTTTGCTTTTGATTAATAATTAATGCTGCTTAGTTTCTGTAGGCTTAAAAGAATTATTACAGATGCATGCCTGCTCCATTATACTTTAGGTTGTGTCAGGTTTTCCATTATTAAGCCCTGTATTTTTAGTTTGTTTGGTAACATGGCTATAAAAATTGATCCCAGCCTTGAACTTTCCAGGAAAAGATCTCAGCTTAGCAGAGACTTAAAAAAAAAAAATTATTTTTTAAATAGCTCAGCTATTTCATGGTTAGCAGGGAGAATGGAAGCCTGGTATAACTCTTCACAGAGAGATCACCGGTGATCAGAGCATGGCCTTCTCACAGAATGCTAGGCTTTCTATTCTTCGATAGCAGACCCCTTGCAGGTGAGGTGGGAAGCAGAAGGACCATGTGAGGGGGACCAGACTGCATTTAAAGGCTTGAGACAAGAAGGGGATGAACCATGGTGTCATTGCAATAAGTCAAGGAGATAGCTCAGGCTGTCAAAAATCCCACCTCTGTAACAGTGGTTGCTACCAGAGAAGAAAAACTGTATGGAAACGGTCCCTGAGCAACAGGTCCTCTCTCACTTGCCCAGCTGCATGTGTCCAGAATCTCCTGCAGCCAGTGAGTAGGTCACAACAATTACTCTGCTGTTTTATACAGCAGGAGCTCACAAAGGCTTCTGGAAGGTAAGGCTCCTGTCAGAACATCCTCAGGACACTGACAGTTGGTTAGGTCTCCAAATGGTCTGTGAAGATACGTGGCGTTACGGTGTCTAAAACCCTCTTGCTTCCCTTCTATGCCTGTCTCTAGTGCAAAAATACAAGCCTTTGAAAATTGGACCCCAGTTCTTGTAGGAATAAACCCAAACCATAGCCCAAGATGACCTTTGAAAGCTGAAGGTTCCTTAGACCTCAACAGAACTAGTGAGTACATTTTGACACAACCTCCTTTTGATTTCTTCACTTACATTTTAAAAATAAAACTACTGGTAAAACCTAATTCCCTCCTCCCCTCTTCTCCGCCCCCCGCCCTACACTTTTTAAATTCTGGAATAACACATATAGAGACAGTGTTGCAAGTAAGGTTTTTTGTGTGTGTGTGTGTATTAAACTGATACATTTAACTAATGAAGACACCTTGGGGCTCAAAATTCATCTTGAAATCACAGTATAAAAAATTAAATACATGTATAATGTGTGTGAATAGTTGCCAACGAAATCTGTAAAAGGAGCCAGTGAAATATCAGCTGTGCTCCTACTTAAGAAATAATTTAACAAATTACTGTGATGATACAGTGTCTGAGCACTCTAACTTTGGCAAAAATGTTGCTGTGTGGCATCTTTTTAACCTTGAAGTATGCAGTACAAGCCTCTTTTCATTGTGTTACTTGCATGCATACGTTGTTTGAAGTGAGAACTATTTAATTGTGTGCTTGTGCAGCATTTAGCACAAAGAACACAAAAAAGCATTTGGGGCATCTGCTCTACTTCTTTGAGGCATGTGTAATTGTAAATAGTAATTGACATGCCTAAAACAAGATATATTTAATAAAGCAATCAAAGAGAATCACAAATTTAATTTAGGATTGTAACTTTTCTTTGCATTGCAACTAGTTCTTTCAGGCACTTTGCCAGCTTTGAAAATTCGTATCACATTAGCATCCAAGCTCTCTATGCAACACAAGGGCTGAGCTAAGTACCAGAGTAAAGTTCATAACGAGTAATGCTGTCCTGTGGGAACAAGGAGAGGAAGGTGAATTAAATTCACCAGACCAGTTAATGCACAGTAACAAGGAAGGATCGTGCCTTTAGTCCTGCCCCTCGAACAGAAGTTCCTAACTCTGCTATTTTTCTGCTGCAGTTAAGTACTTTGCCTGGAGTATCATTTTCTCAGAAGGCAATGAAGGAACCCTATTTACTCACCTGCCAGGAAAAAGCCCATTCCGTTTTGCAGAAGTAATTAGTTATTAAAGCAAAGAATAACTGGAGCCTGGTTATGTTTTCTACATCCCCAATGAAATACCTTAAAACAATGGGCAATAGAATCCACATTTCATATTTTCTTTGGCTCATTTGTTGTGTGGTGCACAGTAAAAAAATTGCATCTTCTCTGAGTGGTAGTTACCTTGTCATATACGGATCAAAGCTTGGACGGCAAAATTTGGAATGCCACCTACAGTGAGTAGGTTGATAATACACCTTTCAGCTGCTGTGCTACTTTCAAGCAGGGAAAACCAAGGGCACCTGAGTGCAGTTTTGGATTGCTGAAACTGTATGTTTGTGAAGGAAAAGGTCCCTAACATACTTTTCTCCCGCCACAGTATTATCACAGATTACTCCACTGTACGTTGCTATATTATGTGCAAGTCACATGTGACACTGGAATGAAGTCAGTCATTTTAACAGAACTTCATTTTAAACTTTACTGGTATAGAAATCTAATTTTTGTCTGGAAACACAAACATTTATTGAGCAGTACTTCCCAGCTAAGGTGCAGAAGCCTACCTGTGTGGCCTTCAGTACAGAACTGAAATGCCTTTGACTGTTGTGTACTAAGAGAGACTCTCACCTTAAAGTCTGTTTCCAAAGAAGGAAATACACCTTTGATGCAGTCTGATGAAGCCAGATAACTGATTTTAGGACCAAGTTGTCCATATTGATACTATTCAACACTGTTCTAGTGCTATCATAGGAAGTAAACACAATGAAGTGCTTGGTTGAAAAACATTCCCATGCATCACTGCTCTATAAAGAAATACCAGTGTCTGTGGGAGAGACACATTTTTTTGATAGAGTAATAAATTACATGAATGGGAGCTGTGCGTCTGAAGGCATGTCTTAGCTTCACATTGTTCTTTAAAAATCCTTGCCGTCATATTTGCAAATGACATCCCAGGCATTACTGACAGAAATGAAGATATATGAAAAGTGGTACTGAACACAAATAGCTGTCCCACTGCCCTTCTGGGATCAAAATTTGCTAAAGAGTAACTAATTTTGTGGAAGGGAAGACCTTGTCTACCATCAATGTTACTAAGAAGAAAATGTGAATTGTTGTTTTCAGTTTTTATTTCAGTTTATTTTGTTTTCCTCAGTTGGTGGCATTCTGGTGAGTGTGATGAAAATCTTGCCTCCTAAAAGAGCACGTGGGTGAAGAGCAACCAAAACTTTTTTTTTTTTTTCCCAAAGGTTTTGGAAGTCTGAATGTTCATACAGATGAATAGTTTGGCACGATCTTCAGCGTGAACACACATTAAAATACTAGTTAATACTATCAAAATGTGACATTTTGTTGTTTCTGTTTGTATTTATAGATCCTGCCTGTTCTACCTGTTTCTTCTTATAGAAGCTGATTAGAAGCTGAAGTATAAACACAAGGAAGAACAGAATAGTATTACTGTCTTAACCTGCTCCATATATCAACCCTTGCAGTGAGTATACATCTTTCTAGTACAAGTCCAGTCCAAGATCAGTTCAAGGTAACACTAGTCCTATTAACAGAACCAGCAGTCTGATGTTAGTCACAGAAGTCATAAACCATCAGGCTTCTGTTATTCCTGACTGTGGTCTTATTGTATGTTGAAACCAACCAAAACTTTAAATCTCAGTATTTCCAGATTTACAAATACAATCTTTCTGGAAGCAGGAGGGGAAGACGTGACTGGTTTGATGCAGAGGTGCTTGGAAAATAAAAATTTCTAATAAGAAATTATTACATGTCAGCTTCCCTTGTTGTGAAGGTTTTTGCATGGGATTTTAAAGGGCAGAACTTCCCACCTATCTTACTTGGTGCTACAGAACACTATAGCTCTAGATGGGAATTGAGTGTTTTGTCCACAGCCATGTCAGCTGGACCATGCAAGTGTTGATCCTTATTAGATGAAAACCAAAATATGACAATTGTTACCCATAAAGTGGCATTACTTCTTATCACCCTGATAGTGCATCTGTACCAATTCCTAAGCTAATCCAGCCATGCCACCTGGGTCAGAACTATCCTGTTCTTCACATGCACCTGCTCAACACCCTCACTAGAGATATAAATTATTTGAGCCTTTCAAGTAAACTATTAGAAACTTTTGCCTGAGGGATGTAAGGGAGGCATGAGATGGAAGGGACAGCTCGAATATTTCTTCGGTGCAATCTGCAATGTGCAGGTGTCAGATTTTCAAGACAGTACCCAGTTCAGTATTCTAAAAAAGTTAGATGTGGAATAATTTCCTTTCTCTTCATTAAATTATGATCCTCTTGGACCAGTCGTTTATGAAATATGGAGGAAAATCTCTGTACCTTCACAGCTATCACATAAGCTTGGATGGGGCTCTTCAAATGAACTGTTTTTAAATGATACAATTCTGGTTCTTAGCAAATCCTCTTCAAAACCACTATCAATGTCAATCAAAGAGCACTCAAATCAAACGGAAATTGATCTTAGTTTGTGGTTCTGAGATGTCCATTGTAATTCCAAGTACTGGACTGTTTGGTATTTTTTTGCAGACAGGGAGCCTCATGCTGAGTAGTGTTTGGAAAGACGATCTAGGAAGCATTTTACTGTGCTGTTTCAGGCGGCATTAGGCAAAATGGATTTCTTACATTAGGCAAATTGTCTTGCTAAGGAGGCAAACACTGAAATTTTGAAATTCCTTTTCTCCCTTTCTGGAAAGACAACATCAAGCTGTGGACTCCGAAACTGTTCAGAAAAAAATAATGGACAAAGAAGTGGGGGGAAGTCTATTTTCATTCTGAAAAGAAAACAAAATTATGTATGGCTAATAACATTTTCAGTGGTACCTAGAGCTCCAGCTGAGAGTGTGAGTCTGTAATTTTGCACACATAGTAAGAGTTAGTTCCTGCTCAAAGACACTAGAATATGCAGAGCATAACACAAAAGGGGCTAATGAAACACTGTGTTGTTAGCCCAAACTTTAGGACTAAAACCTCTCAACAGATTAGGTGTGTATCAGACCTGGGAATGGAACCCAACTCAGTGCCTTAATCATAAGGAGATGGAATCATAAGGGTAACCTACAGCTTCAAGTATCAGATGATAATGCCAGATTTAAATTTCTTATTCAAACCAAACCTCAAATCCAAACCTCTCAAGGTCCTTCAGCACTGTTAATGTGCCCATCAGTACATATTCCAATCAGCATGTGCATTCAGCAGACAATAGTGATTGTTGTGGTGGGTGGCAAAATATGCAATGGGCTGCAGTAGCAGGGGTTATATCCTGTATCATTTTAATATAATACATGGCTCATATTTCAAAAACGGTTTATAATTAGAGTATCAAGTATGACTTTGATTAATGTTTGCATCTAATCTAATGCCTTCATTTGTTCCACAGTTTCATTTGAAACAATTGTATGCAAGAGATTCTGATGTTATGTCAGCTGAAGCTTAGCATCTGTTACTATTGATTATAGACTTGATGGAAACTTCTCAGCAGTTTACGATAATTAGTTAGGATATTTAAAGAGACCTAAAGTATTATTATAAAGAAGCAGACCTAGGTTTGGCAAAGAGCCTTTCTTTTGTCTCTGAAATGTTCTGCAGTAAATTTAGAATAGAAGAGCATTTCTCTGGAGTAAAAATATATGTATTGCTGGCTACAACTGTATGTTTGCTGCTTCACAATTTTAGAATTAGATGATGGACTTATTTAGTAGACACTGGATAGTAAAAAGTAAAACCCCTAATTTAAAACATTCCATATTACCACATTCCAAGAAAAACATGGACCGGTGAACAAAACCAGCAGTATTGTAATAAGAAAACAACTAGGTGCATTTTTTCCAAAACCTAAACCCAGAGATCTAAGTGTATGAGTTACTGGCTAAAAATGCCACTCGCATGTCTCAGTTCTTTTATGAACTGAAAAAAACCACCTAGACTTGAGAAAATGAAGAAGTACGTTCTAAGACTCCAGGTCAAGGTTTAGAGCACAATTCTAATTTTGTAATAATCTGTTTTGAATCTTAGTGTTACTTTTTGAATTTAAAAATATACATTCTTCTTTGTAAGATATTTATCATTACAGTATATAGTTTTTATACTGTAAATTGTATTTACAGTATATACATTACTGTATAATGTAAAGGTAAGATACTTTGGGTAATTTTTAAAAAGAGTTGTAATTACTGTGGCCAAAGGACTTCTATCGTCATATTCTGTGCACTGGACTTGTTATCTAATCTCGGAAGAGGCATCCATTTCTGATTACTATCAATTTCTGAGCATTGATTGTAAGTCATGACTATTCAGACACTCATACCTATGCTCCCCCTTTAAGCACATGCTAACATTCCAGCCCAGCTTTCTACAACCCCTGCTTAATTTGAGTTTTACTGAATCATAGCTGTAATAATGCTTGGAAGTGAGAATGGAAGATTGTAGGAAGATCAAAGGGAGAGAAAACCTGAGCCAGATTGTTGAATCCTTGCTCCTATAAAGAGTGCTAAAGCTGCTTTGCTTTGACGTTCTAACGGGTTTTGCAGAACAAGAGAATCTGTACTGTGCAAGAAGGTACAGATTAGGGGAAGACCAGATGAACATAATTTCAGAGGTATTTGTTAAAATTAAAGGAAGACCCTGATTATGGAAAAAAAATCATTTTGAGGAAGGTAGGGCATGTACAAGCAAGATGCTAGAAATCTGAGGTGTGATTTCCTCCTCCTGGATATTAGTGTGCCACCTGGTATGGTTCACCCTCTGCTGAACATGTAAGAAAAGACTTGTGGTCAGAGAGAAGATAGATCAAAGTAGTCAATGACTGTGTGGATGACAGACATGGATGCTGAAAGAAAAAAAGGAGGTAGCAGTCAGGGATGCTGCTGCATCTACAAGGCTCTACACTAACTGCTTTTCCTTTGGGAAGAGGATGCTCAAGCGAATTATAAGGACTTTTGTCCTATAGGTCCAGGCCTCCAAATAAACAAAACATCAGCTGCTTTCTAAGGAGCAATTTCTCTTAGGCCTAATCCTTCTCACTTTATCCAAGAAATAGAACAAGAGGATTGGAATGCTACTCACTTGTTGGCACATCTATGTGATGTTATTGGTATGTGCTGATCTCTAGCATTTCACAGTCACTTTCCTGTGATATCACTGTTCCAGATTTCATATTTAGTTACCTTCCAGTAGCACACAGTATCTCATGAGGGCAGAAGATTCTTTTCAAATATAATTAGTTTTGATGGGGTGAGGGCAGAGGGGACTCCTTGATCCTGGACTTCTTCAGCTGTTTGAGCTCTTGTTTTTGTGGATAGTCCATTATGAATCAGAAGGACACTGCATGTAAAATATAATCATCTTTGTGATTACATCTTTTCTCTCCCTTTTGAAAGCTAGGCAAAAGGCAGCCTCTTAACTATGCTCAGTGCTTTGTACAATTCCATGACGGACCAGAAAATAGTACCAAAATGTGGTGTGTCAAATGCATCTCCCTAAGGAGCTTCAGTGTGACTACTCCATTATGTGCCCTGACCTTCATTGCCTGAAGGACAACAAGTTTTGTTCTTGAATCTGTTTCTTTCAACCTCTGCCTTGCCCATTTTGGTTTGATATGCATTATACATACAAGTGCCATAAACAGTTCTTTAAATAACTAGTGTAGATTATTTTATTGTACTTGCTGTGATGTGCAGAGAGAATATAGAGCTTTAATACATGATCAGAAGTACATAAATTGAATTATAGCCCTTCAAGGTAAGAAATATGGTTTGAAGAATGAGATCTTCATATTTAGAAAATATGCAATCCAACTCCAATTTAACCATAGATTTCTTATATAATAATGGGATGAATCACTTAGCAGTTATTACTTCACCTGATAAAATGGTGGTGGAAGTTAAACTGATGCTTTTAAACTGCTTTGAAATCCACACTGCATGTTGCCAGTATTCAGAGTAGTCTGAACTGAAAAATCTTCACCTGAACACAGAGAGGCACGTTGCATGTACTGCCGGACTGGACTGTAATGCTGTAGTGGCAGAACTGTGAGCTTTTCCATATTGGAGCTTACTTTCAGGAATGTGTAGTGTTTGTTCAACAGGGTGGTGGAGCATATGATAAGTAGGTAACATATATTGTGATGGATCATAGGGATACTTCCTGGACTCCTGAGTTTCTTAACTGAGTGCCTAAAGTCTTGACAGTTTTAAATGACTTTGTATCTAAAGGAGGTCCATATATACACTAGGGTTATAATCACTGTGCAGAACCAAAGATTGGCAGGCAAAAAAGGAAGTGTCAATTCCTACTTACAGTTTACTGAATTATTGTCCTGATACAAAGTTTTCTCTTCTAACCTTTACCCTCTT
>VZZY01008053.1:0-40509 GCA_013400335.1 Eurystomus gularis
GGGTCACAACAACCCCACACAACTCTACAGGATTGTAAAATTGTGCCTGGAAAGCTGTCTGGCANGATTGTAAAATTGTGCCTGGAAAGCTGTCTGGCAGAAAAAGACCTGGGGGTTCTCACTGACAGCCAGCTAAATGTGAGCCAGCAGTGTGCCCAGGTGGCCAGGAAGGCCAACAGCATCCTGGCTGGTATCAGAAATAATGTGACCAGCAGAAGCAGGGAAATGATTTTCCCCTGTACCTGGCACTGGTGAGGCGGCATCTGGAATACTGTGTTGAGTTTTAGGACTCTCACTACAAGAAAGACATTGAGGTGCGAGAGCATTTCCAAAGAAGGGCAACAAAGCTGGTGAAGGGTCTAGAGCACAAGTCTTATGAGGAGCAGCTGCACGAACTGGAGTTGTTTAGCCCAGAGAAAAGGAGACTCAGGAGACCTTATCACTCTCTACCGCTACCTGAAAGGAGGTTGTAGCAAGGTGGGGGTTGCTCTCTTCTCACAAGTAACAAACAATAGGACGAGAGGAAATGGCCTCAAGTTGTGCCTGGGGCGGGGGGGTTAGGTGGGATATTAGGAAAAATTTCCTCACTGAAAGGGTTGTCAAGCACTGGAACAAGCTGCCCAGGGAAGTGGTGGTACTCCCTGGAGGTATTTAAAAGACATGTAGATGTGGTGCTGAGGGACACAGTTTAGCAGTTACTTGGCAGCGCTGGGTTAACAATTGGACTTGATGATCTTAAAGGTGTCTTCCAGCCAAAATGTTTCTATGATTCTGTGATAAAGCAGAGGAAAAGTGTATGCAAAAAACTTTTTATCTACGCTACAGTGTGACCAGAAGCAGATTTATAGAATCATAGACTGGTTTGGGTTGGAAGGGACCTTAAAGATCATCTAGCCCAATCCCCCTGCCATGGGCAGGGACATCTTCCACTAGACCACGTTGCTCAAAGCCCCATCCAGCCTGGCCTTGAGCCCTTCCAAGGATGGGGCATCCACGACTTCCCCAGGTAACCTGTTCCTTGCCATCCTCATAGTGAAAAGCTTCTCCCTAATTTATAATCTAAATCTACCCTCTTCCAGTTTAAAGCCATTACTCCTTGCCCTATCAGTACAATGCCTCGTAAAGAGTCCCTCCCCAACTTTCTTGTAGGCCCCCTTCAGATATTGGAAGGTCACTATAAGGTCTCCCCAGAGCCTTCTCTTCTCCACACTGAACAACCACAACTCTCTCAGCTGTCTTCATAGGAGATTGCATTAAATTGTTTACACAGCAAAGCAACAACTGACACAGCTGTTTTGTCCTCCCACTTATCAAATTTCAAATTCCATTTTATTTCTAGCTATTTCAACATTTTTTGTTATTTTGATGAAATACATTTTAACATATTGCTTTAATGCCTTCCCTAACTTGTGTCTTGATTTAAAGATACCGTGAAATTATTAAAGTCCCAAATATGGATACATTGGCATGTGTACCATTGCATCTTCCTCAGCAGTGAAAGAAACAGGTATTTACAGGCAGTATTCATCCTTTTCAGGGCGCTGTGCTAAACACAAGAAGAAAGCTCTGCTCAGAGCTGCCACTTTGCGAAACTAAGCAATGCCCTCCAATGACACTACACCAGTGGCTCAGTATGATAAATCAAAGTTCTGCTTTGCCTATCACCTCTCCGAAAAATATTCCTATCTCCAGGAAACAACAATCCAGAAACCACTATCCATCTGTTGCCAGCTGGCATTTTTGTCTCAGCAGAAGAGCCAGAAGACAGCCACGAAGTCTGAAAAGCAAGATTTCTGATTTGTGTGCAGTTTTGGTCCAACTTCAGCAATTACCCTGGGTTTGTTTCTTTTTAAATTTCCCACAAACAACCCCACAGAAAATCAGTTGCAGAAGCACTGCTACATAGTCGTCCACAAACTATGTTCCAGAATCCTCCTACTCCTTTGAAACTAGCTTACTGTTGTGTCACAGGATCTCAAAAGCTTTACCTTTGGGTAAAATGTGGACACAAGAGAAAGTTGTTCAGCCTCTCTCTTTTCTCTTCCCCTCATCATTCGTATACCATCACCTTTATATAAGCTTACCTTCCTGTCCTACAGCAACATAGAGGACATTCAGTGCTGCATTCAGCACTTTTGTCAGTGAACCATACTGATGAGCCACCAGCTCACGCAGCTGGGCTCCTGTCCTTTTTTCAGCCAGATTTCTTCTGCTGTAACCTTAGTCTACCCTGTCACATCCTCCTTCAACCCTTTAAGTTCTCAACATGGAGCATCTGTATACAAAGTCAAGTAATGGTGTGGCCCTGTGGGAACCTTATGCCTCAGATCAGGTGACAGATACACATCTGTGACCCTGCCTGGTCACAGGAGGCCAGGACATACTGGCTTATGTGATGGTGAAAGGAGTGCATGGGGGTCATAGAAGATTTGCAGTGCTGTGCTGAGGGTGTCTGAGATGCACTCACCAGGATATGTGGTTCTCTGTACCAGTGTGTCACCCTAGTTTCCTGTACTTGAACTTGTATTCTGTCCCAGGAGTTGTCACATCTGACCTATATGAAAAGAAAAATCAAGGAATTCAGTCACCACAGGGTTAACTGAGCTACACAGATGCCACAAAACCATTGGGAAGCAGAAAGCCATGGCTTTTCAGCTACCAGCCCAGAGATTTGAGCATGTGACAGCAAGTACAAGCCACTCAACATCTTGCCTTGCTTTATTTCCCATCAAAACATGTCCTCTCTTCATCCTGATGTGACCCTCTCACCCTCTCCCTCTCTGCTGTCAAGCCAAGCCCAGGATGCCCACAGCTCCCATCTCATCCCACAGCACTCTACTCATTTCCCCTATAATCCTCTACCGAACTATGTCCTAATTCTCCTCCCCATAAACATTCATGGATGACATGCATTCTATTCTTGTGCTACTCTGTCTGAGTGCCACCATAGTTTTTGACACAGTCAGATTAACATACTGGAAGTGTCCCTGTGACTCAAATGCATTTATAGCCAGAGGCTTCTTTCCTTTCTTTCCTGGCTCTCGGGTTTTGCCAATGGCACAATTTACACTGATGCAGGTGTGGCATTGGTATAAGTCCTGCTCATGTCCCCTGGAGTCAATGGGTATGAAGTAGTACATGATCTTCTCAACTACTTGGCATGTTAGCATTAAGATGTCTGTAGCTTAACTCTGCTGGGAACTGTGTTTCCCATTGTTTCCCCAAGAGCCAGAGAGAACAGTAGCATCATCCTGTACGTGTAAGTAAATAGTAAAAGGTAGTGCATGAAGAAGCTATTGCCATTTTTCTCTCTACTTCTACCCACTGCAAGTAGCTAACCAAGGAAGGACCTCCTAAACGTCCCATTACTCCAAATGAGCAACCCTGATCATACTAGAGGTCTTCCTCATATTAGGAGCTCTACAGGCACATTGAGCTGAAATTATGTATTCACATCTGAAAAATCTAAACGCTCGCAAGTTAGACATCTGTACTGAATGGCAATGGAAGCATAACCATCACAAAAGGGTTTTTTCAGCATCTTAAAGGAGCCGATGACTTGGGCTAAGAGTATATAAACTGATAGCTTCTATAGTAAGATACTTTTTTATCCAAGGTATAGGTCAAGCACATCTGGAAGACATAATAGCTGTGTCCTATAGAGACTACAACTATCTTGCTGCCAAAATCTACTATAAACAGGCACAAAGGGCCAATCCGCTGATTTTCCCAGCTGTCACTGGTTTATTTAAGGGGCTAAATCAGTTTTCAATTATTGTTCTGTTAAGAAAAAAATGAAATCTATGGTGTCAGTTCTGTGGCAAATTACCATTGCTGCATGATACATTTGAATTTTGAAAAGCTCATTTTCTGTTATCCTGTTTATCTCCTTGGACTGTATATAACTATTTAACGGTCCCTAAAATCTTTTAGCCATTTCACACAACAGAACAAACATAAAGCAGGAAATCTGCTTGAAGTGAGACAAGAATTTGCTGTCCTAATCTAAACTGTCCAAAACACCTTTTAAACATGCCAATATTCATTCTGACTTTATTTTTGAAGTGCTAAACTAACTCACCACCATTGCATTACTCCAAATTGCATTGCACAACTATGGGTGAAAAAGGTATGAAATGCAAGAACACGAATATAAGAATTTGTATATATTATTATAAGTATATATTACTATGTATATATTATGAGCAGGAGAGGTGCAGGACTTGCTAATAGAAGGCATTCTGCAGACAGACGCATCCAAACCCTTGCTCCTCTCTGCATCCACAGACCCTAATTCAGGATGGTGATTGACATCCAGCAGACTGGAGAGCCCACAGCCCTCCATCTTTAAAATGATGCTGTCAGCAAGGAGGTAGCACTCACCTTTGAAGGTCTGACACAGGGAAGGGGAGGACAACATCCAGCTCCCCCTCATAGCTTCAGATGTCTGAAATGTCAGAGAAGTGTCCTTAGTCATTGTTTCTGAATGGCTTTGGAGTTCCTCCTGTTGAAACTAGGCCTAAATGCATCCCAAGTTGTCAGAAGCAGGGTTATAACTCAACAGCAGAAGTTTAGACTTGGTCTGTGGATCCTAGCTCCTTCTATGCTTAGCAAAGCCCCCACTACATAACCTTCCTTGATTTGCCTGGTTGAAGATGAGCTGGAGGAGCATGGCCAGCTGCATTGTTCCACCACATCTTCAGTGAGGCTATGCTTCTGACCAGGGTCTCCACCAGTTACTGCAATTCAAAGTGCTATCAGTTTATGTTCACCAGACTGGATACTTTTTGTGTTTAAAAGAAAAGTTAGTAAAGTCACCATCTGATAGTGGTTTGTGCATTTCATTAATCACCTGAAAAGTAATGCACTGCTTGAGGGCTTAAAAAATAGCAAAGGAATATTAAACGTGGAGAAGCATTAAAATGGATGGACGTGCAGCAGCTGGTTTGAATGGACAGGCAGAAGGTGAAGGACAGCATCAGACATTGCTTTGTCTTTATTCCTAGAATCAGAGCAAGTGAGAAACTGCCATTACATTACACTTGTTTCTTTTGCAACAGCAATTCTATTCTTTGGAGAAATAAAGTAAGGAAATAGAGATAAAGATGAGAAAACAAGAGTCAAATTAACTTTTCTTTGTAATTTATTCCACTAATTAAATGGAGAGATAACATTTGGTTAAAAAGCTACACTGCAGAGAGTTTGCTAGGGATTTACAGCACTTTCCTGTGCAGTAGCTGCCTTCATACTTGCTCATGGCCTCAACTAAATTTTAGACTGCTGTCTGTTTAACTTAGCTCTTAGTGAACTTTTCTTTGCCCCCAAACTTAACTGCTTGACCAGCAATGTAGATATATAGAATGCATGGACACGCTGATACATTTAAGAAACAAACCTTCTTCCATCTGCTGATCAGCACCTCTCTAGTCTTTGGCTACACTTTGCTAAAGCAGGACAAACTGGACATGTACAGTGTATTTATAAAAATCTTCTTCTACTCATTCTTTTTACAGACTAGGTAGAGTTAAACAATTGTGAAAATGATTCTTCAGCCCCTTTATTTACACAGAACCTCTGTAGATCACCAGAGGTGGAGGACTATTAAATGCCTGCCGTATGAAGTGATTCACAAAGGGTGGTTCCCAGTTTCCTGGGAACTCTATGCTATTAGAGATAATGGGGTCTGGATTCAGGTCCAGGAGAAAAGAGAAAACTTCATGAGCATGCAATGGGAGAGGCTCTGATGAATCAGCACATGTGAGACAACAGCAAACCCAGGCCACAACGAGTATGTTGACTGAGACCTGTTTGAGCAGCAGGTGCACATTAGTCAGCATCTACCAGGAATATTCACAAATGCAGTCCCCAGTGTGCTTCACTGGGCACAAGCCCAGCTCCCAAAAAACTGCTGAAATGGCTGATTCTGTGACATGAACATTGCCACCGAGGAAGGCATTGAAGTCTTTTTCAAATGAAAAGGAAGGGTGGGAGGAAAACTTGGGCTTGGTCTACAACCTGGACGTTGGCCAAAGCACCTTGAATACATTGGGGTGTGAAGAGGCATGTAGACAAAACAGAAGATTTAATCTCAGAGTTTTACTCTGTGGCTAGTACCTGAGTGTGGAAATCATGACCTGTGATACTTCATCAAGTTACAAGCAGAGCAACCCTCTATATAGGCCTATATTTAGCACAGGGGGTTTGTGTCTGAATCAGCCTCTCCTGACCTTAACTATCAACTGAATGGTGCAGGTGAGGTGATCATCTTGAATCCCTTTATAATTACTGAATAGAAACAGGGACTTACAGGCTACAGATCATAACAGCTATTTTCAGAGGTCTATGGTGGCATGAGAGGAGCAGCATTCTCTACTAACATAGGTACTCATTTCCAGGCTGGAGTATTTGTTAAGGGAGATACTTGTAAGTCTACATTCACATGTCCTCAGATCTGCTGCACTTGCACCCAACCAGCTGTGATGAGATCCAGAAATAAACCGGTGAATATCCCCCTACAGCCTCTGCTCTTTTCAGCCATCATGGGAGCAAGGAAAAGTATCCCATTGATGGAATGAGGGACTCTCTGCTCCTGAAGCACTGTTACTGAGAAAAAATACAGCCATGAGTCAGAGAGAGAGAAAGAAGATGAGAGCAGTAACAACATTTCAGATTAGTTCATTTTTTGTGTCTCAAGAAACTAAATTTTAGTCAACATCTAAGATTGTTTGGGTGGGGATGTATTTATTTACTTAAGTCCTATATTGCACATTGGACACATCAGTCAAACTGCAAGTTCTGTAGGAAACAATCTGTTTATCTGGAGTCTAACACAAGAGGGCTCAATCAATACTATTCCTCTTCAAGTGGTGTTATAGATAAAAGTAAAAAAGGAACCCAACCTGTACCTGCCAGTGAAAGGTACATCCATAGACTCTGAGGTTAAGCCTCTGCTGGTAAATTAAGCAGGTTCAAAAGGGCTGTCAGGCACTCAAGCCAGCTGGCATAGAGCAAACCCTGTCTGCTAGCAAGCTCGCCTCTCCTCCAACACAGGGCAGTTGCATGTGGCCACCACCCATGGGGAATGACCCTGGGAACTGCTGGGGAGAGCTGGCTGTCCCCAGCCCAGCCACCGCTCTGGCAGCTTAATGCTATAAACAGCCACCTCAGCTCCACTGGCAAAGAAAAGTTCCTGGCATTGCCTAATTATTTGTAGGAATGCAATCGGTATAGTGAAAATAGGCATTTAGGAAGAAAGAAATAAAAATTATACTTTCACCTTTGCCTTAAACTGCAAAAATAAGGTTTAAGCAGGAATTTTCAAAAATTAAGCAACCCATGGCATATTGGCTTATTCTTTGAAAGCAGTGAAAAGTAAAGAAAATCTCTAAGCTATAGAAACATTCCTAAATTCATTGGGTTCATCAGAAGGCGTAGAAGGTAAAGAGGACTGTCTTTAATGGTGTGGAAACATGTGTTCATTTCAGAGCTGGAAAAATATCCAGTACTCCAGATGGAGAGCAAATTGAAAAACATTCTTTGTTTATATTTATTTATTCAATCTCATGGTGTCCTTGGTTGCCCAGAGGAGCTACTGAGAGTAGTTTCTACTGTGCTAGTCATTACAGTTATGTTACACACACTTTTAGAAATTCAGCTGTCTGCCACTAATGAATTGTTCAGCGTAGCTTGAGGGTAATGACGCAATTAGCCAAAGTAGGCCAAATCTGTCCCAGGTGAAACTCTACTGATGTCAATAGTTTTATTCCGGATGACATGCTTGTTCCAGTGCGTCTACAGGCAATATGTAGAAAGAAGAGCCTTGCAAAAGGACTTACATGGATTTCACTTGTCTTCTGATACTAAATCTGCATTACACTAACAAAATGTAAAATCACAACATTTGCATTGACAGCAACAGTGCATTTCTGCGGACTGACTCACAAGCTCAGTGCATTAATAATTATTCTATCTTTTTAACAGTGTCCTTTACAGAATCACAGAATGGTCTAGATTGGAAAAGACCTTTAAGATGATTGAATCCAATCATTAACGTAACACTGACACATCACTAAGCACTACATCTATATGTCTTTTAAATACCTCCAAGGATGGGGGCTCCACCACTGCCCTGGCCAACCCGTTCCAATACCTGATAACCCTTTCAGTAAAGAAATTCTTCCTAATATCCAATCTAAACTTCCCCTGCTACAACTTATGGCCATTTCCTCTTGTCGTATCTTTGTTACTTGGTTGAACAGACTGATCCCACCTCTCTACAACCTCATTTCAGGTAGTTATAGAGAGCGACAAGGTCTCACCTAAGCCTCCTTTTCTCTAGGCTAAACAACCCCAGTTCCCTCAGCCTCTCCTCATAAGACCTGTGCTCTAGACCTTTCACTAGCTTTGTTGCCCTGTGTTTACAATTCTACCCACAAGCATATAAAATAACAGTTGTGCCACTCTTTGACTACATGCTACTTTTTTGAATTGGCAAAAGTAAAGAAAATTCTGAAAGTGTTTGTTAACCCTGGCAGTTTTAGAAATGGGTTTGCTTGAGAGGAGCCCACAGCTACAGTGTGGCAGGCAAAAAGAAGGCTGAATTTTGTCTTGACTTCCCTCCTGAATACGGTACTGTGTAAAACAAAGCAATAGACTTTCCCTATCCAAAAGGCTTTTATAGTCTGTTCCATCAGTTATTTAAAGATATATTGCAGTGAAGTAACCAGGGCTTCATGATTGGTACCCTAATAGATAAGAAAGGAAGTACAGATAAATACTGAAAGCACAAACAAGACATTTCACTCAGGTCATGGAGGATGTCTGTGTCAGAGCTCCCAAACCATTCTGATTCAGAGTTACTCAATTATTTTTTCCAGACTTTGCTGGAAAATTGTGTCACTGTCCTTCTGGTAGAAAGCAAAGCCTTAATACAGATCTCTCTAGCTAGAAAGGCTCTCCAAGCTGCATGGCGCGTTTGCCTGCATTAGCATGGGAGACATCAACATCTGAGACTGTGACAAAATCCAAGCAAATCGTGTTCCTGATCAAGATTTTGTCCAGAAACCATCAGCCCTGGTTTGTTGTCTTAAATAAAGAGCCATCCTTCCTCTCTTTGCTTTCTAAACAATGACAGTAATGAGGGCATATTTATGACTAGTGAAGTAGTCCATCTGATACTAATCCAAAAAGTGTAACCTACGGTCCTCAGTTTTTTTACCCCTGAAAAAAAACAGTGCTTTTGTAACGGCTCTAGTTAAGTGTGACCTCTTAAATATCTCTGCTAGTGGGTTGTAGCAACAGTTACCCAGCTGTGCTGTTACTCATCAGTAACCATAGAAATTAAAGTGCTGCCAAGTATGTGCTCCTTGTTTTTTTCAAAGGGCTGAAAGATGATGCAGTGATGTCTTTGCCCCTCTTGACTTAATTCTGAACTCACCCACTGGCAGACCTGATAGAGAGGTGAAGATGAAACTTGATGTCATTGGAAAGCTCTGTCACCAGTAAGTTCCATCAACCACACCACTTCTGCAAAGGGGTTGCTGGTGTATTTACAAAAAGCCTGTAGCTAGAAATAGGATGTGGTGGAAAGTCATATCCTGTTATTCAGTAATTGCAATCTTTAATGAAAAACTTTTTTTGTTTGTTTGTGTAATTCTGTTGAGATTGAACTGAAGCAGTGCTGGTATTTTTAGCAAAATTATTTGCTTTGGAAAGAAAAATGTTGTATAACATCTCTCCTAAAGGGATGCCTTCAAGAATTATTGGCTCACATTGATCTTTGAGTTTTTGTGGGTAATTCTGTTATTAGGATATGATTCTTTGACTGTGAACTGGAATCCGGGCTTTTTCATCAGTCAGTAGAGCAGCACACTTCCAACAGGAAGCACTAGTCATGTGCCAAGGATGAATCCTTTCTCCCCAGTCATAGAGGCAGACAATTAGCTGAGACCAACTCCTAACTTTTAGGCAGCCAGGGTTAGGTGAGAGAACTACTCGTGATGGTTTGCTGGGCAATTTAAGGACTAAAAAATTTGGTATTTTGTTTTTTCCACTAGGTGCTTTTCTGCCACACATTGTGTTGACCATTAATAGCCAGCTATCCATGGGCAATGCCTCAGCTAACATGCCTTTGCTTTTTGCTGGGTATGCCACATCTGTCCTACAGAAAAAAAGACTGCTTCCCATTTGCCCAGGACAACTTAGAGAACATCTAAAACATGTTGTCACGTCACAGGTGAGAGCGTGAGGTACGCCTGCCAGAGCCGCTCTGACCCATAACGTGAAGAAATACGGTGCAGAGATTTCTGCAGGAGCTTTTCAAGAGGGAAGTCACACAGGAGGACTTTCTAGCTTGGCTTGGCAGCAATAAATAGGGATAAGCATGGGAGGTAGTAACTTGTGTTTCTCTACCATCAGAGTGAAAGTAACACCACTCTTCACTTGTTCATCAAAGTTAAATGAAAAGAAAATATTTGGCAAACATTTATAGTTTCCCTCTGTCACCCCCTGAGGGTTCACTAATGCCCAGTTTGATATCTTCTTCACAGGAATTTTGTCTAGGTGGAAAAAATCTGATTTTAGATTTTCACTTGTAATTATCAGATATTCCATGCTGATGTGTACCAAAAATGTTGGATCACTGAAAATGCTTAGAGTCTGGGAAAAAAAACAAACCAACAAACCACTTCATATTGGTTCAAATAAGGAAATCAGTGCAAATACCATAAAGACAAAACTGCCAACTCCAGATTCCAAATGAATTAAAAAGTCCATATTTAGCTCCTACTATTTCTGTTTCCATTATAAAACAATTCTTGTTAAATACACACCATCATCTCAAATGCTCCACTAGACATTGCTTGGAGCCCCATAATTCATCTCTATTTTTAGTTTGCTCACAGATAAGGGAATGGCAAAGGACAGCAAGTAAGTGATTCAAGCTGGTGTTTTTACAGGACCTTCACAGTTGCTGCTCTAGGAATTGCTCTGGAAGCAATCCAAGCCTAACCTAACTCTCATCAAACAATTTATCTTACAAAGGTACATGTCAGATCTAGGGCAGCCCTTTCCCCGCTTTTGGGAAGGGTAGGAGGAAAAGGTGGATGAATCTTTGGTAGAGCAGAAGTAGCAGATTTTCTCAACAGGCATCTTACATTAAGTGCTGCTTTGTAGCCATGAAGGGGAGAGTGGGAGAGTGAAGAGGGTCACACCTTGAAAGAGAGAGATGTTTAATTTAAAAGCCAGGCCTGGATGTTACAAGAGGTATTAGGCTGTTGGAATTTTTTAACCCAACTATTTAGATTTTCATGAAAGATTTGCAATTCCCTAACTACACATTAGAAACAAAAGTGTTTCCATCTTCTAATAAACTCTAAACTTCTTTCCAGAATCCCTTCAAAATGCTCAGCATATGTTGTATGTGGCCTGCAGTCTGCCACAGAGGATTTCAAATTTACCTGTAGCCAGGACTCAGGAAGTGAAACAGGGAGGGGAAAGAGAAACAGGATTCAGTCCCTGTTGTGGTAAATAGCAGTGGGGTGAAAAATAGGGGGTTTATTTTATCTCTGTAAGCAGAAAAATCAATTTTTCAGCCATTTGTACAAAGAGAAATCAACTTGATGGAAAATCAGAATGGACAGTGGAGATGTCGGTCCAGGCTGTCAGCTCATACTCAGGCTCATGCCAAGGTGTGAAGGTGTCCAGGTCTCTGGAACCTCATTCCACACTATTAAGGGAATGTCTGCTTTACCGCTCTGTCACACGTGTGGTGTTTTACCAAGCACAGGGAAGTTAGACTCATCAAACGTGAACTTAGCCAGCATCAATTTGGCTGAACCAGATTTGGCTTAGTTGCCTGGTGTAATTAGATGGGCTCTCCTAGGATGAAGTTAAAAGAAAAGGAAAATTTAAACTGGAATGCAATTGCTACCACTAAAACAAAGTGGGATGTAAATAGTTCCATAAGGAAAGAGGCTGATTCTTGTGTCCAAAGTCTTTCAAAGCCAGACCACACAAAATCCTAAGTACTTCTCCCAGGAGCAATCATCCACTGTTGAGAAGACGGAAGGGATGAGTTAATATAAGATAGATATCAAAACCCTTGCTGAGGTACAAGGAGGGAGGTATATATCCCCAGAACAGAGGAAAACGCAGGCAAAAAGGTTAAAAGCTCACTCCAAAGAAAGTCAGCTATAATTGACAATTAAATTTGTAAGTGTTATGTGCAAAACTCCCATTCAGCTGCTGCTAATCCTGGAAGCAGCCAAGTTTTCCTGGTAGCTCACTTTCTCTGTAAAGTCTCCCAGATGCACATCCATGCTTGCCTCACCACAACAGCCCAAGGCAATGCCCAGCCAGGACCCCTCTCAGCTGTGGGAATAGTTGGAAGCCCGTAAACAAATTTTTAAGAAGAGAAAAATCAGCCCACTTTTCTCACTTCCTAACCCAATTTGTAGTCATTCGGATATGACCTAAAAGGTTAGTGTTGGCTCAAACTTCTCTACCTCCAACTATTCTTTAAAAGTCAGCTCTGAGTTGAGTCTTTGAAAGAGTGAATGTCTGTGCTCAGGACAGAATTCCAGATGATACATCTTAATGGGGTGACAGCATATCCCAGCAGCCCTGGTGCAGCTCCCAAGAAACACCGTGTGTGAAAGCTCTGGTGCTCAGTATCTCCCTGTGCCTGGTTACAGCACTGGGCACATTCCGCCCACCAAGAGCCCCACTTTGTGTTGCCAGCCCAATGCACAACATCTCCAGCCCTGTCCTGGATACAAATGCTTTTAAGTAACATGGCGATGCCTGCACAGGTTAGATGTCCAGAGGCTGAACCTCAGCCCCTAAGAGACAGGCAGTGCTACACTTCTCTCTTTACTATGGTGAATTTTGATAAATTCATTATGAAGTCTTTGATTTCAGCCTTAATTTAGCTACTTTATTAAATATGGGCTTAAATCTCCTATTAGAGCTACAGAGAGGAGCAGACACAGCGTTGTCATATATCCAAATTCAGTCCTAAACACTAAACTGCTTAACAGTACTGGAGTTGTATACACAAACTGTCTAGGAGGTAGAAGACAAATGTTAATGTCTTTGTGTTTATATGAGAGTAACAGCAGTTTCTTCATGCATGTAAGAATAGTTTGAAACTTACAATACAGAATAAAAATTATAACAAGTGTGACTTTTTAATTAAATATTTGTCTCAGAAGGTTATTCAATTTGATTAGAAGGATTTTAGAAAGTAGAATTGGCTTTAAATAGCTGCACATCAAACAGCTACTCTCTGAAACAAAATTAATGGTTAAAATATAAATCCCTGTATACCACTATGTCACATACAGGCCATGTTAATGAAAAAGGTTCAGTCCTTCTACGCTAGAAAACATTTAAATATAGGACTATATTTAAAATAAATTGAAAATGAAATTAAATTTGACATTGTAGGAGATCGTTTTGCAGAGCAATATTTTTGCAGCAGCACACCTCTTAAAAATAGCGAGAAAATGAGAAGAGTCTTCTAGGAAATATCAAAAACCTTTTAATAAAAGCAACTAACAAGAAAAAAAAATGAACAAGGGATAACAAAACTGATAACTTTCTTGTGACCACAAGCTTCGACTGAATGCTGAATTCACATTTGCAAAGACATTTGTTTTGTGAAGTATAAAGTTCATTCTAGCCTGTTCTGAACTCCCTGTGCCTAGCACATTCATTTTATCAGTGTTCAAATAGCATCAGATGTTGCTGATCACTTGGAAGATATTTGTTTTGTAGAGCTCATCCAAGTCCACACACCCAATGATGTCTAATAGGCTCCTTCTCCTAGGACAGACTGATTTTTCATCTGTTGCATCAAATTCCTAAAAACATACAGTGAACTGGAAATCATTCTAACTCAACTGCTTCTTCTCGGAATGACACGTGCTGTCTGGCTACATTAAGAAAGGCTGAAAATATATAACATCATTTCATGATAGGTTGTCCCAAATGGCTTTGGAACAATTGTCTAATTATTTTTATTCTCCTGAAACCGATATCACGCATTCATTCCATCTCAGTGTGAAATCTGAGAAATAAAATGAATCATGGCAGCCCAGGCATTGCACATACAGACTTATTAAGAGGCTGGAGAAAATATTGTGAAAAATAACAGAGAAACATTCACAGACTTTAATGAACTTTGGGTCAGAACTTAAAAAGTAGTGCCTTTTTTCTTTTCCAATGACCCACAAATTAAAAAGCAAAAAGCAATTAGTTGGGTTTACATGTAAATTATGTTCACTTCTGAGTGCAGAATATAAGACTGTTATTAAAAAAAATACAGCAAAGAAGATTGTATGCTATATTAAGAAAAATTTCCGCCACTTTAGAAGGTGCATTTCCTCACCAATAAATGCGTTCATAGTTAGCTTCCTTTAACCACTAGTGGATCATCTAAGTTTCAAATAATGCCATGAATGGACAGGCAACCAGCTCCATCAACACAGATTCTTCTGAGATACCTCTGCACCACACCTCTCCACTGTGTATCTTTACTAGTTTGGACATGAAACTGTTACTTCTGGTCCTAAATGAACGCCATGTATTAGTGCAGAAGCACCACCAGTTTTATAATGCTTTCTCATAGTACAGTACTTATCAATAGTCCAAGTTTGAGCTAGCCAGTCCACATCCAGGTTGGTTTGGTTTTTTTATCTTGATGTCCTAGGTTTTCATTACCCTGCAGCTGGATATCTGGCTGCAACTAAAATAGAATATTTTCTTGGCTGAAGTTTGATGTTGTTGTCGTCTTTCCTCTACAGAACTAAAACATCAAAGATTCATCAAAGCAAGTAATGCTTGTGTTATCCAAAATCAGATCACAACAAATTTCTAAGTGCCCGTGTCAGGCTACCAACATCAAACACTTGGCATGCTTGACACATCTAAGTTTTGAAAGACACTGCAAAAAAATCAAATGTTTCCAATGCTTCTATTGGAAGCACAACATCCCTTTAAACATGTTCACTTAAGGACTATTCTCCAAATGCAGAGGAGACTAAAGTGATTTATAATTTGTTCACAAATTGGTCAGATCTCTAAGCATTAAGACTAGTGCCATTTTGGTGTATTCTGAAAAGACGAAGGACTTGGGCTTGCCTAGACAAAAGACCATCCTGCTTCAACTGTGCCTGGTAATCATACAAACATAGTTGCGCTTATATACGTATGCTTACACTTGTATAGCTGATTCTGGCCAGGGAAGAAATTACACAGGTAAAAAAACCTTTTTATTAATATACATTCAAATCTGTGTCCAAAACAGCATTATGCCAGCATATATATACACTGGAAAAATAATAACAGTCTTAAGCAATCCAAGGGACATGATTATGAGCACTGCCTATCTCCTCAAACAGCTTTTTATGCCTCTTCTGAACACTTACTTTAAAGATGAAACATTTAGGTGGATTGCATTCTTTCTTGCAGAAATCAATGTAGCGTATGGTCCATTTAATGTCTTGAAATAACATTAAGTGAACCAAAAAACCTGAAAGTTGGATTTGGCATGTGACATATTCATAAATCAGCTTTCCATTGAATCAAATCCTCCATTATTTTTAATAATGAAATTGATGTTGCAGCCTTTGTGCAAGTAAAACATTCACTTAATATCACTGAATATTTCAAACGAGTATTCAAGGCAGGAGCTGGTCTGCTATGCTGCATATGTTCTGCTTAGAAGCTGAGGAAAGGCTTCATAAAATGTAAATCAGTAAGAGACTTCGCAGAGGACTTTGGATGTGTTGGCAGCTATTCCGCAGGGCAGATGCCATCGGGTGTGTGTGTGTCCAGGAGAAGTCCCAGGGGCAAAGCAGTCAGAAAGGTCCATCTCACCCTTCCTTGCTAGCTTCCTCCTCAGAAGTATCTGTGCATATCAAGATGATTCCATAATTATTTTTTACTGGAAGAACCATTTAAAATTGTTAAAAAAAATCAAATGTGCACATATAGTTTAAAGCTTCAATTACCATTGTTTGGAGGGTTATTTTCTAAGGGCTTTTGGCAAATTAGGAAAGTCTTGCCACAGCTGTGAATATTTGTATTTGAACATCTGAAATTCCACGACTATCAGCACATTACCTAGAGCCTCGTTGCCTCGTAAATCTTTCTTAGCATCTTATTTCATGAGGTCTAGCTCAAGCATTCGATGGAAATTACATTCTGCAGAGACCATATTTGAACAGCATTACTTAAAGAGACGCAAAAGGATTTTTACTTTAATAGTAGTCCAGGTAGATATTAGCAAGTGTTCAGAAAAGCAAAGATCTAGTTTGAGCTAGACAGCAGGTCCTCAGTAGCAAAAAAAAAGACAGAAATATTTTTATCATTAGTATCAACATGAGACATCAGGGATATCTGATGATCTGAGATTAGAACACATTATCTGAAAATGCAGACTTGAAGGCAGGCACAGCCCTGATACAGTACCTACCTTGCCAATAGCTGGTTACAAGCAGATCCACCCACCCAAAGAGTGCTGTTTCACCTGCCACTTCTTCAGTCTCACTTTCAACACATCCTGAGGACAGTGGAAGGGCTGCTTGCAGCCTTTTGAAGCTATCAAGTGCTATCTAAACCTGCATAAGATCTTTCTAAACATCCATCCTGGGCTGACGTATGATAGAGGTAATGGTATACCTAGTTAACAAGAAAACTGCTTCTATGATGCTCCCAATGGTTTTCATGCACTTGCCACCCAGGCACCCATTTTCCCTGATCATTAAAAGCCACGGCCTGCTTGTGTCTGCTCAGAGACTCAATTTTTTTCTGCATCACAACCTATTGCGTAGGTGCTTTAACTTGGTCTAGCATAGCCCCTAGACCGGTGGTTAGGGACTCCTGCTCAGTTCAATGGATCTGAAATTTCCCAAACTTTAGAGAAGCTACCGCAGATCTTCTGCTTTGTATTCTTTCATTGGCTTATGGATTGCTTGCCACCTTCCTGAAAATGTAGGGGTTGATTCTATTTCTTAGGACCCAAGATAACTTTTGCCTAGAATTAGGCCCCAGCTTAGCCCAGCACTTTTCTCACAAAGCACCTTAAAAGAAGAGGCAGATCCCTCTCACTGCCAAATATCCACATGATCATCACATTCGTCTAGGTAGGGGAGCTAGGTTTCTGTTGCCTACACACCGGGCACAGTGCCTTACCAAGGATAACAGAGACACTACTTTCCTACACAATCCAGTGATTATTCAAGAGCTTATGCATAGTGAAATAATCCCTCAAGAAACCTCAGGTGCACCCAAGTCAGGCTGTCCACCAACAGCCCAATGGTTTGAATCCTCTCCTGACAGTCTGGTGAGCACTTAGCATGCACTTGCTCTTCTCTAGGAGGTGTTCACAAAAGACTGAGTGAAGATACAGATGGGGGAGGCTTCATTGAACTGTGTCAGAATATACAGATCTCAGCAAAAACATATGGGCCAGACCAGACACTGGAAGAATTTTCATCCATGGAGTGTCTTAATCACCAGTTTGACAAAGATTAAAGAGAACTTTCACCTCCTCCAAGCTTTGCTTCAGGCAGAACTGGAGCCTGTCCTGAGAGCATGCCCCCACAGGACAGGGATGTTACAAGGAAGACCATAAAACGCATGGAGCCCAGGAGCCCTGAGAGGAGTTAGACACTGATCAGCTATCAGATTTTTGAAAGAAATCCATATTTCCAACACCAGAATTGTAGACATCTAGAAATCTGCATTGATGGGAATTCAGTTTCTTTGAAAGGTATGAAAAAGTTCCATGGATCTATGTTTTGGATTTAAGTACCTTAAACTCCTTTGCAGACCTTGGCCTTTCCTTTTTACCTTTGATACTGATGTTATTCACAGCTTGTGTAATTTTACAGGGCAAGTGACTTAATAGTCTACTATATCCAGTCAATAAAAATCCAAACAGATATGCAAAAAGCAAAAGGTTTTTTTATAGCCCTAAATGGGAATTCTGTGTTGCTTTATGGACTACCTGCAGTGCAGGGAATTCTTTGGGGCAGGTGGAAACAGCATCCCGAACTCCCAAATATATTCAAAGCAAATCTGTGACTCTGTAATTTCCAGACAATGACAATGTTTTCAGCATTAATAATCCAGGTGATGTAGTGCAAGTAGGTAACCTTCAGAGATACCAGTCCTCCAATCCTGTTTCCTGAAAGTCAGCTCTGGAGCTTTTATTGACTGTGTGACTATTCTGTCCAGTGAATTTCCAGGTAGATGTTGCTGTCAGCACATTATGTTTTTCAGAATAAGCAATATAAAGCTTGATGTGTGACACAGGCTGTTCAACTGCAAAATGGTGGCCCTTTGGTGTCTCCATTTTCACCAGTAACTTATGTGCCTTGTCAACACCAGACGCATAATGCTCTAGCACTGACAATGCAGAAAAGTCCAGCACATCAGTTATATCAGAAGACAACTAATATCCTTCTGTATTTCTTATATATTGAAGATTTTTACAACATGCCTACCCAGCAATGCTTTCATGGAAATGCCAGCAAAGGTCTTGGTGGTTGTAGTGTTGATTTGTCATCCATTAATACACTGGGCAGAGCACTTACACAGCCTGTGAACACCTATTTCCAATTGTTTTCTTAGCCTAAGGAATATAAAATACAAATATCCTGGGAATTGGATCTAAACATTGAACTGTTAGAGGATGACTTCATACACACTTCTAGAGAGCCAGCTTTCCCCGGAGTTATAAAAGATTCACAAGGCCAAGAGATAATCCTTCTTTTCTCAATTTAAAGAATTCTTTTGTGAGAGTGGACTTGGGTTCCAGTTTTTGCTGTACGACCTGTTTAAATATCCTGTCCAATTACTATGGATACTGTAGAAATAGGATGCACAGTTCCTAAATGTAGTAAAACTGGGAGAGTATGTTTGCATCTGTCCAGGAAAGGACTCAACCACTAGATTAGAGTGTTGATTTCATTACTTCTCCTGCCCCATTCATTTTGCCTTGGGCAAGCACTAAAGTGTGATCAAAAGTTACTATAATGCCATTGATAGCCACTCTTTCCTTCTGTCTTTGCAGGGCCACATTCATATTTCACTTCACTTCAGCTTGCCATAATTAGCATAGGCAAAGGCTCCACAGCATGCTCTCATTGTTTTAGAAAAGTGAGTTAAAATAATTAAACCAACAAGAAAAAAGCACAGCTCTGATGTTATTTGGCTTCCATCTTCTTTCTTGAAAAATATTTCAGAGTCTGAAGAAATTTAGTATTAAGTAATAATTTTAATATTCAGCTTGTAGTTACACTGAGTTCATCCTCCTTACTCATGCCCCTTGGGCTATTACTCCCCTTGTTGTTTTCATCTTTAAATAAATACTTTTAGCAGGTTTTCTTTTCCCTCTTAGTCATCATTTGGCCAAACTTGATTCTTTTTTTTTGATCTGTCAGTATGTGATTTGTTGAACTAACCCTTTGACCCTTAACTCAATACTGTGCTTTTCAAGCTCAACATCTATTTCTTTATTATTGTTGCAATTAAATTATTTATACCTGTCTGAGATCTACATATGAAGCACTAAAACACTGGACTCTGGAACCATTTAATGTTATAAGCTGAGTTTTACTTCTTGATCTCTGTTAAAACTCCTAATTGACACTAAAATTTCAAAGTATCTTTCTCCAGCTGTATATCTCAGTCCAAGAGAAATCCAATGGGGAACATAATTTAACCTTTTTCCAGATTCAATCGTATTTATTAATCCTGAAAGTACCTCAGTCATCTAACCACTGCACTCATCTGGGATTTTTCCAAATGTATGGTAAGGTGGTTCTAGGAAGTACATCCTTCCTCCTAGCCTCGTCAATTCTTTTTGAGGTACCTTTTTCTCTTCATATTTTTTTTGAGAACAGTTCAGAAAACAGAAATATTCTAAGCAAGTAATACTCAAATAGAAGCTAGGCAAGATGTCTTCTCCATCTTCCGTAGCTTTTGGCAACTGCTTTGACTTCAGGTTTTTTAGTTTCCATTAATATAATAAATAATGGCTTTTAGTAAAGCTGGGCCTAGCACCAATTCTTGCAATACTCCTTATGTTCACCTTCCCTTCCAAATTGGTACATTGCCATTATCATTAAGCTTGATTTATGGTCACTTGTTTGGTTGCCAGCCTACTTGAAAGTGTAGTTATCTGAGTCACTTTTAATTCCTTTCTGAAATGAGACTCCATGCCATGCTATTATAAAGTCCAGATTCAGCAAATAGTCTGAATTCCTATTGTATATTAATCCTGACACTCCACTTTACCAGAGATGTCATTTTAAGGAGAACACAAAGCCTAAGGAGCGTTAAGAACCAGCATTCCCAGCACAGCAAGAATAAGGGAAATAGGTTTGACAGGTTGAAGAGATGACTCTAGATTTTAGGGATACTCATATGTCTTTTATGTACGGCAGTACAGACATTCTATTTTATCATTATGCCAAGGAGCCAGCATGAAATTGCCTTTATTCATTTTTCTCAAGGATTCATAAGCCTGGGCTTCATTCATCTGCATTATTAGAAACACAGTTCATTTCTATCAGTATTTGTCTTCTAAATACCTCCAGGGAAGTTGGCATTCTGAGGGAGAATTAGTTTAGTATGATTATCCTTATTTATTCAATACAGTCCCATAGTACTGTAGGAGGACTAGATATCCTCCTCTTTTTCAAAAGTTTCTTTTAAAACAGTGTTTGTTCTCAAAAGGTTTACTCTGTAATAATCAGTGAGAGAGGTGGTTGAGCTTCACACACAAAAAAAATCTCTGCTTGATTTCTTTCCATCTTTGTCTTTACTGATGAGCGGAGAAAGTTGAAAACTTGATTCATACATGCAGGAACTCTGAATCTAGATAAGGAAAAGCCTCCTTTCTGCAGTGGGGCAAACAACCCATCACTCCATAGAAGCGCATCTAAAGGGCAACTCAGTGGCAGAAATTATTTCCATCAAATCAGGGGGACAAGGGAGTTATAGAGAAGTGCTTCTTGCCTAAACTAGCAAGAAGGGGACATTTTCTCCAACTTTGGACAGAAAAGACGCCAGTGTCTGCTTTTGTCTTCCACTGATATGAAGAAAAAGAACCAGTCTCAAATACATTAACATGATCTTGGTGATGTGCAGCACTACAGTAAAAGCTCAGATAGCAGCCTGCTAGTCCCCTAGCAACAACCGCATTTAGAAACCTCTTTTAATTTTTTAAAGATATTACAGAATATAAATAAGGATAAGAATAAAATATCAAGCAAATCTTTCCACTTAATGGTATTCTTCATTCCTCTTCCCCTCAGTTCCTGTAAAAATTGTTGCAAAGGATAAGCACACTGACAGTCTTTTAGACTACACTCAGCTTCTTCAAGGAGGAAAATAGTTATCAACAAAACTGGGACTGGAGATGTCTTGCATTTTCTAATTCTCATTCTGCAGAATAAACCCACACAGTGGCGAGAGGTAAAGAACAACTGTCTCAGTTGCTAACCCTCAGTTGTCACCTCACTTCAATGCATCTCAAGCACAAAGTATTATCAGACACACTTTGATCTAACAAACGGATACTTCTGCTGTGACCTTATAGCTGGTGCTTACATCTCTCTGGGCAACAAGACAACAGAATAAGTATAGGAGCCTTAGGCAGACAAAATAAATTCTTATAAAGCAACCAGAAATGTTATGCAAGGACACAAGGTAGAAAGGGAAAAGGTACATGAGAGAAGAAAAGACACTGGGAATTCAAGAAAGGGTTGAGGATTAGCTAAAATTAGTAGAAGAAACAACTTTATATGGCGCATTTAGGCCTCAGGCAATGGTTGGTGGAAGGGTACCTTGGCTGATCGTGAAGTATTGAGAGGAAGTCGTGGTAGCTATGAGAGCTGGGTTACAATATAGGCATTTCAAGACATTTACTTCTCTTTGTTCCATCTCTTTTCTTTGTTGAGAATTTTAGATTTGAAGAAAGAGGGAGACAGAAAGAAAGAGAGGGAGGGGAGGATGAGGAGAGGGAGAAAAAGAGAGAGAGAAGCCCATCCTTTCATCAGTTTATCCACCAGCTATATCTGCCAACAAACCCTTGTTTTGATTCCTGACCTTTCATTCTATTCTCCATTTGCTTGCACGCCACAGCTTCAACATAAACTTTAGAAAACATTAGTGGACCTATTTATCTGAAACAACTGTGGTCTTTTCTTCTTTGTTTTCATCCCTTTAACAGCTGCTTTCCAGCAGCTGAGAAAGAATTTAGGTCTGCTAGATGTTAATTATTACTGCTTTCTTACTCCCACCTCCATATGTACAGCCTGATTCCATTCTCCCTTATCATAAAACATCATAGAAACTATGTTACACAGATAGAGTTACAGTAAAAATGTTTCTACACACAGAGGTCCTTGTATCGCTCAATAGAGTATCTCGGGAAAACTTGACTTCAGTGGGAGTTGGTCCATATAATGTCTGAGCAGAGATTTAAGGGCATGAACTGCAGAGCACAGAACTCCCACGGAAATTTTATTTAGCAGATCAAGGTAGTGAAGCTTCGCCAATAGGCTGTTGTGGGAATACTGACACCATGACTGAAAAGCATTGACTTCTGCATGTGCTTAGGATAAATTGCAAGATCAGAACTGACATTTATATATTAGCTTAAGGCTGTAAAGCTTTTTATGACACTTCAGGTTTGATAAAAACGTTTGTCATTGTTTTAGTATTACTTTTAGCATGATCTAATCTATAGACCTAATAGTAGATTTAAGATATCCTATAGGTGAAGCTGGTATCACTGCCTACTATTAAACTTTCCCAACACTTCCACTTACAAGACTCTGTATTCAACAGCTTATAGATTTGCCAGACCTGAATGATTTGGGCTGAAATGTTACATTGTGCTTGGAAAATTTAGCCTTCGGCTGAATTTTACTGGCAAGTATCAGCCAAAATTGTGCAACTGTTCAGCTTTCTCCAAGAACAAAATTGGGAAAATCAAACATTTTTTGCAATCTTAAAAGTATTCAGACATTTTCTTGGAGAAGCTAGAAACCTATGTTACAACACGTATTGGAAACACAATGAAAATAACACTTTCTTATGGGGAGCATACTTTCACTGTTTCCCACCAAATCTCGACAAAATTATACAAGATAAATCTTTATGAAATAATGCATTAAATGGGCTCAACAGAAACACCAGTTTTAAAAGCTAAACAGCTCCTCATTGAACAGTCTTAAGTTTCTCACATCTCCTGTGGTGCTGGGCTTTCAGATTGAGAATGAGGGTATCTGTCTTTTCCAGATTCCCCCATTTTTGGGGAACAGACATTTCTGTACAGAAAACTAGGTGATGCATATGCAAATGAAACATGAACTTGGATGTGAGGAAGCAGAGAGGAGAAATGGTCTACTAAGAATGGGAGAGAGAACAAAATCAGATCAGTGAAGGGAATGATTCTCTGAAAATGAGTGAGCAAAGATTTAAACCTTTGCTGGAGGATAGGAAGTGGGGCTGGCTGAATTGCATGGAAAAAGAAGTCCAGGAGATTCAGTGCAGTCATAGGAACACATTGGAGAAGGTGAGACCCAAAGTGACAAGTTGGGAGTCATAACGTACTTTTTTTAGCCTTTAATGGATACCCAGCTTCATAAGTCTCATCATTTGCTGTTGCCAGATAGTAGCTGTGAAACCCATTGGTGATCTGTGAGCATTTTTCTCCTTCACAGCTGATCTCTATAAATTATGTCCAATTACTTCTGCTATAAATTATTTAACTGCTTGGCAGCACCCAGCTGAGTTCAGCAATGACATATAATGAAACATCTCTATTTCTTTTACAAGAAAAGGAATAGGAAATCAGACCTAGACAGAAATGCGTACTGTAGTTGAAGATGGTACTGCCCTCTGCACTAAGAAGTTGATCATTGTTCCTCTGGTGGATTTAACTGTCCCGATGGCTGCATCATCACCAGATGAAGTGCCGAAAAATATCTCCTCTATATCAGTTTGAATTCTTGGGACTTTTTGCTGAAAGATGCTCAAATCTGACTGATGTTGCACTAAACCAAAGAGCATTCACACAATCCTGTCACCTAACTCATAACAATGGTAATCTCCAGCTAGGACACGGGCTAAAGAATTTGATATAGAATTTGAATAGTAATTAGTCCAAAACTCAGATGTCAGTGGAAAAATAATAAATAAGCATTTGTTAATTCATTTGGTACCATGATGATGTAGTGGGCCTGTGGAAAATGCTGCATGATGTCAATGAAAGAAAAATGTTTATGGTCAAAGATTTGTTGTCTAAGATTTTGGTGCCTGATTTTGGTGTCTAAATTTCCCTGTGACATTTTAAGAGATTCTGCATGTGCCAACACATATAATGCCCTAAAATATGAATAGTTCCTTGTACATGATTTTTTATATTGCACTAGATTTTCTTATCTCTCTTCCTGGTATAAGAAATTTTATTCTGGGTACCAGAATTTATGCTGCCCAGAGTTCAGTTCAGTGTTTAGTTGTTCATATGTGAAACCAAATTAGAAAATTACAAACCATTCTGGATACTTTTTTCTGAGTTTTGTATACTAAACCGAAAAAAACCCAGAGATTTCTGACTTTTTGCTTGGAAAAACCTAAGGTGCTATTTCACCTACAGCTGAGCTTAAGAAGAGTCAGACACTGTTTTTTCCACTGTTTGGCTTGGCCTCTAACTTCCTACAGTTTTACTTTGTATCCACCAGTGCCAGCAAAGCTTTCCTTTTCATTCAGCATCAAACACAGAAAACCCAGTCCCATGGAATTAATTTCTTCCTCTTGTCTGCAGCAGAAAGGTTGAAGCTTACTTGAGCTAAAGCATCTTATATTTTGTCTTTGCTCTCCAGGGTTTCATACTGCAAGGCTCAACAGAAATGTTTCAGTGACTTGCTAGGATTCTATTGGTTTCGGGTTTTCTTAGAAAAGGCTTTTCACCTGCCTGAAATGGAGGAAATCTGAGGAAATTATCAGAGGAGGAAATAGTCCACAAACTTAAGAGCACACAAGCTGCTTATTAAAGCAGTACTACACATTTGAGGAGCAGTGGCTTTGTGGTAAGGTGGTAAGCTATACTGAGGTGATCTGGATTCAGTCCTTGGTGTAAGCAGTGTAGGTTTAAGAAAGTCACCGAGAGCTACAGTCAGTGAGGAACTTAAACCACAAAGAGAGGATTTTGGTGGAATAAAGGTGCTGATGACCAAATGTCTAAGGCTAGATGCTGCCTGGCCTTTGCCCATCTGGATACAGGAACAAACCATTCCTCTGGTTGTGCCCAAAGCACAGTTAATTGCAGTTAATTGCAAGAGATTCCTCATCTCAAGAAAATCCTAATCCTGAAAAAGACAGAATACTGTTTGTATATGTAGTATAAATTTTCTTCCCATAGTCTATTCAAAGAATTTTCAGTGCAAATTCTAGCTGTGCTAGAACAAACCAAAACCCAAGACTGCCCCCTCCACACTAACCACAAGTTGCATACCCCTTTTGGCTTTGTTCCCTGCTGGACCTTGGGTTCCTTTTGGCACAGTGGAGAGGGAGAGCTCCAGGTCTTGCAGCATAGCACAGGAGGCCAGGGCGCTGGTATCTACTATGACCGACATGGTCAAATGCCCTATATTCAGTGCCTGTCTGGACCAACTCTTTATCTGGTAAGTGCTTAAAGCATAAAACTCTTATATAGAAGAAGGATAACTCTTTTACCTTCAGGAGTTCTATTTTTAAAGAAAAGCATAAGCATTATTCTTTCATAAACCAGATGTAAATGTCTAGCCACAGAAGACCCTAGGCTCTAAAATGGATGGATATACCATCCTGTAGGCTTGAATCCAGAAGCTATGCTCTGGAGAGGGATAGTATTCATAGCATATAAACCCTCCATTCTTAGTTTTTCCTGTTGGTTAGCATTAATCTTCTCCTTACTTAATACGTGTATTATGTATTTTCCAAGATGTCTAATTTTCCCCCTGCTGTTCAAAGGGAGCCTATGTACTTCATACACACTTATTCTTTGCACTCAGAGGCTCAATGAACTAAAAATGCTGGTGTCCAAAGGCATCAAAGTCCTCTTAGGAAACCAAGTCAGATACCTATGGGATAGGTTCATATCATTAAATTTCTTGTCTGTGTATGTAACAAAATTTGGTTTCTCAGTTTACTTTGCATTCACAGCCCACAGACTTACCCTCAAAACAGAAAAGCAATTTATTAGTTTGACAAGCAGAAAGCATATTACAGAATCTAAACACTGATTTTTTTGGACACAGAAATGGAAGCATAAAGGCCCTCTGTAGTAGAGTCACAGCAAACCACTGGCTGGACCATTGCCACTTTGCAATTCTGATTAAACACTTTTCCATCCAACCACTGAAGCCATCCAGCATATTCTGCTGAAATCTGCAACTGATTTGCTAATACAAATGGATGAACTAGCTCAATCTATAATCACTTCTCCTTAATGTGAATGGGACTACAGAGACAAATACTATTACACTGGATTCATCCACATTTTCCAGTTACTGTCCTAACTGTTACAAGTACCTCACTACAAGAAACAAAGTTTCTATTTCAGATTCCTCCAACCACATCCGTTATCACAGAATCAGAAACGTCAACAGGAAAGGACTTCTGGAGGTCATCCTGTCCAGTCTTTCACTGAAAGCAGGGTGATCACCAATGCTGGAACAAGGCACCTGTAATTTCATGCAGCCTGGTCATGAAAACCTCCAAGAATGAAGATTCTACAACCATACAACAACGAGTCAATCTAAACAAAGAAACCAAGCAATTTAAGGCTGAATGGAAGGCACCATCCCAAAGGGAGAACCAGCTTTGGTTGTGTAATCTAACATTTTGTCTTTGAGAACACTCTGCAGAGGCTTATGGGGATTATATTAAAACAGGAGATATATACACCGATCCTCTTATAGCAACAAGATAAATTAATGAAAGGGAAGTCTTTTCAGCAATATTATTGCACACACAAAAAAAACAGATACAACCTGAAGCTCACATTCCCCAAAACATGAGGGAATATTTTGCTGGGAAAATAATACAAGGAATACATAGCACTGATTATTTGCCCTGTTCTTACTCTCTTGCTTTGAGATGTTACTGGCTACTACAGGATCCTTGGCTAAAAAGACCTTCGTTCTTTCTGTACCCTCTAAAGTTCATTATCTGGGTTCTTGTTCTAAAAAACAACAGATTAGCCACTACTCTCACCCCCACCTGGATCACAATCTTTATTCTCATACTATCAGGAAAGCTAAATGTTGCAGAGTATGAGATCTTAATCACAGAGATCAAGAAAGAAATGGAGGCTTAGACATTTTAGGGGACTACATATTTTCTGATTGTCACCAGCTTCAAGCTACTACATGGAATCATAAAATCATGGAATCATAAAATCATAGAATCATAGAATCATCTTGGCTGAAAGAGATCATCAAGTTCAACAGTTAACCCAGCACTGCCAAATCACCACTAATCATGTCCCTCAGCACCACATCTACACATCTTTTAAATACCTCCAGGGATAGTGACTGCACCAGATCTCTGGGCAGCCTGTTCCTGCACTTGACAACCCTTTCAGTGAAAAAATTTTTCCTAATATCCAACCGGAACTTCCCCTGGCACAAATTGAGGCCATGTCCTCTCATCCTATCACTTTTTACTTGGGAAAAGAGACCAGCCCCCACCTTGGTACAACCTCCTTTCAGATCGTTGTAGAGAGTGATAAGATCTCCCATGAGTCTCCTTTTCTCCGGGCTAAATAGCCCCAGTTCCCTCAGCCACTCCTCATAAGACTTGTTCTCTAGACCCTTCACCAGCTTTGTTGCTCTTCTTTGGACCCTCTGCAGCACCTCAATGTCTTTCTTGGAGTGAGGGGCCCAAAACTGAACATAGTATTCCAGGTGTCCTTACCAGTGCTGAATACAGGGAGACAATCAGTTCCCCAGTCCTGCTGGCCACACTGCTTCTGATACAAGNTGCAAACTTACTGAGAGTGCCCTCAATCCCCTCATCCAGATCATTGATAAAGATATTAAAGAGAAGTGGCCCCAATACTGATCCCTGGGTAGCACAACTTGCGACCAGCTGCCAACTGGATTGAGCTCCATTCACCACCACTCTTTGGGCCCGTCATCCAGACAATTTTTTGTCCAGCAAAGAGTATGCCTGTCCAAATCATGAGATGCCAGTTTCTCCAGGAAAATGCTGTAGGAAGAAGCAGCATCAAAAGCTTTACTAAAGTCCAGGTAGGCAACATTCACAGTCTTTCCCTCACCCACTAAATGGGTCACCTTGTCATAGAAGGAGATCAAGTAAGTCAAGCAGGACTTGCCTTTCATAAACCCATGCTGACTGGGCCTGATCCCCTGGTTGTCCTGTAAGTGTCACATGATGACACTCAAGATGATCTGCTCCTTAACCTTACCTGGCACTGAGGTCAAAGTGACAGGCCTGTAGTTCCCCAGATCCTCCTTCCAGCCCTTCTTGTACATTGGTGTCACGTTTGCTAACCCCCAGTCAACTGGAACCTCCCCAGTTAGCCAGGACTGCTGAAAAATGATGGAAAGTGGCTTGGTGAGCAATTTTGCCAGCTCCCTCAGTACTCTTGACTGTATCCTAACCGGACCCATAGTCTTGTGTGTGTCTACATGATGTAGTGGGTCACTGACCATTTCCTCTTGCTTCTGAAGAGTTTGTAGCCATCCAACATAGCACTCTAGTTGTACAAATCATCCCATCATGTCACCATGATGGCAACTATATCATAATTTTCCTCCTGTACAATGGCTTCCAGCTCTTATTGTTTGTTGCCCATGTTGTGTGCATTGGTGTGGACGCACTTCAGTTGGTCTATTGATCCTGTTACCTTTTTGGGAGGAGAAGGTCTAGTTCCAACTTGACCATTCCCAGGCCCTTTCACGATTTCTAGCCGATCAATATCCTTTCTGTCTTTGCAGTCACATGGCACTCTGTCCTCTACTTCCACTAGGATGGCAGACCTAAAGACCTTGCTAGAACATCATCTCACAAACCTTGACGTGCTGTCACCAGGCTTATCTCCAGCAAGCCTGGTTTTGTCTCTTTCCCCCTTCAAATCTAGTTTAAAGCTCTTTTGATGAGTCCTGCCAACTCCTGTGCAAAAATCCTTTTCCCCCTTTGAGACAGGTGTACCAGCAGATCTGGTGTTGTGTAAACCCATCTGATGTCAGAGAGATAGAGGAAAACACTTTTGTGCTTCTGATCCTTTGACCAGTCATCCCAAGGCCCTGAAGTCTTTCTTGACTGCCCTTAGGTTTCCTGTTGCAAGTTTTTTGCTGCCTACCTGAAAAGTCAATAATGGATAATAATTTGAGGGTCTTACTAGGGTAGGAAGTTTTCTTGCCACCTCTGTAACCCGTGCCCCAGGGAGGCAGCAGACTTCCTGAAGAAGTGGGTCTGGTCTGCATATTTGGCAGACCCCTTCTGAAGGGATTAACCTATGACAATGGCCAGTCTTTTTTTTCCTTGTAGAAGTACTTGTTGGTTGTTCTTTAAATCTCTCAGTGCCTTTGCTTTGCAACTTCAGTAATAACACTGCTTAGGCACGTTCCAAGAATATATGCCTGACCTGTATTTAAAACACTCATATATGATGCTAATACAAGTCACTAATAAGCATCTAGGATGAAAATTAGAATTGCATCATCATGCATTTGAGGTACACTTGTTAAAAACAATTGCCCAGATTGATTTACATGGTAGAGAATTATAGAACAAAAATAAGATGTCTAACAATATCTTTTAAATGACAAAACAATAATTATTTCAACTCTTTGAAGGCAAATAACACCACTTTGATCCTGACTATACTGACTGTTCATGTAAAATTATGAAGACAACAAATTCCAGCGGATTCTCTCACATCATTTTCATCTTTCTGTGCTTATTTTGTTATACACCCTTTGGTTTCTTTGTTCCTGAGTCAGACATGCATCATCTCTATTTCTGGGAAAAAATTATTGACATTTTGTCCTTGGGTGTCTGTCACTAGTGGGGGGCAGGGTGAGACTATCTAATGGATGGAATGTAGGTCATGAAAAGCTGAGGGCACTCGAGATGTTTTTGAACCAGAAAACAGGCTTTACTGGAATGGGAAAATAAGAAATTAGACAGCTTCATGTGATTTAATTTTAGATGCTTCACTGAAACACCACAGCTGCTCCACTGGTAACGTCTTTTCTGGAGACAATGAACTGAGTGTTCTTACACCGGCTTCATGCTGGTAGGCAAACTGAGTAAAATTCGGCAGTTAAATAGGACTTCTTTTTTTTTCTCTGCAGAAATACTGGAGATTCATGTTTCCTCTCTTCCAGTACAGCTTGCATGTGCGCAAAAGCTACCAGGTACATGCTAAAGCTTAGACACTACCTCACCACCTCCAGCCCCATCCAAGGCAATCGGTAAAGAGCACTTCGCATTACTGACAAAGGAATTTGGGACAGTTGGAAAGTACTTCACAAGTTTTTTCCATTCCAGTTCTTCTTTCTGGGCTGTCCTTACCAGAGCCTGCTCTGAGTTTTGGCTCTTCTCTACCCAAAGCTGGCCAGAATAATTTCAGTTATATAACTTTTGCCAGACACTCTATTTCACTATTCTGTTCACCACATTACCCCAGATTTCCAATTTGCCTAATAGCATTTCCTCCCCTACCTACTTTATCAAATTGTCTCCTTGGCTGTCATTATCTCTGTAGGAATCTCTACATAATATTTAAAATCATTTGATATCCCTAACCCCTACTTCTGAACTCCGAAGCTAAAGCATAATGCTGCTCTCTCCCTGACCACACTTAGATGGGTACCCAACAACAAGTTACAAAGGGAAATGTTCATATCTCAGCCATCAGCACCTATCTTAGGAAGCTCTCATTTCCCATAAAGTCAGTGAAGGATAATGCTTTTTCTAACTTAGGTACATGTACTAGGCATAGTGAATATCCTTAAACAATCCTAAATAAGTGACGCAGTAGCCTTAGAAGAATTTACGTAGGAAATATAATTTCCTTCTACGAAAGTAGAAACCTCTCTTTTGTGGTTCTGTATTCCAGGCAAATTTTTAAGGAACTAAAAGGAGTAGTGACTTACAAGGTATAAATATAAATACACTGCCACTGGTCTTTGTTATTGGTCACTTTGATGTTCTGTTTCCCTCTCTCTGCCCTTATCAAATGACTTGTGAAGAGCATCCCTTTGGCTGCCAGCTGGGATGCCAGCTCAGGTGTTAGTGATAGCCTGGGCATGATCATCTCTAGGTGGTCGCTTGTGTCCTGAAGTTAGGCTTGTACATTTGATTTCTAGTGGTAGCCAGGTGGTTACTGAGGATTTTGAAGACTCAGTGATTTCCAAACCAATGTTTACACAAATGGGAGGCACAGGATGTTTAACGTCTGTCTGCTACACTCCAAGTGCCGTTAGCAGAAACCATGAAATACTCTGTCATGATTTAATAGCTCAGTTGAGAATAACAGGGTGATTCCCTGTTCAACAGTTGTGGTCTAGAAAACACAAGATTACATAACTTCAGTCATCTATTGACAACTTACAAGATAATAAGTTAAAAAGGCCTTTGGAGGTTTGCAAGTTTCTGACTGCAGAAGCCTAATCTTAAATGAAGCAGCTTAAAACACTACCAAGAAATAAGAGACATTCTTTCGGAGTTACAGACAAACACATGTTGCAGGTAATCTCTCAGTAAAAGTGCCTATTAGGAATTCTCAGGTTTGCCTGCAAATGTAATAACGTCCAGGAGAAGAAGCAATGTCATAGATAAATGATGCAGAAGGATCTCTGCACTGGCGATGAGAAAAAATGGCACTATGTGGTCATTTGAAAATATGTTATGTTACTTCACCTCATTGTTAACAGTAAAGGAAAACAGTTAAGAAGAATAAATGTTAAAGTGCCAGTTCAGATCTCCATATGTTGTAGTAGATCTAATTACCTCTTATAAGGACTCAAAGGAAACAGTTGCAAAGGGTAGATCAGAATAGAATGTTATTAAAAAGGAGAAAACAAATTTGTATATAAAAATCTCACCTGAAAATAGCATATTCAAGGCCTAGACATATCAGATTTTCTTGTAATATCCAAAGTATAAGACAAGAGAATATACTAAACTGACATTGAGCTCAAGGAAAAAAAAAATTGGACGGATGCAGTGATTTAACATAATGTAACTCCAGATATGAGGGAGGCTGTCAGGATAAGTTTTCCTAGGTAATTAATCCACAGAGATGAAAGGTTCAGAGGTAAAGCAATCAGGAATGACTGCACCAAACTGAGGAGACAAGTTAAATCAGATGTTTTAAATCCTGACATGGCTGTATTTCATGTGTGCTTTATTGCTTGGTTTACTATCAATAAAGAATCTAGCAAATGAAACAATTAAGGCCAATACAGAATGCAAGATAAACCTTGATTTAAAAAAAAAAACCTTTAAATCCTGTTCAGTTAAGGCATAATACTTAGAACTCTCAGACTGTTAACTTCTATCCCAGTTGTTCAGTTAGAGCCTGAAGCGTAACCTTTGAAAATTAACAGACTCTCACAGGAATGCAGAATTTCAAAATACAGTGCTGTTGCATGTCTTTTTCCACTCATCTACCTGATATAAAACTAGTAGATTAAAGTCAGATTGCATAGGAGTTTGAATTTTAAAAATCTGGATATGTTATTAAATGCAGACAATAAGCAGTAGCAAGCACATAGTGAAAATTCTACACTTCAAGCCATGATTTTTCTTTTCAATAACATTTTTGTGGCTCTGTTCTTTATACAGACTGAGACTCCTCAAGTCCAGTCTGCCTCCTCAGTAATTCTCTGGTGATAAAGTCTGCAAACGTGCTAGGTACCAAAGCCCTCAAATATACATAACACTGCTTCAAACCCTTTGAAAATCAAGCCTCTTTCAGCTTTTTTCTTGATAAAAGCTGGTGTGACAGACACATCAGCTGCTCAGACCTGAATAAGGGAGTTTTGAAGTGAAAACCACGAGCCCACCATGCATTCAAAATGACACTGTAGCAGATACATAGTGCCTGAAAATTACAGATAAGTCAGAGCTGTGACACCTATAGTGGTATTTGCATTATATAGGCAATATTCTTATTTGGCAACGTCTTGGTTTAAACAATAAATAAGCCATCTCTTTGACTTGGCTCACTATCAGGTGACCCAGTTAAAGAAAATAAGTGCCCGCAAGACTGAAAAGTTCTCAAACTGCTAAGAAGTTTACAATTAAAACCATTTCATGATGATTGCACCACACTGAATGCTTGCAGTAGTTTGCAGTGATGGTAGATAACATCTGCTAATGGTATATGTTATTCCTTGACTGTTTCAGCTGATAGTACACTCTTCTCTGAAGAAAACAATCACAGATTTTTAAAGCTTTATCTCTAAGCTTCCTCTTTGCAATGGCTTAATTTCTGGAGAAAGTGGAAATCTTCTTTCCACAGAAGGGGTGGGATGTCAGTATATGTCTGTGAGTCTAGAAAAGGCAGGTAACAGTCCCTGAAAAGTCTTGCCTGGTCAGTATTGTGCTGCTCTCCATTTACACATTTCCTCCATAATAGGGCTGAAAGGCCCTGAGAAGATTTCTCCCTGGCTGCTTGCTGTATCTCTGCTATGGAATGAATACAATCACTAGAGCAGCAAGATTGGTCATGGCTCTCATGCTGTTACTAATGAGGTTCCTGGTATAATTTCCATACCCCCTCTAAGCTAATGCTATAAATAACAATCAATGCAGCCTTACATGGCTAAGTCTTGATAAAGTTTCTAATGGTGCCAAAATATCCTATTTCTCTGCATGCCAGATGCTTTTAATAAAGTGGCTTCCATCTCATGGAACTGTGTTTGCATTACCCTCATCCTCCTGAGCTGCTTACAGTGATGCTTACAGTTGGGTCAACTTTTTCCCCTTGTCTTGCCCTCTTGCCTCTGTATAAGAAATGGGATCATTATTCTCTGGAGCCACCCACAAAGACAAAAGGCTGTGTATAGACAACCTCTTTCCGAGAGCATTTCACATTGATTTAAGACTTTGTTCCACCCAGGGCTTACTTCCACTGCATTTAAAGAAAGCTCTCTAAAAATGGACAATAAATAAGCACAAATAAATAAATAATATTTTTTTTAAAGACTGAAAGGAAAAGAACTCTAGAGCTGACAATAACTTTGAGTCCAGGTGACCTGCTGTGCAGTACCTGCTCCCAGAGACAAGTCCAGACTCTGTCCTATGTCCCAAGCACTAGGAAAGCATCCCATTAAAACTTGTCTTTGGATAAAATTCATTAAGATCCAAGGACAAAGGCTAGGTCACTGCTAACTAAGCTAAAATCATGACTAAGGTCATGATTGTTGCTATGCCCTTGTTCAGAAATGACAATTCTTAAACCCTTTTTCTGACAGAAGCACAGCTTTTGTCATTTTCCCCTCACAGTGACTTAGTTAAGCCAATTTGCTGGGAGATGAGAGATGCTAGTTTGAACTCCCTTAGCCAACGAATGGAATTAAAGCCTGATTCCACATTTCCTGTGGCAGACTCCTCACAAGTATGCTATATTGAAAAAGTATATTCCCTTCTATACATTTGTGTTGTTTGTTTTGTTTTGTTTTGTTTTTTAAAGAAAGAGGAAACCACCACAAAGAGACAGAAAATACTATAGCATAGCACCCCTTTAAGAAGACCTACAAGAGCAAGCTGTGAGCACAGACTTTCAAATCCTACATAGATTTTGGCTTAACTACAATACTTAAGTCTTATCACAACTGCATTGACGCAGGATAGATGCAGAGATGCACCTGTAGGTATGCACATCTTTGGAGTTTACATATTTCTCAGCATGTATGGCACTTGAGGAGAGATGTTTCAATATTGTAATACTGGACCTCTGTACGTAATCTCAGATAAGAATTACTTGAGGTAGCTTCTCAGAACCTAGTCCCCATAACCTAATGCAATCCGGTCTTGGGGCAGGAATCATACAGCACTCATAGAACACCAAGTAAGAAATTCCAGTTTTTCCCATTCTTGCTTCCAATGCAATTAGCTAACATATTTATTGTAAATCATGAAAGGGATCTGTTGAGAATTGAAAGGTCAATTGGTCTGAATGGAACTAAATCCATCTCATACATAGACAGGAAGAAATAAAACACATGGCAAAAAGCAAACCAAACCAAACAAAACCCCTTTCCATAATGTTTATCTTCCAGCAAGTACAAAAGTGAAGCAATTTTGCTGTCCCTTCTTGCTCTTAATGGTGAGTAAGCACTTTGCTGACTGCAGCATATTTGCTGGATGGGGTGGACTGACAGATACTGCCCATAGCCCACACTGGGATAAGGTCTTCAACAGAAGACCAAGGAAGATGAAGTGGAGATAAGAGTTTACAATGGAGATAAGAGTTACAACTGCTCCACAGTTGCACTCTGGTCTATGCTAAAAAATTTCACAGATTAAGTCTTTTACCATTGATGAGGGAGAAGTAGAAAAAAAAGTGTATTCCCACACTCTTGCTTCTGTGTTAAGCCATATGCCAGGCACACAAAAAATCTCAGACTAAATTCTCAAAGCTTTTGGGAAATCTATCAAACCACAAACCCAGGCTAAGTCAGAGTGAGTGTGTGAGTCAATGCGCTTATTTAGAGTTCAGTAGTAGCGAGGCTCTGACTGTGAGCTTCAGGCTGTGCACACACAGAGTGAAGTCAGTTGTTGCTCTGAAGAGTTTCCAGTCCACAGTGGGAAAGGAGACCCAATTCACTGCAGTACATGCAGCGGTTGGATGTCTAGTTTTCAAAAAGAGAATTTGAATTCATTTATGCCTCAGAAAGGAAAATTCTAATAATAGTCTTATCAGAAATATGTCTACTTTATTTAGAAGTGGAAAGTGGGATTGTAAAGTGATTTGATAACTCTTTACTAAAGGATAGACTTTTATTGCACGCTATTGAGTATCAGATTAAAGCTATTCTATGAGAGTCTTCTTAATCTTCCATTATTGGTCATATTAACTTCTGCATCACCATAAATGGATTTAGAAAAGTAACGGGGAAAAGAGCTGATCTAATTGCAGAAGTAAGTACAGCCTCAAGATTCAAGGCAACAATAAGATGCTATGGATAATTTTTTCAGTTTTCAGCCAAAGATGTAAGAATCCTCATTTAAAAAAGCCTCATTTTAAAAAGTGTTCTTACAAAAGGCCACCACTAATTGGGAGATTCTCCCAGAGGAACAAAATATCTGTTGTAAAGAAACACTTGCCACAATTTGTAGAGTTAAAATGATATATCTATTTCATATTCAAATCATGTTTGAACAACAAGATACCATTGCAAGCAATGTCACAAGAATGTGTACCAAAAATTGTGACTCCAGGTTATGAGACTAAGGGCAACTGCTGAAGTTGAATCTTTCTATCAGTATATACAGCTCCACAACAAATATTGTGAAACTAGCTTTAGTGTTGATGCAAATTTTATCCTGGTTCAGCATTAGTATTGAAAATACAGTTTTGTTAGTTCTGTATTTATGCATCTGGGGTAGACCAACAAACTGTCATAGTATTAGAAACCAGCTATTACATATTCTTCTAATTATACATTGGATCTGGTATTTTGAATAGAAAAATAATTACTTTCCGTATTGAGATACCCCTTCATTGGCCTAGTGAAAAAGTAAGAAGATGATATCTAGGCTATTTCTGTGGAACCATGTGTTCTGTTTCTCTTTCAAGTAATCACAGTTACTCTTGCCTTTATATTTCTCACTTTAACAGCTGCAATGACTATCTATTTAGTCTTAAAGCCTTCATTATTTAGGAAATGTTAAAGTAAAATACTGTAGTTTATGTCTTCCCTGACAACTTAGGTACAACTCTGACTCGTTACATACTTTAATGAAGCTCAGAGTCCCAATCCCTTTACTTTCAAATGGTCAATATCTGAGATAAGTAGATTTAAAATTCAGGATACACCTAAGCTGTTCATCCTCATCCCCATGTTCATGCTCATCCTCATCAAGGTAAAACTCCTCTGACTTGAGGGCAACATTATTTTAGATACTAAACTTACCTGATTTATTTAGCTAAAAACTACAGACTATCACGTAATCATATTACTTGTACCAACTATGCCCTCCTTGAGAAGAGTATCAAAGAGTAACACCTTGTGACTACTTTGTCACATTTTTATTTATTACCCCATTAAAGGCAGGGAAAGACAAGACAGAACAGGACAAGACATAAAAAAGAATAAGAGAGGAGAGGAGACCAGACCAGACCAGACCAGACCAGACCAGACCAGACCAGAGGAGATGAGAGGACTAGTCTGCCCTCCATTTGGTTTCATGTATTTGCAGTTTGGTTCTTGCAATGTTTCAAAGGGACCTGAACACTTTTAGCTTTGTTTCTTCAGAAGGAGTCAATGTAGTAATTTATACAGATCCTAAAACTGACTGTATACTTTCCAGCTGGCCACTTGGCTCAAATGCAGGTCAGTCCTTCACATAAAATTATAGCTGTTTCATGACATATGCAAAAGGATTTTGTTACTCTTAGTCCAGTTCTCAGCAGCTTGCAAGTGTAATCACAGAGACTAGTACCTTGTCTGTATTTGCAACAAAGATGGAAGTTATTGACTAGCGTCTGGATTTACTCTTTGCTGCCTTCATATTGTTTCTCAGTGTCACCACTGAAAATAGAGTTCATCAATATTTATCAGATAATATTTTTTCACAAAAATAAAAGTATATTTGGATGAAATCACTGTTTTCCATGCTATAATGAAGACTCCTTATTTAGCTTCAGTTTGTGATAAGCTACTGAATAAATCTTGCTTTGCTACAATCCCCCAACCTCCCCCCTGCCCCCAATTTACAATATTGCATATAGATAATAACAGTGTAGGAACTCTTGTTAAAAAGTCAGGAGTTCTCAGATTTTTCTGTCCATAAATCATCCCTTTCTTTGCTTGAAGTTTCCCCAAGCTTGTCTGCTGCAACTATCCAGAAAAGACAGTTTGGCAAAAAGCAATTGGTGGGAGTGGAAAGACAGGGATCACAAAGCTAGAGGTTTTTTAATTTTATGACCTAACCTAAGTGGTGAAGCACATAACACAGAGCTCTAGTATGATCCCTGATGGGTCTTCTGAATGCTTTAGTAGTGGAAAGTCTGGATGCTTTCTTGCATCTTGAGGAATCAAAGGAAATGGGATAAATCTTGTCATCTATATTCCTCCTCAAAACCGGCTTGCTCAGAAGCCTTGCCAGTATCAAAATAGCTGCCTGATGAGTTTACACTGTACAATATGCACAAATTACTTGCCTTATATTAAAGTCACCTGCTGCTGTATTATTCCGTGCATAAAAATAGAGAATATCAGCCAGTGTATGCATATTCTGCTTTCTAACAGATTTACAAGGAGGCTAACAGGTGACTCCTAGTTAGCCACTTCTAGCACACCTTAAAACCCTTAAAAGCTGGTTTTCACAGCGCAAACACTCAACAGCTCCCAGATGTTTCAGACCTTCCAGAATCAAACACATTGTTAATGCACAAAGATGTTTATGGGGATTTTTCCTGTTCCTGGTTGTTCAAATGTTGAGTTACTTTGCAGCTGGCTGATGATTAAAGCTATTTTCCAAAAAAACGATCTTTTCAGACAAATGTCTGGTGGTGGTGTGCAGATAAGATCTGTCAACACAGGTGCAGTTTTTGCACAGTAACACGTTACTTCACAGCAGTCAGTCAGGCCAGTTAGCTGCTGACAGTTGCCTGACTTCTACCTAGTTGACAGAGTTTGGGAAATGCACCACCATTCGAGCACTGGATGCAGCTTATAGACATGAGCAACACCACAGATTTCAACAATCTGTCCTTACTTGCCACCATTATTTTTCTCTGTCTTGGATGCAACAGATCAAATTAATGAGCCTACATGTCTAAGAATTAATGCAAATATATTTCATAAGTTACTTCAAACTTTTTTATCATATAATAAAAAGAGCAACATGTCACATTTCGTAAAGTTTCCCATTAGAAGCACACTTTATTTGGGATTTTTTTCCTCCAAACACTATAAAAATAGAGAGAATCCTTGTCCTTTGACTCATTCCAGTTTTGACTCAAGCATTGGACATTTCATCTCAAAAAATTAGAAGAAAGTGGAAGATCTTCTAGCAAGGCTGAATTTAGCTTGTTTGAGTGGTTTTTGAGCATGACATTGGTTTACAAAGGTTAAAAAATATATGTTCTAAGGAATGTTTTAATTTTAATTTCACTATTCTGTCTTTAAATGGCAAGAACCTTAATATCCTATGAGAATTTTCTAGATGAGGTGTGATACACAAAGAAAACATATATAAAAGAAGAAAACAAATAAACAAACAATCAAAATTTATTCTTTGTGGTGAAGGGAAAACATAGAGTATGAATTTGAGCCATGAAAACAAAACATGTTGGAGAATGGATGGCAACTTAAAAGGACTAAAATAACCCCAAATTGAAATTCATTGAAATTTAAACTTTCAGCTGAAAGCCAGTCCAAATGAAATATTAGGATGCTTAGAGACATCACCCTGAGGAACTGGGCATGCTGCCTTCACCCAGCTGAGACACTGAATCCAGACATCTATAAAAGCAGGTATTCACAGTCATGAACTAAGGTTTCAGTGAAGAGACTGGACATCAGAAAGGAGGCAATGTCCATTTAGACATCTATCATTTTGCAGACCACACAGGCTCATTGAGTCTCGTTTTTTTAATCACATAGAGACAGCCTTTGCAATTTGATACGTACAATCTTAGTTGCCTGAGATCTCAGAGTGCTTCTTGTTAGGCATTGCTACCAGTTACATATAATGGGTGCAGGAACCAAAGCAGAGGAGTAGTTGAACAGTCCAGAATCAATCACAGTCTGGAACAGAGTTGAACAGCAAACGCCCTACTTTTCAAATAAGCTGCAGAAAACATTTTATCTGTATTAAAGTCAGAATTTATTTACCACAGCCATCTCCTCCCTCGCACTCTTACTGCCACATGACTCATTGCTGTGGTCTGCACAAAATGCAATCAAAATCATCCTTTTTATCAGACATTTATCATTTCCAATTTCAGTTCATTTTATCAGCTGAAAAGTTATTAGTCTGACTTTAAAATCCTGTCAAAATCTACCCTTTGATGCTTATTTATATGTTCATCAATTAGAAGCCATTAAAAATGTCAGAGATCTTCCAGTCACACTTGGAGCTATTCATGGAGCATCAGCACAGTTCTAAGGTTTACAGAAAGTTAACATGAAGTATTAGACAGTTTAGACAGTTTTTAAAACAGCTGAAAGTTAACTGAACCCAATGATAAAACAAAAAAAAGCAAAGCAAAGGGAAAGGAAAGGAAAGGAA
>VZZY01008054.1:20250-31800 GCA_013400335.1 Eurystomus gularis
TGATAAATGCACTAACTGCAAAAGGAAAATCGAGCTCGAGTTAGTAATTCCTGGGTAACATCTGACAAAGTCGGAGGCACAAGCCTTTGTAATAGCGCTAATATAGAATAGTACTGCCCGGAAAGGTATACTGGGTATTGAAGGCACAATTCTGGCTAAGAAGGTGTCCCTGTCTTGGGTGGAGGAAGAGGAGTACAGCTTACTGCTGGACGTCCAGTCTCCTCCCTGTCAGAGAGGTATTCCCCTTGTGATTATTTTTGTATCCTGATTCCATCTGTCCCTGCCTTCTAGGTGAAGTCTGGAACGAGTTGGGTAGAGAGATGAGTAATACATATGCTTAGCATGTACTCGGGGTCATTACCATATTTAGGAGTGTACACTTTAATGTTAATTTTGCCATTCATTAGGCAGAGGTCTTCACTTGGTCACTATAGCCTTCAAAATCTCTGTCAAAGCTGTTTGCTTTTGTTGGTTTAGCCAAAACAAGACCATCTTACCTTCACAGGGCTTCCTCCTTCAGCCGGTTGACATGCCAGCTCAGAGGGTCTCTGTCCCCAGAGATAGTACAAGAATCTCATGGTCGCAAATGTCTCAACTTTTCTCCTTTCTCCTGAAGTGCCCTGAATTAGCCTGTCTGGGCTTTTTTGAACACACTTTCAGTTTTTTTGAGCTGTTCCTTTACTGCTTGCAAAGTGAAAGTAATTTTATTCACCAGGTTAATGTGGAGTAACTCAATGTTTTAAAGTACTCCGTACACTGCCACTGTCATTAAAGTAGCACTGCCCTCCAGGGGCCTTCTTAGTTGTGCTCAGTTCCTGTGAACTGTGAGTCCCTGTTAATTGTGTTGCTTTAGAAAGGGAAGAAATTGCAGTCATTGACTTAATGCCCTTTTCTCATTTAAAATATGTCTCACTCTTTGATCATAATTTATGAGTAAGATTGTTCCTACTTATGAGGAAGTCTGTACCCACCGACATGGGTTTCTAAAAGGGCAGATCTCTGTCAAGAAATAGTGCTCACTTAAAGCAGGTTAGTAATTTCTCTTTTGCATGCAAAAGCATTCTTAGTTCCTTCTTTTATGACTTTTTTAAAAAGACAACATACACTTAATAAACCTAGGAATTTCAAGACTTATTGGTGTGTGGTTAATACAAAGATAGAGCAATTCTCTAAGCGTCAAATCCATTTTGTTTCACAAAGTCTTGCTGTACAGTGAGGGATGCTTGAACTTCACACTGCAGGGAAGCTTTACTGTCGTATGGACTAATTTTTCTGAAAGCAAGCCAGAGGAGGTGAGGAATGGGGTAAACGCTGCACCTGTAGGGAAAGCTAGCTTCTATATCAGCTGAAGAGATTAGTGTGTGCCATAATACTTTATCTGCATTATCTATATGCTCCAAGGACATTCACTGATATTTGAAGACAGTATGCAGATTGCTGTGTAAATACCATTATTATTTTTAATAGTGGAACTTAATTCCGAATGTAGTTTTCAATAATGATATGCAGAGTAATACTGTAGTTACTTAGGTAACAGAATATGTTACATTAAACTATATGGAACAAAGAAAGTGATAAGCTTATTTCAGGTAGCAGTTGCTTTTCCTTGTCTCAATGTGGCTTATTCTGACATCTAAAATATATGTGGTTCTTGGACTTGACATTGATTTAGTAAGGTAGGACTAAGAACTGATCTGTTGTTAAAGCATCTTGTATCTTGTATGAGCAGCTGCCTCACTGACAGGTAGAAAATTACATCCTTTAATTCCCTAAAGCAGGAATAATAGAGAGAGGGACAGAAGGAAAAAAGGCTCAGGAGCTACAACAGGAAAAAGGATAAACTGTTGCTTAGCTGTAAGATGTCTTGGAGGTTCATTGCTGATACAGACACATACTGAATCTTTAAAGGTATGTTTTTGGGAACCTGTTGGCTGACAAGTAATGTCGAAAGTGATGATCATTTCATATGCTTTGTACCCTAAGTCCATGTATTAAAATGTATTTATGAAAGTATATTAAGTAATCTAAGTTCTCTTACTTCAATATTCCCCTTTAGGGGGGAAAAATAAAAAGAAAACAGGTGTCTGAAGCAGTGTTCTCCATTAAGAATAGTTTTTTCACTGAGGTATTTGAGGTGACTTTTTCTAAGCTGAATTTCTTCCAGAAGAATTGGAAATAGCACAGTATAGCTTAAGACAGATAATAAATACGTATATTGATTACTCTTCAGAGACATTTTTCTTTGAAGTGGAAGGCAGTTTACTTGTCAAGCGTGTTTTCCCAGGTTTTCTCAACTTCTGTAATGTTTTGCTCAAAGTTATATTAATTTTATATTATGTACTAAAACAATGTCTTGATCAAAGCTTCCCCGTTTGCTAAACCGAATTGGAAAGGGTTGAACAATTGCTAGCTTGCTTAATCAGAAATAGAAGATGAACTGATACGGATAAATGTGTTGAATTTGATACTTCTTAGAGCAGAGAGATGGATGTGGTGGGAATATCTGTTTTCTGGGAAATACTGACTCTTTCAGACCCATAATAGAACATTTTTATTTTTTTTTACTATTCTTCCTGTGAATTGGAAACTCCGGGAAAAAACAGTACGTTTGGGGAAAAAGGAAAAACTCAAAATGTAATAGAGCTTTTTAAATACCACGTGTTTTTGTGAAGTTGGTAAAAGCAGTTTGTGATGGGAAAACATATCAAGTTGTGTTATATTCTAGCTTAATGTTATAGTTGAAAAAACTAAGCAGGTGTAATTGATACATAATACTGATTAAAAATGTTTTCTAGATCTTACTGCCTCTCATTTACTAAAGTGATTTGACACTTCAATCTTCAGCAATAACATGAAGGTATACAATGTACAAATTCCAGAAAAATTATTTGAAACCAGTATGAGGGTACTGAGAAGCTGCTTCTCAAGTTATCACACTGAATATTTAATTCATTTCATGGTGAAGTGTAAAACTGTTCCGTTATAGTATTAAAAAGGATGTATTTGTTTAGCAGTGATGTTGAGATGGTATGTACGAAAACCCCATTATAAAAGGAAGCTTATTTCTGTTTTATTATAGGTGAAGAGAGTTCTTGAAAAATTATATAAGAATAAGAAAATTGCAAGTGCTACCCACAACATCTATGCATACAGGTGAGAGTGTGCTTTGATAAATGAGTACATGGCATAGGAAAAGTAAAATCCATCAAAGAAATTCCTTCCTAGTAAATCTTTATGGGAGTAGGTTTCTTATTTGTATGGTAAAGATTTTAGGCTTTATTTTAAATCTAAGGTCAAGAAAGTAGAACTTATAGTAGGAAATACGTTAAGATAGTAAAGCAGCATTAGGAGTAAAGAAAGACTAAAAGCGGATTTGAATTATGTGCTGTTATATTTTATATGGTATGTGCGAGCATGGAAATACTACATTATCCTGAACTAAATGTGTTTTTACTTAGGTGAAGGTAAGTTGTTTTGGTTTTTTTTGTTTCCCCAACCTTATATTTAGAAAGAACTGAAAAGTTTTAGTTGAAATAAGAGTTGAAACAGAAAGCCCAATGCAGATGTCTGGCATATGAAGTTTCAATGAGGTACAAGAAACTTCAGGGAAAATGAGAAACAGGTAAAAATGAGTTTGGCAGCTGTCTGTCCATGGCAACTTTTGTGAACATACCTTATGTGAAATGAATTGGTCTTAGTCCAGATAGCGGTGTAGGTTTTTCTGAGGAATATAAGTGACAGTAAAAGGAGCCCCTTTCATTACTCGAGGAACCAATCATCCGAAAAAGCATGTACAGACACTGATCCATTTATGCTTGTCCTGGTGTGAGCCTAATGAAACACGAGATGTGAGCAAGTGAAAGCTTACTTTACCAGAAAATCTACCTAAGTAAAAGGTTTCTGTAAAGAAATTTCTGGTTTTGGTAATGATGATCTAGCTTCTTTCACTCATGCTGTCTAAATATGTTTCAAAAAAGCAACAGAAAAATACTTATTGCTTCATATAGTTGTCTAGTACCAGAAGTCTCTTTGTCATTGTGTCACGTGTGTATTATCTAAGTTTAGAAGTCATGAAATCAACTGGTAACAAACAGCAGACCTCTGAGCATTAGTTCTGGAAAACTAGGCCTAGGCAGCTGCTCTTATTATGAATAATACACCCCAGAGTTTTCTAGAGTGTCCCCTGAGGAAGAGGGTGGCATGGAGAGCCTGAAGTCATATTTCAGTAATAGTTTAATGCTGCTGCTGAAATACAGACCTAACTAATTTATGAATAATGTTTTTGTCTGTATTCTTCCAACTTGTGTGTGTGTACCATAATTTGAACCTGTATCTGATAAGAGTTGGTTTCAGCTGGGTGTAATTATTAGGCTAAAAACCTAAGGATTTTTATGATTAGGGACTTTACACTGGTAATGACTGAAGTTAAATTGAAGTAGCTAAAGTATATGTAAAAGCTTCTCAAAACTTGTTCTTCTGTACAGATAAGTATTTGTGGCTTACCCTAAGCCTCATCCTGTTTTTCATGTAAATGTCTTTAGTAGAGAAGTAGAATTGATACACATGTGTATGAAAGATCTCTAAGACTTCATTAATCATGTCAAATTGTTAGTTGATTGACATTGTGTGTTCATTTTTTCCTTTCCCCCTCCATTTGTTTTTCTTTTTAAGAATATACTGTGAAGATAAGCAGACATTCTTACAGGATTGTGAAGATGATGGGGAGACAGCAGCAGGTGGACGTCTTCTTCATCTTATGCAGGTTATTGAAATTAATCTTTGACTTTTGGAAATCTTGAACAGTGATTTTTAAAATCCTTAGAATGTAAATAAACTTGTAGAAGACTATTTTAATTTGTGCTCTGCTCATAGCCAAATAGATGATTGCTTTCTCAAAGGCGAAAGAAACAACACAGACTGTTGCATGTAGTAAATTGGAATTTCCAAGTCTTGGATCACAGGAACAAGTAGTGTTTCAGAGGTGGTAGTAATAGTTTGAACAGTGTAAACGGTTGGGTAAGTTTTGATTCCCATGCTTACTATGTGATGTAAGGGATATAGAAAATGAAGATGGGAAGAAGCTGATTGACAGAATGTAACAGCTGACCTATGCACCGACTTTCATTCAGTTTCTTTGAATATTTGCTGTAAGGAAACACTTATATTTGAACTTGCATAGTAGAGCTTCAAATGCAAAAGGTAGTGGGAATGAAGGAGTTGTGACCATTTAATATGTGTCTTTGTGCTGCTTCAATTTCTGGGTCCTTAGCCCTCATACTCACTTAAACTTGGTTTTCAAGAGTTGGAATAATATTTGCTTAGAAAAGTTGCTGCTAAATGGGAATTGAGATTGATAAATTTTGATTCACGGGCATGATGCAAGCCCTAAATAAAATATCGTGACTACAGGGAACAGCTGCATACATCTTATGCAATGCCTGAAGTCACTTAGCTACAGCAGCACACTCATTGTTCTTAATTTTGATTTTTAGATTGATGTCCCCTTCAAAACAGGATTTTCTTCTCCTGTCCTTGTTTGCTTGCTTATTCTGTTGCTTAATCTGTTGTACTCTTATTCCTGGAGACTTTTAAAGCTTTTTTTTTTTTCTGAAAAACATAGAATTGATGGAAATATTTTTACATTTCCATTTAGAACTTTTTGAAACTTCCTACATAATTTCAAACCCGACTTGGAAAGGAAAACTTTTGTTATATAAGGCAATATATGTAGGAAGTGTTAAAACATTATTGTAATAAAAAGAATATAATGACACAACTTTGCTGTTACTGTACCTCAATTTGCTCTGAGTTTATCAGCTTTTTCTCAGCATGTTAATGTACACTTTTGAAAGCTGTCGGACTTACAGTGTCAAGGCACTTTTCATGTCACTTTTTAACCTGGGTTTTTAGGGAATGTTGTTTCCCCTTTCACGTGTGAATGTGTCTAAATCATATGAATCATCTCTCTCCATCTATAGTCCTAGTTACTGGGAATATTTTTGTTTTTGAAGAGTGTTGATGATCAGAAAAGTGCAATTTTCACCTGTAGGAAAATATTAAAATAGTTTATGGGCTGATTTCTAGATGTTCATAGGTCTTACAGCTTTTTGTTATAAGCACTTAGGACATACAATATGGGCATGAAAATGAAGTGGTATAATGCACTTACTGTTGCTGTACTTAGAGTTCTTCTTTTGCAATAGAAATCTTATCTCGTTTCAGATAAACCTAGCATATCAGTCAAGATAGCACTTTCCGGTTACAAGAAACTGTATTTTAGATTAAGTCTTCAGAATTTGGAGTTTAAAAATTTCCCAATTATGTTTGGCATCCTGTTTATTGTGAACAGTTGCTATACCTAGACTTTGTGGCTGATGTGAAAATGCCTGTCACAAAATCTTCCCCAATCCTCCTTTTTTTTTTTCACATTATCCTTTTCATTTTAAAATTCTAAGAATGTTTGTTTTCACAATGACGGAATCTTCTAATAGTATTTTTCAAATTAGTCAAAGATACATATTTTTCTCACCTTAATGGAGAGGATGAATGGTTTTGATAGCTGGCTCTTATGGGATTTTTCTCACCTCCACTAAACCACCCTGATTTCTTGCACACCACAGTGTTTTTGCTCAGCCTTATGCAAATAAAGCTGTTTGCTCTGTCTGGCTCCAGGCCATCCACGTGCATTAGTGTAGTGCTGTGCAGGACTTGAAAGAAAGCTGTGTGGAAGTGAAGACCTTCCGCAGGGATTTCAGATGCCTTCGTTTGAGGGACAAATTCAGGATCATGGTCGCTAATCATGCAGGGCTAATTTGAGCAAAAATGCTAACTGGTGATTGCCACTACGGTTTCCACGCAGGAATGTATATTTTGACAAGATGTGTGTTTCTTTCTCATACTTAGTCAGTTGGCATTTCCTATGTTACTAGTGCTTGCTGACGATGGGGAGATCTTGAGGAAGGAATTGTAAGGCAGAATAAGTGCTAGTTTTCAAGTCTAGTCAAATCATATTTAGATTTTGTGAAAAGTAAAGCTGTTGAAGGCTTTCCGTATTTCTTGCCTTTAACTGCAGTAAAAGAAGTCATCACGTCTGTTTAACTCTCTACTTGATGTTGTTACAGTCTTTAAAAAGCTTTAAAAAGCTATATAGAGGTAATTTAGTTCCTTGAAAGGAACTAAATTGCTAATACAGTTTTTCCACGTTGTATGAACTTTATATGTGTCTTTTTTGATTCAGAAAGCAACTGCTTGCTTGTAAGGGACTAAAACTCAAACCTGGGAAATGCAGAGGTGCTGTCACTAAATCCTGCACTTGGCAGCAGTACTGATTTATGGCATTTTAGGTCTCCATATGTATTACGCCTGTCCCCCAGCTGCTATTAGCCTCATCCACCAACAATTCCAAAACCATGGATAGCCATTCTCTTTATTGAAAGAGGTTCTCTGGAAATAATAATTAATCTTATCAAGGACTAATAAACGTAACTCAATAATTTTCCCTTTAAGTAATGCCTGAAGCTTTTGACATTGGGCTGATTGTGCATGAGATAGCTTTGTGCCCTGTCTGATGCATATATTGACTAATTTGGCTTTGAATTTACCTTTGAGTCAGAGCTTGGAGATGGAAATTTAACCACACCTGCTGGCTTGTCATTATTTGTTACCCTCTAATAATGTGCGTGACACAGACCTGACTATAATTTCTTAAAAATGCAAGATAGTAGAGTTTTTCTATGTTTAAAATTGGTGTCAACAGTAAAATCAGTTCAATTTAAAAATAACAGGTTTTTTTTCTTTTATTCTTTTTCTTTTTTTAAGCAGATTTTGAATGTCCACAATGTGTTAATTGTGGTATCCCGCTGGTATGGAGGTATTCTCTTAGGACCAGATCGTTTTAAACATATAAACAATTGTGCAAGAAATATACTTCTGGAGTACAACTATGTGCCTTCAGCGGTAAGTTTCTGCCACTTAAAATGAAGGCATTTTTATGTGAACTTGTGTAAATTGTCTCTGTTGGATGAAGCCAGAAGAAAAGTAATACTACCTGTGTTGTCATGTGGTTGCTTTGATGCACTGATAGTACGCATAGAATCAGTGCAAAGACTGCTGAAGAACTTCCAAATAAGTTAGTGACCTGGTTTGTAAGTGTGAGGTGTGCAATAGAAGGGTGGCAGCAGTTGAGGACATTGATCCAGAGCACAGATTTGAGGGTTTGGGGAGGATGGGAAGAGCCTCTTTGTGTTCAGAAAACTGGAAGCTGCCGCTTCTCCTGTTTACCTGTGCCACCAGTTCTAGTATATGAGCACACTGAGCTTGGGAATCGCTGTAACTGGTAGACATTTTGAAAATTGAAAGATTTGTTAAACCCAAAGAAGTTCTCAGAGTGATAGATACTTGAAAACAATCCAGACTAGAAGAATTCAAACAAAGTAACATTAACTGTTACAGAAAAGATTATGGGTAAATGTTTCAAGGGAGCTTAAATAACTCAGGAAACAAAGTGCCAAGTGTCTTTAAATGGCATCTTAGTTCGTAAGGTCATTTGGTCATCTAATGTTCTTGGTTTTCAACGTTTCTTTGCTTCATCCTCAGAACAGCATATTAGATATGTCTATATACATTATAGTACGTAATTGTGAACAATAGAAAGTCGGTGTTCTCTTATTGGAAAGAATTGCTCATAAAATAAAAGGGAACTAATGAGATTTTTAGTGTTTACCCTTGTGAGAGGGTTTAGTACCAAAAATTAATTCCTTTTTTTCCTATTTTTAACAATTTAGATCAGGCTGTATTTCTTTGTTAACAAACTTACTTTGTTACCAGTATCTATCAGAAAAATAACAGGTGGAACTTAAGGTGATTAGTATTCTAGAACCATAGATGTGGCTCATGGAAAAAGCATTCTTTTAGCTAACTCTCTTCAGAGTAGCAGAGTTGAAACATCCTGTTAGGGTCCATTTCTCTTCCATGTGCAAGAGATAGAAGGGAGTAGATTAAATTGTCCCAGGTTCTGTCAGAGGTAGTGGCAGATTCCCTCATCAGTTGGGAGAGTGCTTGTTTTTCAGAGCAAAGTGCATTACAAGGTTGATTCAGCAAGACTGGCAAAATTTTTTTCCTGGCATAGGTTTTACTTGAGGAAGCAATTTTAATGTACTGGTGTATAGTAGATCTCTTGATAAGGTCACATCCACACTAGAAGGAGTTCTGCAGTATGGTGCAGAAGTATTCCCATACCGGTAACCTCTTCCTTGAGTGGAAATGGCTTAGATTGTTTTTACATTATATGCCTCTATTCCCATAGCTATGGCTATGATTTTACCGTTGCTGAAGGCAGAAGTTTCTCAATAGCAAGATAAGCAGACGAATTAATGAAACTGAATGGATAAATATTATGCAACTCAAAATTTTCATAAATCCCAGCAAACACTGCTCGTATTAAAAAAAATTCTCAGGGGTGACCTTCAGAGAATACTCATGGTGTAGAACGATGTTAAATTTTTATGTAAGAATTTAAATTTTGAAATACTTGTTTCTCTTTTCAGGAAGACTCATCTAAACAAGCGGGGAAGGGCAAAAGGATAAGGAAGGACAACAAGAAGAGAACAGAACACTAATTCGTTTTTAAGAGTACAAATGATTATTTTGCACATATTTATACAAAGAAAAGATGGACATTATTGTCTTATCCAATACAACAGATATTTTACATTCAGAAGAGATTTCAGTAAAGCTATAGATATATTTTCATCTTGTTCTGTGTTTTCTTCTGCTGTTCTGAAATAGAGATTAGACACAAGTTTTCTATATTTTTATACATTTCAGCTCCTTGCTAGGAGGACATTGCAACATCTGGAATAATTTCCTCAACCCACCTCTTCCAACTGAATGATGGTTGACTAATTTAAAGTGTGGATTACTTGTCTTCTCCATTCCTGGGTTCAAATTCAAATGCCTGTCTTTTACAAGTAATTGAATTGTTTTATGGAGGGTGCGACTGGAGTCATTCATAGACAAAGTCACTTAGGAAGTTTTAGATTTTTTTGTACCTAAAAGGAAAGCATGTGCCCCGGTGCTGTATGGCCTTAGAGTGCCTGGTCCTGCCCACGCAGTTCTCAGTCATGCTAGATAGGGCCTGTTTGGTGACACAAGAAAGACTAAACATGGGCAATGAACTAAGAAATGTGAAGAAATTACTTCAAGATTTCATTGAGCATCCTGCTGTGGCTGTTGGGACTCTAGAAGCCTTGTGAAAAGCTGGGGATTAAGTGTTGTATAATTAAAGGAACCGGTGATATCAACAGAGTGTGGTGGTTTTGAAATCAAACTGGTACAGCTAGTAGTGAACATGAGTAAACATTCTGAAGGGACTTCTGCTGGCCTAGAGTAGGGGGAAAAGACCCAAATGTTAATGAGATGGTCACAAACGCTGAAATTTCCTACTCTTATTAATAGCTTCCAGACTTTTCTCCTAATGTGTTACAAAAAAATTAACAGGACCTTTTGTCAGTTAATTGTTATATTGCTATTTGGCTTAGATTTAAGGTGGTTTTTTTTTTTTTAACATTTCCTTGATGTCTTCCACTTGGGGAGGATGGACTTTAATGATCTGTTGGTTTGGTTTTTTTTTCCTCAAATTAATTTCTAAACTTTATGATCCATTAATTACTAGCTGAGTCAGGTGCTTTCAGGTCAGGTACACCCTATGTATTTGCTCATATAGTAATGCCAGGGCTGTGACTTTTTTTGTGGTTTAATGACATTATGTAGTTTAAAGGTGTATTTGTGAGATTGGTTATTTGACCAACAGTTTGGTATACCTCTTTTTGCTAATACATTCTTACACTGAACTGTTCATTACAGTTCTGCAGTATGGGGGTACCTAGAAAACTTTTTCCAAGGCAAACTTAATCTAATCAAAGTTACTACTCCAGAGTTGGATATAGCAACAGAGAATATTCCTTAACAATTTCATTAACTTGAAAAGTACCACTAAAATACATTATTTTTAAAATAAATAGTGCTGATTCTGTGGCACATAGGTCCTGCACTGATTTATCAAAACAATTTTATGCACTTACGGTACCTTGTCTGCATAGTTCAACTCTTCCGGGTTCAGCCTCAGCATCTGTACTTGTGATAATAAAATAGCATTCCTTCCAGGGAAGGGGATCCACACATTACAGTATGTAGTAGTCTTGCACTTTGGGAGTCATAAAAGTATTTCTTCATAGTTTGTCTGTTTTATGTATAGACTCTTTAAAGTAGAAATTTTGGCATTCATTTCCACTGACTTAAGTATTCCAGAGTTTCTGTTTCTTTTACGAAAGTTTGAAATTTGTAATATGGGAAGCAGGTTAATTGCAAGAAGTTCTGCTGCAGCTGCCCAGAATGCAGTTTCGTTCATGGTAATGCTTTTTTTTTTTTCCACAAAGCATCCTTTAAGCTTTGAACACTTGGAATCACCAGGTGATTCTGAAGTTCTGAACTTTTGGGTGTTTGGTCTGAGGTGTGTGAAAGCCAGGTGTCTACTTCTTTTTTCTTTTTTTT
>VZZY01008054.1:31819-70977 GCA_013400335.1 Eurystomus gularis
TTTTAAAAATACTTGCAGAAAGTACTGATCCTTGTCCCCAAGAATCTCATGTTTTAGTGTTGTGCGTTAACAAACTAAAACCCCAAAATGGAAGGAAAAAAGTTGTTGATAACCACTTAGTGTATAAATGACCATATAGGTCATCCCACCAGTGAGCAAAATGAATCCCCTATCCTTTCGAATGACTGGATACCGTCAGAATGGAAATATGTTTTGTATTTTTACACTTGTTTCTTTCAGCAAGAATGTGAAGCACTGGCTAGCTGTCTTGTGGACACTTTTGGTTAGAGAATTTGCATTCTCTTCCTATTTTTGTTTGCAAGCATTTCCTAAGTTTAAACTTCCTTTATTCTAAGAACAGGTGTTCCTGTGGCTTTCGAGAAGAGTTTTGCAACTCGTTATTTTGTACTTTACATTGAGAGCAATGCCTCAGCATACCTCGTGGCCCAAAGAACCTGGGAATCTTGCTCTTTGATAATTAGCTATGCTTCAAGGAGGCTGTATCCCATCACTTAATTGAATACAATTGTTTCTGCTTTGTATTTCGGAAGTTAGAGCTGCAATGGTCATTACTTGTCAGGATCCGAAATCTAGTGCTGATGCAGGAGTTGAAGTCCCTGAGATGTCAAGAGTGTTTTCACACTGGAACTGGTAACCAAAGGATACAAATGACCTGTACCGTGTGTAGAGCAGAGCAGCAGCAGAGACATGGAGTGTATTTTAATCCTCATATTTTCATCATTGCCTATAGTGTATTTGGCTTGTTAACAAGGAAATCAAGAATCTGTAGAAACTGGGCTATTTTGGTTTTCTTAGTGGAGAGAGAAGTCCTTCAATCTGAGAAAGAAAGCAAGTCAGCCCGCTCATATAAGCAGCTGGCTTGCTTCCTAAGTCACTTGTGCTCTGAGGCCATAAGCTGTTGCTCAAAAAGAAATACATAGGTATCTTTAAAAAAAAAAAAGGAAAAGAAATTAAAATAAAACTGAAATTATGCTTCCTGATATTTGTGGAAGTTGCAGATTCCTATAGTCTAGCCTTGGATAGACTGGTGTCTCCGATGGAGTCTGTGTGTGCTGAAATATGTGCTTATGAAGTATGTTATTCTGAAGCCAGTGTATTGCTCTTGAAAGGACTGAAAGTACTGACATCTTTTGTCTCTGAACTATAGAAATTTTAGGTCAGTATTCCTTAATTAGTTAAAAAACATGAAGAGAACAAAATAGACAGCTACTTGTAATAGTAATAGCCCTGTCATTTTGGTAACTAACAACCACTTAGTTTTTATGTTGCTTCCATAAGTCACAATTTTTCATTTTGGGGTAAGGTTTACAGATATTGAGAGAAGTTCTAGCTTTAAGTATGTGTCTATACAAAGAAAGAGAAAATTTTGCTTTTTCTGCTAGGTACGTATCACCATTTTTGCAGGTTTCTGTTGTGAAATGAAGTTAAGCAGAATCAGGAAAAATATCCCTGATGGTGGGAAAGGAACGAATTTTTGCACTCCATTATCTGAAGTGTGCTGACAGGAGATCTGCTTCAGATTTGGCACAGCTTCCTCTCCTACCAGGTAACAAGGGTGGGATCAGCCTTTGCCTTTGAGTAAGTTGGGAATACCACGCTCTTGTTAAGTACATTATTATAAATACTGATATTCTATGATGGTTTAACATTTTCTTGCAAGTTAAAGATTTATAAATAAGGATGTGGATAAATGTTTTGAAAATCAGCTAAATCAGAATGGAGCACCAGTGTTCTTCAGTCCAAAACTTGACAGTGTAACCTAGTAAGAAACCAGCTCATGTTACACAGATTACATGTATGTGAACTAGCAAGTGGGATCCAGCAAGGGAAAGGGATTGCAAAAATGGCTTGCAAGAGCTCTAACTTGAAAAACAGTGTCCTAACAGAATATATAATGTTAAACTGAAGCAGCAGTTTTAACAGTTTTTGTTATAAAATATTATAAATTTAAGACAATGTAAGCTGTATACATATCCCCTACCTGTGGAAGAGTTAGAAATTTCATTATGTGGCAGAAAGATACGAAGAAAAGGATTGTAGTATTAATTCATACCTAAAGTACAGTTGCCTGTAATAAAAATATGTCCATGAAGAATCAAACACTAACAGAAAAAAGTGGATTGTTACTTCTGTTTAGTCTTTCTTGCCACTCTGTTGTCTTATCTCTTCCTGTTTCTGCCTTATTCTCTGGAAATGAATCAGGAGTATGGCTGAAACCAGATTAGCCATTCCAGAACTGTAGTCTCCTACAAGGTAGTATCAGAATGATTTATTTTTCTTTGTTGCTCAAACTTAAGTGATTGGAGCAAGAGCTGGAGTTATTATCTTGTCTCCGATTGGGGTATTTTGTTAGCAAAGTACCTTCTGAAGAACTGCTAGGTGGTTTCTATGTAAAACAGGGACTTTGAATAGAAGAGCCCTAATGAATTGAAGACAGTTGAGCAATGGAAAAAAAACTCCTGACATTTTTACAAGCTTCTCTTGAAGAAGTCATGGTAAGACAGAACATTTCATCTATGTGTCTTCCCATGTATCTGGAAATCTTCCATGCCGAAATATGGAAAGGTCACTTGCTTTTAAAATCTACCGCCCTTAACTTTTAAAAACGAAGATAATTGTCTCTCTAATTACAGCAGAGCCGTTCTGGACTGTTCTTCATTTCTTGATATTGTGAAGTCTGAACACTTTAATAAGCAGGTAATTCAGGGTGGTGCTTTTACTGTTCAGTATGTGTTCTTAACACTTCAGGAAGAAGGAAGGGAAGAGAAAGCTGGAACATTTACTTGTGGATCCTTTTGTTGTATTAATCTGTGCTATGCATTATTGTCTAGCAGGTCTACTTGAGTAAAAATTCTGTATCTTTTTGTGGAGTTATCATTGAACAGTTCATATACTGCCTTGATGCCAGTAGAAAAGCAGCAGTTTATTGTCTACTTCAGATATTTTTCTAGCTAGACTTGTGTTCTAGACTGGTTTAATCATATTTATAGCCACATACAAAAAATCTACTAAAAGCTTATGTAGTGGATCTTGTATCAAACTTCACTCACACTGCTGATGTTTTAAAAAACCTTGCTGACTGGTGTAGATTATCTTCCAGATGTGAACAGATTAATCACATGGGCATCAGGACTTGTGCAAAATAGGTCTGTGACGTTGGCGGTGCATTCAAAAGGCGTGAGTGTAACATCTATATTTTTAGGTGCCCTACTGCACACAGGCTTTCCGAGCATTGCGTGAAAGAGATAACTAAGATTTCAAGAAACCAAGTTAGATATAAGTTAGCTACAAAAAGAAACGTTGATGGAGGGAGACTGAAAGGAATTAGGTAGCTATATACTCCTAGAAAGCACCCTGGTGTTTAAGCCATTTGGTGAGGTCATCTGTTTCTCTTGAAACACAGTGAAGCTGCTGAGTCTTCTCTTGAGACGGAAGAGTATGTGGGTATAGTGCTCAGCTAGGATGAATCCTGTCTTCAGCCTAATTTTGGAAATCTGGCTTCCTTGCTTTCCAAATGTGTTATCTTAATAGACTAAAGGTACTTTGGAGAGCGTATCTTTCACTGTCTTCCACTGACATATTTTGTTAATTAATACAGAACTTCCCACAGATTTTTAGAAGCTCTCTAAGCATTACCTGCCTCTTAGAGTTGAGGAAACTGAAGCAGAGTTCAAGTAACTGGCTGAAAAGTTGCAAGGAGGTTCCACTTAGACCAGAAGTGGAGCCCAGAATTTCTAAGTTCCCAGGGAATTCCATGACTGCTAAACTTTATTATACTTAAGCTGATGTCTGTTCTTACAGCAGCAAATAAAACTGTTGAAAAGCTGGGAATTCACAGTGATACTGTATTTCTTAGCTTAATTGTTTAGATTCCTCTCTGTATCTTACCTTAACAAGATACAGCACAGCTGTTACATATAAGTGTACTAAAATGATGATAACTTGTTGCATGCTACAAGAGTGAGGATGTGGTAACTGTATCTTAGAAGCAACCTGACCTAGGTAGAGATGTCCCTGCTCGAGTAGGGAGGTTGGACCAGATGACCTCTCGAGGTCCCTTCCAGCCTAGAACATTCTATGGTTCTATGTAGGCAGCCTTCCTATTTTATACTCGTAATACTCTTCTAATACAGATTGTCAGTACTGAATATTTTGGGTTAAGATACAACAATAACCTTTCTATTGATAGTTTGTAAAGCAGCTTGAGAGAGAAGAAAATGGTCCAAAATACTATACTCACTTTTGCAAAGAGCTGTAATTGCACCATCCTAAGGCACAGTAGTTGCAAATTATATCAGTAACTTAACTCCCACTGTAGCTGTAATCATTTTACCATAGATTCTCACTGAAGAAAAAAATGCATAAAAGCTGAGTAAGGGCTTTGCTATTAAGAGGATCCAGTTTTAACCATAATTGCTATAAACAGTCTGTAATAGACAGCTATGTCTATTTGTATGTTTTTTGCAAAACTATTCTTCTGGAACACACTTTGCATCTGTGATTTCTCTGCTTTTATAAGTTTGGTTTTGGTTTGGGTGTTTGTTTTTTTTTTCCCAGCCTTTTGTTCCTCATGGGGTTTTCAGGAGATTGCAACAAATTCTTCTGAGACTGGTGGCTGTGCATGGACACTGGTCGGTAGAAAGCCTGCCAGCTTGGCATTTCTGGCCATTCAGGCATAAATTAGGAATTAAAAGTATATCCAAAGTTTCCAGTAGAAGAGAAAACTTAAAAGCTTAGGTCCTGTCCCTGCTTCTGCAGTTGAAAAAGGGGGGAGTGTTAGTGGGATGGGGAAACCCATTCTGGGACCCCGTCCTGACCAGCAGCCCCATGTCTGAACAACAGCCTTTTACTGACCTTGCTCTAGGATATGTGACTCAGTGCAGTTTCTGTGTACCCACTGATGAAGTTTTACAGCGGGTGTATTTTGTGTGTGCAAGGTGCTCTAGGTTCAGTATTTCTTAGCAAGGGATTGTCTCTTTGAATGCACAGGAATGACCTGTTGTTCCTATGATAATGTGAGACCAGTCAAAAAGGACTGGCTGCATTAGCTTTGAGGAAAGAAAAAGTATAATACGGACATGGTAACAGTTTACAAGAGATCTATGATTCAGCAGTATCCATGGCACTTTTCCTGGTGTTCTCTGGAATTGAATGCAGGGCAGCAATCACAGAAGGACTGTGTTGTGCTGATTCAGCCACCATCATTTTGTGCTGCCATCAGTTGCCTGATCACACAGGCCAACGCTGAACTCAGACTCACAAGCCTTCTTTCAGACACTCCTGCCATAGGTTCCTGTGGGCCCAGCTCCACCACTGCCCACTGTGGTGCCAGCATCGCCTGCTGGACACAACAGACAGAGATGGCTCCTTCAGGGGCCCTTCACATAGAAGGACACCACTGAGAGCTCAGCAAGATGCAACCAGCCCCAACAGGAAGCTCCTCTGACTGATCAGCTCCTGGTTAAAGTAGCCCTGGCCTCGCCCACCACTCCAACCATGACCACCTGGGTGAGGGCAGAGACACAGGTGGGCCAGGTTCTGCCTCTGGAACATCCTGCTAGGTTGTGACTCATTCACAGGTCAACTCCAACTTGGGGCCCAGAACTTAGGCCCCAGCACTTCAGACTGTCACCCTCTTTGGAGGCCTGTAGGGGCCCTGTGATGTCTTTTATTATCAATAAAATGCAGAAGCAGACCTCCTTGGGGTAAGAAGGTAACTATTTGGAAGATGAAGTGAAAATAAAGTGATTGAATGTCACTTCTAGTACCTTATTGGCACCTTGAGCCACAAATCACTGGAGGCACGGAGCACACCAGCAGTGCATTTTGCCATGTACTTACACTTAGACTACAGGCAGTTGAGACAGACAGAATCCAGAGTTGTCTGAACTTTTACCTTTACCTCATATTTGTTCACCACTTTATTTTCTTTTCAACCACAAAATAGCTTGGACCTCAAAAACTTCATGTAGATCAGCTTCAGTATTGCTAGCAGAGGAAAGGTTAGCAGTATTACTTAATAGTCATTGCCAAAGCGTGTTTTCTACATTTCCAGCATTACCTGGAAATATAAAACAAAACTTAAAGAAGCAATGGACGTGCGTGCTGTGAAGGTATTTGTATGGATAATTAAGTTTTGCATTTTTTTGTACTGCTGCCATTCAAATATTTAGAAAAGCTCTTGGCAAATGCTAATGAATTTGTTCCCACAACAGAAGCACAGACATCACAGCCAACATTTTTCAAATTTGAGTATCTGAAATTAGACACCAAAGCGTTTTTAGAACCCATGATAAAAATGATTTATTGAGTTTTTACAACTATGGAATACTCACAGCTCTCTGCAAGTGGCTTCATTATTCATACAAAATATAAGCACTTGTGGAAGACACACGATTTCTCCCACCAGTGTGGAAAGAAAAGCCTCCTCCTATTAAAGTTAATTGCTGATCTCTCATTCACGTTCAGGGAGTCAGTGTTTTGTTCCTTGGTTCTGGGGTGGCCGCAGCTGATGCTGTGTCACTGGGGCTGCCTCTAAATGTTTTGCAACTGACCTCTGAGAGTTGGACTGTTCTGTTACTGGTTAACGGTATATATGCTTATTTACAGTGTAACAGTTTTCAGCCCTGGGGTCCACAGAAAGAGGAACAGCAACAACAAAGTTGACCATGCCTTTGGTCAACAAAAAGATGTAACGCAATGGAGAGGGATCACAGACTTGCTGAAATAGCATGATGTTAGATAAATGAGGATGAAATTAGAAAGTCATTTAAATTCTCATGAAGATATGTATGCAAGATTAAGAAAAGAATTCCAGAAAATTTTTTTTCCATAATGCTAGCAAGCAAAACACTTCTGCAAGGGAGGGAGGAAGTGAGGAAAGAAAGAGAGAATCTGAAATCAGTCCTCCTGACCTCCACAGATAAGGATCAGGTTGCATAAAGAAGAACTTGCATTTTAAAATATGAGCTTGGAAAAACTGCATGCTCCTTACTGGTAACTCTTCTAGAGCTATACATGGTTTAAAAAAAAATCCTAGGAAAACTAGATTTATCTAGTATCAGAACCTTTTACATTTTTGCCCTCCTAAGTAATTTTTTTATTTTTTTAATGTTTACTGGATTTTTGGCTCCTCCTGTTTATACTCCTTATGAATCTCAGTCTTTTGGATAACTCTGCCAGATAACGACTTTCTTCCCAGACTGAACTGACCTGGACACACAACATGCACAACAGCACTGCTGGAACTCCTCGTACGGCTGGAACATGTAATGAGACTTTGTCCACACAGTCACCAAGCTCCGAGTTTTCACTGGGCGTGTTGGTGCTGCTGGCTTTCCTCATGGCATTGCTAGCTCTGGTCACCATCCTCGGCAATGTCCTGGTGATCCTTGCTTTCATCATAGACAGAAACCTCAGGCATCGGAGTAACTATTACTTTCTCAACCTTGCTATTTCAGACTTTGCAGTGGGTAAGTCACTACCATGGAGGCATGTACGATTGTTGTCCTAGGAATGTTGGGAGAAGCAATGAGGTTTCTGTTCTGGGTCATTTCTTCTAAGGGAACTATTTCCCAGCTGTGTGTTTAGGGGAAGGGTAAGGAATGGTGGAAGCTGCGTGAAGTGTCACTGCTTCAGTAAAAAATACTACTGTATGTGAACCTATGTGGAATAACAAAGAATGGGAGTTGTTTGTGAAGAGTCTTGACTAAAATCCAGACAGTCGAATAGAGCATATGCTATTTGGCAGATCTTGCATATGTGGTTGATATCTTCTGTCTAGTCTCATGCAATACAGGGAATCACCTGAAGTTTACAGCTAAATAGCAATGAATAGTATTTTTGAACATTTTACTGTATATGGTCGATCTAGAGTCATGCTTTATGAATGTGTGATTGTATAGGTAGATAAAATAATGAAACGGTTTCTAAGAAGTTTGATATGCATATATATTTATTCATATGGACACATTTCATTTTGAAATGTACAGAGTAAAGGTACAATTAAAATGCTAGCATGACGTGCAATTGGAGATTGATGTATTGGAGATTGCAGTATTCTGTGTATTGTTGAGTGTATCTGGTAAAAGTCTTGGTTAAACTATTAAGTGTGCAGAAGGATGGCTTTAAACAGGTGTGGCTATTTCATGAAATCTATATTCTGACTTGTCACATCACAACAAGATCGTTTAAAACTGGTTTTATTCTACTTCTTTTGCCTACACATTTATAAAGCATGCTGAAAGAACAGAAGAAACTTTTCTTAAAATTTATTCCCAGTGTCAGAAGCTGTGTTTGGGGCATGGTTTCCAGTGGACAGGGTTGTGTTCTGTCATCTGGCTCACAGTTTAGCACCACACTGAACAAATATCAGCATCTAGCTGTGAAGTACTAAGTAAAAAATGTTCTCTATCAAAGAATGAGGTAGAGCTTACTTGGCATTACCTAACTTCCATAATTTTTTGTTTTGTGATACTATGTTTACCTGAATGTCTAGTTTTTAGTTCTAAATTTGTTTAAAAGCTTTGTATACTTTAAAGTTAAACTGATTCGTATTTCTGTAGCTACATAATTTAGATTCAGGGTATACCTTAATTATCCTTAATTTCTGCTTGATCCTAATTGCTTAAAGCACACACTTCCATGTTTGCAGAGCCCTTTGCTTATTTTTTGTAATATATTTTATCTACCTGATTTTGACCTTCAACCTTTTGACCTTTTGTTTTATTTCTGTGCTTCTGGACCTGTAGCTGGATTCAAATAGAGAACTCTTAATTCTTAGTAGAAGGAGGATAACAGGAATTGTAAGGTTTTTAGGGAAATGGAAAATCTCAGTATACTCTTCAGTACCTGTTACAAGAGTACACACTATCACGAAGTAAGTCTAAAGTTGAAATACCTGTTTTTCTCCCCCTTGTGAGTGTTAAAATCAAAAACATATTTTTCTTGCTTGAAAATTTGTTGCTCCGTAGATGCAGTTATTCCCTATCATTGCAGTGTTGATGCTCTTCACTGCATTTCTGCATCACAGCAGACTACATCACTAGCTCTTCAACCTCACAAGGCTGTGTGTGTAGTGTCATCACCTAGAAATTAATTAAAGTGAGATCATATTGGCACTTTCACAACATTTGCAGTTAACAGCGTGAATTTAGCCATGGGTGTGGGGCACTCGTGTGTTCCCACCACTTGGTGTGTTCCAATAGATAATACGCCATCAGCTCACCACTGAAAAGTGGTTATGATCAAGAATTATGATGAGAAGAAATGTTAAACTGGGTGTACTTAATTGACTGTGCACGTTTTGTCAGTCTTTTGATCACATAGTTCTAAAGATTAGTCTGAAATTCATATTGTATCTTTATAAAAGTTATGTCTAGAGCACTTTTGGGCACCGTATCATGCTTCTAAGAGGACAGAAGCATGGCAACTAGGTCATTTATTGTAGAAAAGAGTTAGTAAATTACATTGAGAGGGGACAAAAATACTTCATTTTAATTTTAGTAGTTAATATGGAATAGTGTTCACTTCAGCAGGTAAAAAAGTCAGCTGCCCCTTCCTTTAGCAGGTGATATAAACAGTGGGTTTGAGGATACACAATAAAAATGATACACCTTTCAGAATGGTATTGATTGTAAGAATGTTACCACTGCCTAGTTTGTAGTAAGGAGTTTATTGGTTGCATGAGAATACAAAGCCTTCCATACGGCAATTCCAGCCAGTATCATGCTTTTATCAGTTACTGCAGAAATGTTCCTGTGCTTTCATGAGCACTGCCTGCAGTGCTGACTGACGTGTGCGTTTGGTTTATTTCCATAGGTGCGTTCTGTATGCCTTTGTACATCCCTTATGCCCTGACAGGGACATGGCACTTGGGAAGAGGCCTGTGCAAGATCTGGCTAGTTATGGACTATCTCCTGTGCACAGCTTCAGTATTTAGCATCGTCCTGATCAGCTACGACCGTTTCCTGTCAGTTACAAAAGCTGTAAGAAGAACATTTCTGATTGCTTTAAATATATTGAGACTTCTATAAAACTCAAAGTGATAATAATTAAGCCTAGAAGATAAATAGTCCATTACTGTACTGATTTTTTTCCTGTAAAAATGTTCATGCTTCAGTGTTGCATCAGGACATGGAGATAGGATAATGCCTTGCTTATAATTTCAATGTTTCCCTCCTGCCTGGATTAGAAACTGTTTAATTACACTACAGAGGAGGTGGTATGGTCAAGGTAGGAAAGGGGCAGCAGAAATGTGGAGAACTTAGATTTTGGTCATAAGAAGAGTGGTAATGAAGACCACGTGGAGTCAAGGATGTGCTTAGGCTTGGGATAAATTTTAGAAGAAGAAGAGGGTATGGAGGGAGGTGTGGGATGGACTGACTGAAGATCAGATGAGGATCTGCGTTATCACAGGGGGTGAGTGACATGAGCTGACAACAAGCAGGTGGGTGGAAAATAATTCCTTGAAGCAAAATGAACGTATCAAAATATGCAGAGGTAAGAAGTTTTTTTTGAGTATTACCATTCTTCTGCTTCAGATGATATCTGAGGAATCCAGTGGTAAATATTATCATTCAGCATTTTTAAGTTCTATCTGGTACTTGTACCAGATGGAAGACAATCAACATCCTATGCTTTTGATGGGTCTGCTGGCTGAAGTAATATGGGCTGTGTTAGATTGGGAGGTTCTCATTTGGTGAGTGCTGACACAATGCCTAATCGCTTTCTCATCTTTACAGTTGGCTGTTGCTGCATTTTTTTTAAAAAGCTGAACAATAAAGTAGGAAAATCCCTGCATCAAAGAAATAGTAAAATTGAAAAATATTATTGAAGTTGCAGAGCTCATAATATGTGTGTGAGAAATGTAAATTTAAAAGGTCTCTGCAACCCAGCTGAGCTCCATGTCCTTATGCACTATTGATGGTTTCATTTACATGATCACAATCTCTGAGAGAAAACCTTTAGGTACTTCAGATGGAGTGAGTCCGTGAGTAAACACTCACGGACATAGGGCTATTATCTGAAGAAAAATTATCATGCTTCCTCATGGACTTGGGATTCACCTTTGCTGCAGACCTAGCTTGTAGCCTGGGGCCAGTCATTTCAGACTTCAATATTTGTGAAGCTGTGCTGAGCTTCCTGTTTTCTACCTACTAAATCTTGTAATAATGTGAATGCTTGTGGTCTTGTGAAGCGCTGCAAGTTCATTCTTGCAGAACTGAAGCTGTGCTCTAAGCTTATATGATGCTTTAAGATGCAGAGGAATCTTCAACCTACGGATATTTAAAACAGAGAATCTAAAATAAGGTGTGTAACACTGCACTACTGCTCTGCTGCTCACTGGTAAAATAGAACAATTCTCCTTGTGTCATATGCAACTGTGACGTTCATTAGTGTTTGTACAGTATGCGGGTGCTATGCTAATGAACAGTATGGGAATCTGATGAGGAAGGTAACAGTTCGGAGTCTGAGTAAAGCCTGGGATAAGTGTTGAACAGTATGGAGAAAATAAAATTGTCCAGCTTCTCATTAAATGATCATCTTGTGCTCTGAAAGATGCAGAAGACCAGTAGCTGGAAGTATGTGTTGTACATACTGGCTGGGCAAGTATAAAAGCAGTTTAACTCTCGTATTTCCTGACTTCGAATTACAGTATTTTAATTTTTACTATTTTTTTCAAAGATAGATATGTTTGTTTGGAGAGAGAGCAAATTAATGCAATCTAGGTAGACATAAAGCCACCAAGATTTGCAGTAATGCAATGACCTGTTTACAAGGTAAAGTGAGTGTTAAAACAATATTTCAATAAAGTAAGGGATGTTAAATCGTACGTGTGGAATATATTTTTCTGCTATAGCAAGGGGAAACAGTATTAGAAATTACATTGTTTAGTGTTTGCTGTCTCACATGGCAACCTGTGTAATGTAGAAGACATATAATTTTGCCTGTACAGGAAGGAATTCCCACAGCTGCTTTCACTCTCCCCTGAGAAATTGATTTCTTATTGCTAGCTTACTGTTATGGTGATGAAAATAAGCCATGTCCTCTCACACCTGGAAGCCAAATGATGGTTTAGCCATCATAATTTATGCTCCTCTCCAACTCCAAGTATTAAAATCAATCACAGAGCTACAGTATTTGATGAGCAAGACTAGTAGAGTTTTTCAGGACCTTACATAAGTGAAGCTGTTCTAGGTGTCTGGGGAGTTACAGAATAAATATTATATTTGACTTTCTTGTTTATGTTTTTTTTTTTACATAGTTGTTCCAAAATGTTGTCTGAATATGTGATAGTTGTTCCAAAATGTTGTCTGAATATGTGACATGTCCTTTTCTTTCACAGGTATCTTACAGAGCCCACCAGGGAATAACGTCCAACCCTGTCATCAAGATGGTGGCCATCTGGGTCTTTGCTTTCCTCCTCTACTGCCCAGCAATCCTCTTTTGGGAGCACGTGGCTGGACACAGTGTGGTAGCGGTGGATCAGTGCTATGCTGAGTTCTTTGACAACTGGTACTTCCTTCTGTGCACATCCACTCTGGAGTTCTTTGTGCCGCTGCTCTCAGTGACCTACTTCAATGTGCATATATTCCACAACATCCAGAGGCGCCAGCGGCACAGCAGCACACAGGACTGTGAGCTTTCAAGGAGCAGCAGCCTGTCCTGGAGATTTTGCCTCATGCCAAGGCCGGAAGCATCTTGTCCTGCATCAGAAGCAGAGGACAGCGTTTCATCGTTAATGAGGTCAAGGAGACCAGCAGTGATGGCAAACCATCCATCTCCAACACAAAGAAGTCCTACGGTTCTCAAAAATGACTTCTCTGTTTCTTTCTGTGCAAGGACTGGGTCAAAACTGCAGCGGGACAAGAAAATTGCAAAGTCACTTGCCATCATTGTGTGTGTCTTTGCCATTTGCTGGGCCCCATACACTTTACTAATGATTATTCGTGGGGCCTGCCAAGGAACCTGTGTCCATAACTCCCTGTATGAAATAACCTTTTGGCTTCTGTGGATAAATTCTTCTTTGAACCCATTTCTTTACCCTCTCTGTCATATGAGGTTTCGAATGGCTTTCACGAAAATATTATGTCTCCCAAAATTTGCAACATTGAGATCACGTAATACACCTTCTTTTTAGAAAGTTAAAATAAAAGTTCCCTTTTCTATTTAGTGCTACTTTTTCAACAGAAATAGAGAAAAAAGGTTTGTTTATTAATGTCATTGGTTAAGAGTGCAGCAGAGGTATGTATTTGCGCTGATTTGCTGGTGTTCTGGATCTTGTTTTTGTTTTTGCTGGTAAAGACCAGCAGGTTAAAGACCATCTACTGCATTGAAAAGAATTATAAGTTTTGGTGGATGCCCTTCTTGGTTTGTGGGTTTGTGGGTTTGAGGTTTTCATTTCTTTCATAGAGCTGGTACTATAAAAGATCTCTTCTACAGATATCTCCATAGAGGTTAATTGGAGGGAGATACCTGTTTGCGTATATGAGTTAGAATTTATGTCCTATTTGGGAACATAAAGCAATCAGTGACGAAGCAGTTCTGCCACATTTTCAAAAGGCTGTATAAATACAGCAGTATAATTTGATTTTTAAAACTATTATGAAGACAAGCTAGTGTCCTGTAGTCATTATAATAACCGCAGTGAGCAATATGCAAGTGAGTGGACAGCCTAATCAGGTGTATCTGTCCTTTTCTAATTTTAATATTGTCCATACCTGGTGTTGCAGGACGCAGTACATGTAAGTTAGTAATTCTGGATGATTTTCAGAGAACAAAAGTTTCCATGGTAATGGAATTTTGAGATTGGTTATCAAAATTGTCACAGGCATAAATGGTTTTCACCAGTACTGTCTTTTCTCCTGACAGCGGCTGCCTCTTTGGTCATGCTTAAATGATATTTAGTGCCAGATTTGTGCACCTAAAAGGTAGGCCAGGCTTGGGCGCATAATTGCATTTGTTGAATTAGCAGAGCAAGCAATACAAGGTTCATCCTGGATTTATGATCTTGGCTGGCTGTACAAGAACAGACAATACTCTCCTGGATGTAAAGCTTTGCAAGTGCAAAGATATTCCATCAAAATGTCTGGAACAAATTTGAACTGACGGAGTGATTTTTATACTAAATTGGTTCTTTGTGTCCTGTTACTGTGACATTATATGGATTTCCTCTGCCACTGAACCAGTATCAAACTGGATTTTTCCCATCACTGAACAATGGCCGTATTCAGCTGCCTGAGAATCGGATTCACAGAGGTCTGAAAGATGTCATAGAGGTATCTTATGTGCCAAACTCTAACCTCATGTAGGTGTTACAACTCACCCAGAAAGCTTTCATGAATGGGTGAGAGTCGCTGGTTAAATTTTGTTTCCATCCTTTTCTATAGTTTTATTTCCTCTTTGTATATATATAAAAATATATAAGATATGGAAAGAAAAATCTGATGCACAGAACAATGAAGAGCAATAGTCAATTTAAAGAGTATTTTTTAATATAATTTGAAATAGGCTGAAGTGCTGCAAAAGCAGAGCACTCCTTTGCAAGCACAATTCAGATGCATGCAAGCAAGTTAATCATAGCACAAAAGCTGATGGCTTTGAGGAGCTAAAATGCCATTCTGTTCAGAGATCTGGAACTGAAGACTTCTTTTGCCAGTTTTCACACTGAAAGATTATCTTTCTCCATTCATTCTCATATGCTTCCTTGCCTCACATGGATAGAGTTATGGATTGTGAGCCTGACTGCTAAGAGAGATACAGTGTCAGGAGATCATTGATTCAGCACAGCTGTTTTCACTGTCATGAGCTAAGGTGCTGGCATAGATTTCTTAGGGGGTTGTTTTCTCTGTGAGCCTTAAAAAAAACAAATGCATTTAAAACATTTGTAAAATAGGTCGTGTACTAAATAAGCATCTGTTAAATAGAGAAACTGAAGGTAGACCCAAAATGGGAAAGTATTTGAGTTGTTTACTTTTCCATCCCTATGCTTTTAGTATAAAAATTCAGTTCACATTTTGTGATTAAAGAATATGTTGTTTACTTTGGAAAAGCGGCCTACAGAATTATTGACTAGGGAAACTGTATCCACATTTTGCAGTACTGGAAAACTAGTTTGTCAAGGAGCACAATGTGCAGCAAATTGGAAACCAAAGAGTAGTGGAGCTACTAGAGATCAATGTTTTTGATGCTCTGTATTACACACAGTGTTCAAAATGTTTTATCACACCATTTCTGTATATTTGAAGAATTTGTTGTATTTTTCTAATTGTTAAAAATTTTGCGTAGTGCTCTCTGGGTAAGTCAAACACATAGTAGTTGTGCTCACAGCATTAAAGTTGTCTTGCTCAAGATGGCATCCTAAGTCTTCTCCCTGTGGGGCATTTTGCAGGGTGTTATGGGAAGATCGTTTTTCAGCATTTGCTGTTGGGTGTACTTCTCATGCACTGACATAAAAGGACTTTGCTTGCCAAAGTGATTTCTAAGCGAAGTCTCTCTATCTTCTCAGTCATCCATTTCACCATTTCATGTCCTTGAATTTTCATCTGTCTTTGCAGATGTCCAACAGGTCTTGTAAATGCATGGTGACAGTAGGCATATGACTCTGTGAGGTTCAACTCAAATCACAACAATGTTTTTCTAACTTGACTCCCTCAGGTCTTAAAAAACCCAAATAAAACATACATGTGGAAGAAATTGTGCTTGGTTTATTTGTGGGATGAGTATTTAACCCTAATGTCTTCCTCCTTTATATTAGGCTACAGTTTTCCTCCACAGGAAGGAAGGACGGAGAGACCACACAGATTTCTCAGCCCCATGAAGGACTAAGATTAAGACTTCAACATGTTATTTATTCCCTAATTTTTAAAAGCAAATGACTACTCTCCCCTTGTCTACTAATATAGCAATTTTATGAAAGAAGGCATTATTCATCCTTGGTAAACCCCTGCTGACTGTTCTCATTCACCTTTTTCTTCCACAAGTTCTCAGAAATGTCTTCCAAGAAGACTTGCTCCATTATTTTCCCAAGGACCAAAGGGAGGCTGATCTTTTGTCCTTGTGGCACCATTTGAAGATAGTTGCCTTTCTTCAGTTATTTGGAACCTCCTTTCATCTCCATGACATTTCCAAGAGGATAGAAAGTGACCTTGAAATGATGGTGGCTGGTACTCTCAGCAGCCTTGGGTGCAGCCCATTGGGTCCCATGGACTCTTATGAGTCAAGTGCTCTTAAGTAATCCCTGCCTTATTCTCACCAGCTCCTATCAGGTCATCTCCTTGAACTCATAGAATCATAGAACGGTTTAGGTTGGAGGGGACCTCAAAGATCATGCAGTTCCAGCCCCTCTGCCATGGCTCACTAAGCATGGAGGAGAGGGAGACCTAGTTAATGAAGAATGAAGCAAAGAAAGCATTGGGTACTGTGGGAAACTACAGAATGTACTATTTCACAGGCCTCTTGGTAATGTGCGAGTTTGGGTAAAAACGAGGGAGTTGCGAGAAAGAATGTGGGAAGACACAAGGTACCCGTGAGAAGAATGTACAGCAGTTGAGAGTCAAGGTTTGTTTTTACAGCTGCACGTCGTAAATAACAGGAAAGAAGAATGGCCACCTCTTGCAAGGAAGCTAACGACAAAATTAGAACTAACCAATTAGAGAGCTGTCTAACCAATTAGAGAGCTTCATGAAAACCATTGTAAATCATGAGACTAACAGCATGTAAGAGTATATACGTAGCTCACTGCGTGAATAAACAATTCTATTTGCACCAGCATTCAGTGTCCGTGCCTCATGCACCACAGGGTACCTCAGCATTACCTGCATCTGCTGTCACTGGATCACCGGCTCTATTAGGCAAAGAATCTTAGCATTTTAATCAAGTGGCTGAAGCTCTTCGTGTTGTCCTTTATGTTCCTGACAAGATCAACTCCAGGTGAGCTTTGGTTTTCCTAGGATCATGCCTATGAGGCCAGGCAATATTTCTAAATTCCTCCTTTGTAGCCTGTCCCTGCGTCAAACTTCTCTGTGCTGCATTTTTGCGTTGCAGCTTCTCTGGTTAGTCAGTGTCCTGATGTCTACTTGCTTTCTTGAGAACTGGCACAGGCATGGAGGCTGCTGTCCTTAGAGGCCTGTGGGTTCCCTGAGCTCCTTTGCCCTTCAGAGCTGCCTCCCACGGGAGCCTACCTACTACTTTCCCAAATAAACCAAAGTCTGCTCTCCTCAAGTCCCTGGTCTGTACTGCTATTCTCCTTCCACACCCTCTTTAGGATCTTGAACTCCACTACCTCATAGTTACTACAGCCAAGGCTGCCATTGATTACAGATCCCTAACCAGGTCATCTTTACCAACAAACAGCTGATCTGTGTGTCACCTCTGTTGGCCCATTTAGTACTTGTATCGAAAAGTTTTCCCTGACACCCTCCAAGAATTGTGACTACTTGTACCTGCTGTGTTGCCCTGCCAGCATGTCATGAACGTGGAAGCATGAACACTATAAACAGGGTACGTGATCCACAGGATTCCTTGATTTGCTTGAAGAAGACTCCATTGCCTCCATCACCCTGATTGGGGTGCTCTGCAACACACTCCTCCCACTGTGTCACCAGCTTCGTGACTCATGGCTTTGTGACTGCACGGAGAGCTCTAGTCCCTCCTGTGTGTTTCCCAGGCTGCATTTGTGCACACGCACCTGAGGCGTGTGTCTGTTTGCCACATTTTAGCATTCCTGAGGTTTCTTTTGTTCCTCTTGCCCTACGCTTTTTGCTTTAATTACTCTTTACAGTGCATTTCCCTTTGTTTCCCAAGACAGGATCAGAGCGTTGCATCTCTCCTCCCAACATCTCGTCCACCTTCTCTTTCCATGTTTCTTGCCCTACATCTTCTCAAGCACCCAGTGTCACGGCTGCAGTTCACAAAGCCGGTCACAGCGTGTGCTGTGGTGCTGCGGAGCTGGTGAGCTGCAGGCATGAGTCTCAGCCATGCCCTGCCAACTTCTCTGCACTTTTACCAAAACAAAGGAAATTGTGACATGGAAGGAATATGACTTCTCATACTGGCAAAGGAGTAAGGGTTTGGTACTTTGTGGAGTGGAAGCTTTCCTGGAATTACTCAGGAAATGGAGGATTAGATGGGCCATGCTCAAAAAGTGCCCCAAAGTCCAGGTATTTAGTTTGCTGTGCCCAGGACTAGACGTGCTTCTGATTAGGATGAGCTGAAAAGCTATTTTTGATACTTCTGCATTGTACAACTGAATTTGAAATGTTCTGTTACTAACAGCATTAAAAGATACACATCTGTTATTAACTGCAAAATTCAGTAAGTGGTATAGCAGCAGCAAGTGCAACAATGCCTACATTTTGCTGTAAGAGAACTAGAATTGTAATAATTTAAATCTTGTTGACCACTGGGGAAGTGAAAATGAGATCTGTTTTTAGTTTCAGCAGAATTCAGTGTGTAAAAATGATTACACAATGCTAATATGCAAACTGCTTGACTGTAAAAAAAGTTGTTTTCAGACTAACTTTTCTGACCTCAGTAGATAAGGATCAGCATTCAGAAGAGAAAGAGATAATTTATTTTTGAAGTGTGCACTTACTGCTGTTTATGAGGCGTCTTTTAAAATAGATTTTCTTTTCAGTCCAATAGGTGCCTTCAGATCAAGGAATGTTAGAGATGTTGAGTCTTGAAGTCTTGTGTTCCATTATTCTGATATTGTGAAAATTTTTGGATATGTCAGTATTCAGCCCAGCCTGTTAACAGACTTGTCTGACCTTTTGGATAACTCTGCCAGATAACGACTTTCTTCCCAGACTGAACTGACCTGGACACACAACATGCACAACAGCACTGCTGGAACTCCTCGTACGGCTGGAACATGGAATGAGACTTTGTCCACACAGTCACCAAGCTCCGAGTTTTCACTGGGCGTGTTGGTGCTGCTGGCTTTCCTCATGGCATTGCTAGCTCTGGTCACCATCCTCGGCAATGTCCTGGTGATCCTTGCTTTCATCATAGACAGAAACCTCAGGCATCGGAGTAACTATTACTTTCTCAACCTTGCTATTTCAGACTTTGCAGTGGGTAAGTCACTACCATGGAGGCATGTACTATTGTTGTCCTAGGAATGTTGGGAGAAGCAATGAGGTTTCTGTTCTGGGTCATTTCTTCTAAGGGAACTATTTCCCAGCTGTGTGTTTAGGGGAAGGGTAAGGAATGGTGGAAGCTGCATGAAGTGTTTTAGCAGTCTATTATTCTCAAAATACATTACAATGAGAAATGCATCCTTTTTCATATAAATAGCTTTACTGTTGCTTCAGGAAGAAGGAGTAACTAGTGTATGTGAATACCAATTGAAGAAAACAGGTTGTTTGCTATAGTTTATGATTTACTTTTGCTTCTCCTGTAAGATTGTTTATCGCACTCTTTGGCAGATTTGACAGTGTGACTGTTTTCTTATACAACTATCTGTGATACATTCAGGTAAATCATTTCTCTACATAGTACTAACGGCCTATTGAGTGTACTAAACTACAACAAAACACCACTATGACTTTTTACTGGTTTCAACTCAATGCGGGCTGTAGATCAAATGGATTGTTTGAATCAAGCAAATGCTTGCTGTCATCTCCCATCTGTTTTCCTTATTAATCCCCTCTCAGGTCATTGCAAAAGTATGGGAGAATTGAGCCCTGGACATACCATGGATCCAGTCCTGGTGGGTGATACTAGGCAAGGAGGTGGGGGTCGTGCTTTCCTTGTCCAGCACTCCTTCACTGTTCAGGCCAGGGAGACAGCCCGTGAAGCAGAGAAAGCCTGACAAAACCACTGTCTTGTGGCAGGTGTTTCAGCAAGCATCCTGACTTGAGGCTAGCAAGGAGGTATTTCTACACACAAGTGCTTTCTCATTAGGACAGTCAGAGAAACCAATATCCACTGAATCATGGGGAGGGTCATAGCACGCATCATTCTACTTCTGGAAATACCGTCCCCCTTAACTGCTGTTCCTTTGTCAGTGTTGTGTAGCGAAGTGGATTAGTTTAGCCTTTAAGATTTTCCTTCATTTATGTTATTTTGACCTGTGGTGCCTAATTCTGTGGCTCACCCTCTGGGGCGGAAACTAAATGATGCATGTGCTGGAGCCTTTGCTTTCCTGCTCCAGGTAGACAATTTGCTAGAGCTGCCATTTCATTGCTCAAGTCTTCTGCAAAAGTCTGTTTCACCTCCCATCTTACAGTTTAGACAAGAAATTTAAATATCTACCTTCTACATCAGTTCTTGTTTGTGGCCTCATGGAGGTTTCAATCAGCCAAGTGGAAATGACTGGTATCAGTACTATGTTGGCCTATAGACCCTGTAAATGTAAGACTTTTTCTCTGGAATCAGGCAGGAAATGCTTTATTTTCTGAAGCTACTGTGGTATTTTTTTAATTTCTGAGAAGTCTGGAATCTTTCCAGGCATGTGATTCATGTCTTTTGCATCCACTACTTAGTCAAAGTCAGAATAGTTTCAAATATTTAAAACCTGGCTCTTGCATCTGTATTTATAACTAAAAGCAGTCATTACTTTTTGACACAGTGCCAGACATTGATCCTGTTAAAGTTGATGAGAGCAGTAGCTTCATCAGCAACTATAAAACATTTTGTACAAAATTGATGCTGCTTGTATTTAAGGTATTTAAGGTCTCTGGTATACCAGCATTTTCAGGAATGTAGCAACAGATTTTGCACCGTACTTCTGAAAGAATATTAGTGGTAAAATGAAGAAGTTGTTGGCTTAAAAATAAAACACAAACATGACTTTCTTATAAAAGTACTTCATTAGAAGCCCTTTTGGACTAAAAAAAAATAGCAAAAAACCCCTCCAACTTTCTGGAGTTAATCTCAGCTGGAGAACTGGCATTAGACTAAAACACCCCTTAAAAATGGAGAGGTTTCATACCTCTGCTGTGTCTATCTCTGGAAGGAGAGGTTTCCAGATATCACACAAACTGTTCAGTATATTGTCTCTAGCTTGCAACTGCTAACCAATCTCACAATAATAACCATAGATATGTTTTGGGGAAAACTCTAACACAGATAAAAGACTAGAGGATATAAAGCCATGAGGTTCCATGTCAGAGTGCAACCACAGTACATATGCTGCACAACTGATCCTTTTTTGCTGATTTGCCTCGAGCTTATTCCCAGCAATCAGTATACATAAATACACTAAGATCTAATTGATAGAAAGTTACCATCAGATTTAATGAGAACGTAACAATTTCTGCATATAAATTACATATTCACCTTAATAGATTTGTGGGGTTTTTTTTCGGCTGAGTACCACAATAGTGTCTCTCTCTGCTTCCTGGAGTACTGTTTGCATTCCATATGAACTGCTTGAAGTCTCTGTGGTTGCTTTCCATAGGTGTGTTCTGCATGCCTCTCTACATTCCTTACAGCCTGACAGGAAAATGGCACTTGGGAAGAGACGCCTGCAAACTCTGGCTAGTTATGGACTATCTCGTGTGCACAGCTTCAGTATTTAACATTGTTCTTATCAGCTATGACCGTTTCCTGTCAGTTACTAAAGCTGTAAGTATCCTGTTTATAGCTTCTCTGATTTTGTCACAAGATCGCTGGTGGATTATACTCACCAACCTTCGCCATGTTGGTGAGTATAAGCCCAAATTTAATCAAGATAATAGCCCTCAAAAATGTGCTGGTGTGTGGAGATTATTTGATATTTGCAGCTAGTTGTGGTGAATATTCTGCACTGAGCATGCTCCAGCCCAGAGCTGATCAACCAGGACTTGTCTCACAATTTCTGGTTCGGGTTGCTCTTGTGCTACTGCTTGAGGAAAGCAGGCTGAGGGGTGAAAAGGGTAAGACAGTAGGCTGGTAAAAAGGAAGCAAAGAAAAAAGAAATTGGAAGTAAACTGGACTTGGGGTTGGACCTAAAATCAGGCATGGGAGGAAAAGGCAGTGGGGCTAGGGCAGTAAGGTGAAGGACACCAAGGAGAATGTCTAGGCCTGAAACATGGCCCCAAATGATCCTGGAGAAGATTTGGAACAAAACCAAATGGGAGAGAGAGTGGGGCAAATGACAGACTGCAGTGACTGCCTGTGGAAATGCAGCAATAAACGCCTCTCGGCACCTGGAGCAGAACCCCAGACTTCAGATGCACGATGTCTCTGCTTTCTGTGAAGCATCCTACCCACTGTTAAGGGTGGAGATCAGCATTTCTCACTAGTCCCTTTGTTAGCTCAAGTGGCAGGGAAATATCAGGGAGAGCTAAAGGTTCCAGCTGTACAAGTATGTCAGTAATGTATGAGAATGTCAGTATGATGTCATATGATAAAATATCATATGATAGAATTTCAGATTTATTTTTGGTAGCTATAAGTAATGTAACTGATTATAATTGTTTTTTTACTATATTTTTTAATTTTAAGTGATTTTAGTTTGAGGAAAAAATCTGGGAAATCAAACATCAAAACACTTTACACATGAGAAACATTACTCTGGAAAGCCAAAGGCTCAGCATTTACAAAGTGCAAAATTAAGATCACCTGCACAAATGTAATTAAGACCTATGGACATTTGTATGATGGTCTTTAATGACATAAACAATTTTTTTTTCTTCAATTGGATTTCTAAGCTCCCAGAATTACATATTCACTCTATTAAAAGGGTGGAGCAGGACATGAGTTACAATATGTCTGTTCTGCAACATATAGTGGAAAGTGTGTACTTGCCTCAGAGTAGGGGGAGAAGGAAGGAAAGGGATGACTTTGTGGTTTCATCAGCTAAAGGCTGCATTATAGAGCTGAAATCTATTCCTACCTCCTCATGGAGTGTGTAGTAAGCCCTTTTCTCAGAGATGGGTGTTAAGTACATGTGCCACATTTTCTGCTGACCACTTTGATGCATCTATTTGCTTGTAAAATGCTGTAAAAAGAAGTGTGGTGGTCAGTGAAGGGAGTCATACCCTGAACAACTATAAAATGCTAATTACTCTGGCACTTCAGACCACAGATATCTCAAACAAGGCAAGCCAAATCACTAGGTATTGACGGATGATCACATTTCTTTACCTAGACCAAGACTCTAGCATAGTTACATTAACTTGTAGAGAAACACCCCTGTTACATCACCATCAATGAATTGAACATACTTGAATGGCCTTCAGCTGATCAGCACAGCTGCAGCTCTATATTACTAAGCACTCTGCTAGTTCTGTTGGTTCCAAAACATGTCTCTATGGATGCACACTTTTTATTTGTTTCCTTGCAGGTATCTTACAGAGCCCACCAGGGAATAACGTCCAACCCTGTCATCAAGATGGTGGCCATCTGGGTCTTTGCTTTCCTCCTCTACTGCCCAGCAATCCTCTTTTGGGAGCACGTGGCTGGACACAGTGTGGTAGCGGTGGATCAGTGCTATGCTGAGTTCTTTGACAACTGGTACTTCCTTCTGTGCACATCCACTCTGGAGTTCTTTGTGCCGCTGCTCTCAGTGACCTACTTCAATGTGCATATATTCCACAACATCCAGAGGCGCCAGCGGCACAGCAGCACACAGGACTGTGAGCTTCCAAGGAGCAGCAGCCTGTCCTGGAGATTTTGCCTCTCATTGAGGCAAGAAGTGTTTTCTCCTCAACTGGAAGCAGAAGACAGTGCTTCTTCATCCATGAGGCCAAAGAGTGAGCCCTTGGTAGCTGAGAACTCATGTCCTTCCAGAGGCAATTCTGTAACCCCGGAAAATGACTTCTCTGTTTCTTTCTGTGCAAGGACTGGGTCAAAACTGCAGCGGGACAAGAAAATTGCAAAGTCACTTGCCATCATTGTGTGTGTCTTTGCCATTTGCTGGGCCCCATACACTTTACTAATGATTATTCGTGGGGCCTGCCAAGGAACCTGTGTCCATAACTCCCTGTATGAAATAACCTTTTGGCTCCTGTGGATAAATTCTTCTCTGAATCCATTTCTCTACCCTCTCTGTCATGTTAAATTTCGAATGGCTTTCATGAAAATATTATGTCCAAAGAAGTTTGCAACATTGAGATCAGGCTCTTTTTAGAAGGAAAAAGAAAAAAAAAAGGCTCAAGAGGAGCTGGATGAGGGATGTACGTAGCCACAGTTTGAAATTAGAGTTGGTCTCTTCCAAGAGATTAGTCTAGTTAGAAAGCCTAGATAAGCTTTCCATGAAATATATTCTCCTTCAGACAAAAATGTATGCCCAAAATTTGTGTACTTTTCCCAGGTATTTCAATTAGCCAATTAAAGGATATCGCCTCTGTCTGACTTTCCATAGCAGTCTATCCACAGTATCTTCATCCTGGTTGTCGAAGATATTATCTTCAATTGCAGTACAGCTTATATTTGTGTTCATAGGTGGTATTAGTTAAAAACTTACAATAAAGATTAGTATTTGCCATAAGTTCAATAGTACTGTAAAGTTAATATTTTCTCTATTTTATTTCTTATGAACAATCTGCACTGCATACGGAAGCATTCTTTTCCTTATCATAAAACATCCAGTTAAGTTATGACTTTTGTTTCAGGCACATAGCAGGATTAGTTCCTTTCACTAAAGATGTTTGGACTTCAGAGGAATACAGGGACCACTTTTAAAAGCTCAAGTGAACATGTTCTGTGCAGAAGGGCATTAATGTGCCTACTTGCTCAGATGCAGCAGTAGAGAATTTAGGTGTGTGAAGCATTTACACACGTCTCCAGCTATTCTTCAAGAAACAAGCCTTCTACAGCTATAGTTTTGAGAGATCACAGAAAAGAGTAGTATTTGTTCTTATTCCTTGAGAGAGAAAATCGGCTACTGCTGGCTCAGGGGAAGATGTGTGCAGCAGTTTGAGCAGCTCTAATATTGCGTGGCTCCCTCTGGATCGTTTTGTGACTCCCAGTGAAGCTCAAACCCACACTTGTGAAAAATGCTGGTCTCATAACCCTGCTCACTTCCAAATAGCACAAAAGGCACAGGGTCCAACACAGCTCCACACCTGAGCAATCAGTGTGCCAAAAGGTAAGCAATTACAATAATTAAGAAGCTGGTTAAATGTGAATATTATATCTCATGCTTCCTCTTCCATATTTACTCTATTTTTGCTACAAGCCATTTGTTGAAGATTATGATAAATGGGTGAATTTCTTACACACTATGTAAGGCTGTGTTTGGTTTGCTTCATGAGCAAGGAAAATGAGTGACCTTGATGACTTGCTATCTGTAGTGACTTAGGTGAGATAGTGTAGAGGTAATCTTTCAATACAATTTCCAAGCTGCAAAGAGTTATTTAGTTGCACAATTCTGAAATTATCAAGTACTAGATTCTTTCCTAAATAAACAGGTGTGACTCTAAAATACATACAGTTCCTATTAATCATGCTGTCAGTAAGTCTAAAGCCAGCAAATGAATGGAAGAATAAATACTAAAGAAACGTGAGAGGTAGTGGATGTCCCTTTTATCCTCCAGTTTTACTTAGCATATATTAATGTAGGACATTAATATATTTTATTTAACACTCTTCTGAATATGTTCCTTCTGGTCTGAACTACCACTTAATCACAGTTATTTGTCTCACTATGCTACATGATAATCTAAACTTATCTACTTACATAAATTACACATGCATTCATTAATGTAGAAAGTGTTATCTCTCAAACATGAGCTGAGAACTGTAAAAGTCAATAGAAACTACTTCAAAGACCTGTTTTTTAAATAGAACTTTGCTGAAGATGTTGATCATGGTATACAACATATGAATAAAAAATAACAGGATGCCAAGAATGTGTGAAATAAGTAGATAACCTTTTAAAAAAGAACTTGAAGGGAAAAATCTAAATTTTAATAATTTAGAAGTTTTTTTATATGCTGGAAAGCACTGATGGGTAGTCAACCTTTTAGAAATAAACTTGCCCAAGATTCAGGTGTGAAGTGCTGAAGAAGGAGGATGGAAACATGAAGATGAGTTCACTGTCAGGAGAATGATGGCCAGGGACACAGCCCTTGCTTGATTGTGTAATCACTAATAAAAAGCTGCATTCTGACAAAAACAGCAAGAAGATGGATTTCCATTGACATTGTCTCCAGGCAGATCACGTGATTACCGAGCCTAGCCTTGTCTTTTTCCACCATCATACTCAACTGTTGAGCTGAAAATCTCATTCTTGCTATGGCCTCTGGCCCATTATAATTTCCTTTTTCTTTTTATTTCTGTGACATTTCTTTTTGGACTAACATAGGCTAAAATGTAAACTTATGAAGCCTATGATGTAACTGAGAGGTTTACCAAACCATATTGGCTTTTTTACCTCCTCCCCAGCTTTCTCTGAGTACACTTTGCTCTCTAGACTAGATGTAATCTTTTCTGTTGATGCCTAGACAGCACTGGGCATTATAGGATCTTGGCCCGTGAGTTAGGTTTATAGTTATTGCTAAAAGCCAACAGAAATATCCAAAACAGGTCAGAACACAAAACACAAGTGTCCACTACACCCATCTGTTTTCTTTAAGCACAGCGTGTACCAGTTTTTTACACTGCAAAGCTTTAGTCATTCTTTTAAAATGCAACTTGCAAATTCAGAAAAGTTGAACACGCAAGCAAATACTTTTGTGTCAGCCTTAAGAGCAAATGGCTCCTTAAAGCTTTATAAGACGTGCTTTTGCTGGTGTTAGCAATAGGGAATTGAAGATCTCATTCTGGTTAGTATATCAAAAAGATATTTAGGAAATTAATCCATTGCCATGGGTAGATAAGGACACATACTCTTACATCTATGACATGTTTTGGTTTTTTTCTTCCTTTCTCCTGTGTTTGCTTGTTTCTCATACTAGCCTTGTCACTCCCACAACTGTTTCATACAGGCCAGAACAACAGCTGAATGCTGATGTCAACAGGGACTCATTTTTAAGCAGCCTGCGGCCTCATGAAGTCAGTGGCAGTGCCCTATGCAAAGTGTAGGAAAAACAGGAAATTCCCAAAACCTGACAAACTGAGTTGAAGTTAGTTGACAGAAGATAATGTCTGTCCTCTGAGCGGCAGTGAAGCATCTGACTCTGCCTCCATTTGGGGTTACTTGATGTCTTGGAAGCTGCCAGAATAATTACTCTAAGTAGAGAGTGCTTCTTGATGCAGACTTGGTTTTAGGGACATGGGCAGATGATTCAGTAATACCTCTGGCCTACTTCTAGCACCCTTTGCCATACTGGGACATAAGTTTGGAATCTATTTGCTCGTTTCCCTCACTTGTTGTGAGCTAGTTTTAGTAGGATAGAGGAGTAAGACAGAAGTTGATGGGCAAGAAGAATCCCGTATTTTAGGAGAGGGGCTAGGTTAGTCTCTCTATTCTTCTGCTGTAGAAGTATTTTACAGAAAGATACAGAGTCTCTGTACTTCATCCAGGCAGCAGAAATATTTGGAACTGTCAAAGGGAGAGTTAATCCAAGAAGTCCAAGAAGATCATGGGAGGACTTCAGTGCCACTGGTCATCACTAGTTCTGGTGGACCATGAGTCCCCATGGAAGTTGCATGAATACTGACCTAAGTGACAATGACATGAAACTCTCCCTACACCTACTTTGAATTCATGGTCTGTGCAGGTCCTGTGAGCCATGGGGTCTGTGTTGAGGAACGGCATCAGTAAGAGTGCTGGTCAGAGAGAAAAGTGATACTGCTGTTAAATGCAAATTTCACTTCTCCTTTGAATTGACAGAACCATATGTGACTTTTAACATATGCACTATTTGGTAAGTGAGAGTGACCAGGCAGCTTCCTGCTTTGTTAAACATTTTTAAAAAAGGAATCCTGTTTCAAAATACCAGAATAAAACCATACATTGAAATACAGAACTTACTTGAAAATTGCTATGAAAATGTATGAAGAAAACATCTTTATAAACAAAACTGAGAAGTGCAAAATTTGGAGTTGAACAAAAGACAGTGTCAAACATTTTAGGAGGAATCTATCTGGATTCTGGAGACAGAGGTTTTTAGTATCATTACTGAACAACAGCGCAGTCCTTCATAAGAACTATTCTTTGGACTCTAACCAAAAGAACCTCTTGCTGAGCAAATCTTGGTCAAGAACAATTGAGTCTTCTTGCTATTTCTATGAGGACCTTGTGGGTATCCACTAGGCCTTAGCTGCCATGACCAACCCAACCTGGACCTCCACCTTGACATCAGCCCTGGGCCCTAGAGCACCATTACACTGGGGTGGTCCTGGCCTGATCTACATGAGCACCTGTAAGCTGCTCTCAGTTCTGTCTTTTGCATATTTTTTGAGGTTTTGACTGGACTTCTGAGATTGGCCTTGGACCAAGCCTCTCACCTCTTGTTTGTGTCATGTTTTCCCCCAGCTCTACCTGGGGAACTGAAGTCATCCACAGTGGCATAATTTGTGATATCACTTGTCTCAGAAAGAAATCACACAAGTGGAGCAAATCCAGTCTGATGAGCAGCTCTCCAGGAGGTTCTCAGCTCTGCCTGCCAAGGGTCTCTTGTCCTTCTTCCCCCAAAACAATTAGAGATCCCACCCTTTCCTTCTAGTTCTTTTTATCAGTGCTTTCCTAATACGTTATTGTTATATCAGTCTTCCCTTCAAATACATCCTTCAATGCTGTTCTTTTTTTTCCATGCAGCCTCACCACATTTCTTTTATTCCTGTAGTAGCTGCTGTATTGCCTATAGGTTGCTACAGCACAAATTTCTGTGTGCCTTGATCAACAGTTCCTCAGGCATATTGGTCCAGCTTTTCCACTAAAAGTATCATAGATCTGATTGCTGTTCTCACTTACATCACCATTTTATTTCTCATTTCCTGTACTGTAAAAATATTGTTAAGAGGTCTACACAAAAATTGAATATTCCCGGAGTAAAACTTGTTGTTGTTAACGTGTTAGCAGGCTAACACAACCACAAATACCTCCCCTTATCTTATACAGACTTCACTATTCATAGACTACCTGTTGTTAGGCTGCTGTAATTTTCAGGTAGAACACAGGCTTCTTCCGTATCAGAACAGGTCTTATCCTCAGTATTTCTAAAATGACAGTGCTGCCTTATCTCACAAATGCCAAACTATAATGTGTTCCTGTTGCAGTCAGACTGGAGGCATCCGACCCACCTCCTGAAGGGAGAGGGATAGAGGGCAAAGCGAGATATCTCCCCACCAAGCTGGTAGGCAATTATGGAGACCAAATGAGTATTCAACAAGTTTACTACTAAATATATTTGAATAAAACCGTATTTACTCTATGGAAATATTACGGTATCAAAGAACGCCACGCCTACCCATTCACTCCCCCTCTCACCCACTGAGAGATAAGGGCAAATAAGAACCTAATTATGCCAAAATATGACTTGTATGTGTGGATGGTGCGTGTGTATGCGTGCATGTGTCGTTATCTGCCCTTTTGGCATCCGGCGATGGTCCCTGTGGAACGGCAGCGACGCCCGGCTGGCAGACTTGGGCGGTTTCAGTGACGTCAGCAGCTTGCAGCTTTTTGGCTCGATCGGAGCCTCTCTCCGACGGTGAAGATGGCTTTTTGGTGCAGTTTCTTTGGCGCAGGCTTTCTCCGTGCAGCTGCAGCACAGCTTCTTTTTGGTTTCGGTGTGACGCTCCCAACTTGGGGCAGCACCAACAGCTTCTTCTTGCTGTAGTTTCTTTCAGTTTGGGCGTGAGGCTCCCGACTTGGAGCAGCGCCAGCAGCTTCCTCTCCTCCCCCGAGGGAGGATCGGCGGGAGGCACTCAGATTCTTAGAGAGGTGAGATGCGCTCAAATTCTTAAAGCGGTGGGAGGCAGCAGGTCAGCTCAGGGCTATCCAGCCCTGCTGCAGCAGCTTCCCCCTCCCCTCCCTGGCTTGGAACCTTTCGGAGTTTCAACTCAGCGCAGTTCCAGCAGTGGCTAGCGGTGGTGGGGGGGACTGCGCTGGCAGCTCAGTTCAGCTTCCCCCCCCTTGTCCTCACTCCTCTCCAGCAGTGACGGAGGTGGGGCGCTTGGCAGCAACGATGTGTCCCTTTGTGCAGCAAAAGAGAGAGTTTTGTTTTCTTTTTCAATATTTATATCCTCTGTTATCACACTTCCAGCTTCTGGAGGACCTCGCAATGATTCATGGGAGTTGTGGTTCTCTGCTTGCTGTTTTAATAAGGCAAAAATTCTTAATATGTGGGTCAGTTCACTAGCAAATATAAACAATCATAGCTGATTCCTTTTGATGGTGTGGAGTTTCTGGCACAGCATTTTGCAAGGGTTTTGAGAACTTGGATTAACCATGATGTAAGGTGCAAAATTTTTCTTTAAGACAAGGTGTTTAAATAAAGAAATCAACCAAGATCAGAAATTAAGATATTTTAAGCAAAGAAACGCAACAGATGTATCCAAATCAGAAAAATCCAATTCGTCTTTCGTCTTGTGTTCCACCTGCATGTGTTCAGTTTAAAACAATTTTTTAACGGCAGTGTTAATGAATTGAGTTAGAAATAGCTTTCATGGTGTAAGTAGGGTAAAATGTTATAGGGTCAAGTCACTGGATTTGTGTATGGCAAAACTGGCACAGCATCACATTAGAGAAAATCATAGAACCATTGAATCATAGAATGGTTTGTGTTGGAAAGGACCTTTCAAAGTCACCTAATTCAACCCCCCTGCTGTGATCAGGAACATATTTGACTAGATCAGGTTGCTCAGAGCCCTGACCTTGAATGTTTCCAGAGATGGGGCATCTACCACCTCTCTGGACAATCTGTCCCAGTGTTTCAACACCTTCAGTATAAAAATTGTCTTCCTTATATCTAGCCTCTTTCAGTTTAAAACCATCACCCCTTGCCCTGTCACAACAGGCCCTGCTAAAAAGTCTGATCCCATCTTTCTTATAGGTCCCCTTTAAGTACTGAAAGGCAGCAATAAGGTCTCCCTGGAGCCTTCTCTTCTCCAGGCTGAACAGCCCCAACTCTCTCAGCCTGTCCTTGTAGGAGAGGTGTTCCAGCCCTCTGATTATCTCTGGGGCCCTCCTCTGGACCCTCTCCAACAGGTTCATGTCCTTCTTGTGCTGAGGACTCCAGAGTTGGACACAGTACTCCAGGTAAGGTCTCAGCAGAGTGGAGCAGAGGAGGAGAATCTTCTCCCTTCTTTTGATGCAGCCCAGGTGTTGGTATGAGCCAATGCTCATGTCCAGGTTTTCATCCACCAGTATGCCTAAGTGCTCTCTGCAAGGTAGCTCTCAATCCCATCATCCCCCCCGGTACTGATACTGAGGATTGCCCTGACTCACGTGCAGGACCTTGAGCTGGGCCTCCTGATGTTCACATGGGCCCACTTCTCAAGCTTGTCCAGGTCCCTCTGGAAGGCACACCTCTCTCTGATGTGTGAACTGCACCACTCATTTTTGTGTCATCTGCAAACTTGTTGAGGGTGCACTCAATCTCATTGCCTATGTCATTGATGAAGACATTATGAAGGTGAAGGTGGAATGTCAAATTTTTTACTGTGCAGAAGGGACTGCTTTCTTGAACAGAGGGGAAATAAAAAAAGCGGACTGTCTCCTTCCTTACATCACAAAATCCTGCAGATGTCACTAGTGCTACATGCTATTTTTAAACTTCACAAATTCATGGATCTTTCAAAAGGTGACATTTGTGTGTACAATCCTGCATGATATGACACCAGCACCTTTCTGCTAAAAATGTCAGCAGATTCGTTATAATATATCTAATATTTACTCTGCTGTAGAAATGATTAGGGGAAAGGCTTATTACCTTGGCAAAGAAAGGAAGACTGCAGTCATACAGACAATCAGAAGTCAGTGCAGGGCTTCTTCCTGCCCTGCATAGAAATTGTCCTGTGCTCTCTATTTAAAGTGGAGCCTTCTACTGTCTCTGGAAAAGGAAGCATAGTCATACCAAGCTTGAGAGTAGGTCCTCAGCCTTGACTCATTGAAAAAATGTGTCTTCTGATATAAAAGTCTTTTTTGTCATGATTGCTTTAAGGCTCTTCTAATTGTGGAATGCCTAAAAAAGCTATCCAGCTCTCTTATCCTTACTGCAGTTGCTGCTGTTTCTGGCCCTGCAGTTCTGCCCCACTTCCATCATGGGTGAGGGCTTTTGCAGCTGTGCAGGAAGTTCAGTCAATCCAGGTGAAAAGTAACCATTTTTCTGTTTGGTTGGTTAGTTCAGTGTGAGTACCTTATCTAGATTATCACACAAGCACAGAATCATAGAATCATTATGGTTGGAAAGGACCTCCAGGATCTTCAAGTCCAACCTTCATCCCAACATCTCCCTAACCACTAGACCATAGGCTCAAGTGCTACATCCACTCATTTTTTTTAAACACCTCCAGGAATGGTGACTCCACCACCTCCCTGGGCAGTCCGTTCCAGTGCCTAACCACTCTCTCAGTAAAGAATTTCTTCCTAATATCTAATCTAAACCTCCCCTGATGCAACTTGAGGCCATTTCCTCTCATCCTATCATTAGTAATTTGGGAGAAGAGATCAACACCAGCCTCGCTACAACCTCCTTTTAGGTAGCTGTAGAGAGCAATGAGGTCTCCTCTCAGTCTCCTCTTCTCTAGACTAAACAACCCCAGTTCCCTCAGCTGCTCTTCATAAGGCATGCTTTCCAGACCTCTCACCAGCCTGTTGCCCTTCTCTGCACCCGCTCCAGCACCTCAATGTCCTTCTTGTCCTGTGGTGCCCAAAGCTGGACACAGTACTCAAGGTGCGGTCTCACGAGTGCCGAGTCCAGGGGCACAATCACCTCCCTACTCCTGCTGCTCACACCGTTTCTGATCCAGGCCAGGATGCTGTTGGCCTTCTTGGCCACCTGGGCACGCTAGCTGCTGGTATAACAGAAGCAGTGAGACCTCTCCCTTTGTCAGCAGGTTACTTTTGGGTCAGCTTAAAGTAATGATGAAACTGCAGCTTTGTTTGTAAGTACTTGCATATGTTTCTCACTCATTTTCTGCAGATCAAAGCTTTAGCTTGGCTGTCTTGGTAAACCTCCAGCACCTTCAGCAAAGTTGTGCTGAACTAGAACACAGTAGGACCTTGCCTGATCTGTACAGGTGGTCAACTTCAAGGGATTTGCTTAGCTGGGCTTTTGGGGATGGAGGACTTGCCCAGCAGGACAGATCTCAGTTCTACTGCTTTCCCTGGCATGCAACTTTAGCTCTTTCTCCAGCCCTTTGTATGGGGGAAACTGTTAAAATTAGTGAGATTCTCTGCTGAGACATTTACATTAAATGGATTCTGATGCTTTTGACAACTGACTGCAAGTAGGGTCAATCCTTAAGTATATACAATGACACTATGTTAGTGCAAAATGCCTGCATTACAGGGCATGAGACAAATTAATTTCTGGAATAATGCCATGGAAGTTAATGGGTATAGCCTGTGAAGTTCAACTGTTTGAATTATTTGCATTATTTTTCAGTACGGATTTCTGGTGCATGCAGGTCAATCAGTTTCCAGCCTGTTCTACCATTACTATTTCAGGTTAACTAATTGCCTGGCTTTTCTATTATTATACTCACAGCTACACTGGTCCTTTTCTGTTCTTTATTGGTGGGTTGTTCCCCTCGGTTAGTGTTACAATGTGCTGGTTAATTTTTTCATTATTAGACATCAGGTTTCCCTTGCCATGTTCTGCCTGGGCAGCTGCCTCTTTGCACCAGACCACCTGGCTATATGTATCCTGATAGAGAGCAAGTAGCATTGGCCTCTAACTCACCTCCTTTTACAGTCTTACTCCTGGTTTTGTACCCTTCCTCTCTACCACATTGGAGGAACTGGAAATAGAGTCCTTTGAGGAGTTGTATGTAAATGCTTGTTATTTTTTGTCAAGAATGGCAATATTATCTGTTTTAATGTTATTTCCATCTAGCATGCAGGTTTATGTCTTCCTTGTTATTCTATGCATATAAGAGACTGAAGAAATGAGAGTTTAAATCAAACCTAAGACAAAAAGATATTTTAGTTTCCTTCAAAGATTCTTCCCATGTCCAGAGCTTAAGCCCTGGTCTCTGTGAAATTTATTTCTTGTGAAGCCACTAGATTTGTTGTTCCTTGGTATTGTGGGAGGGCACATCTGCACAGGGAGGAAAAGCAGGAGGTTAGGATTAAACTTATTCCAGCTTTTGAGCCTTAAAAGAGAGACATGAACTCCATTGGGGAGCCAGTGGGAAGAGCAAATCGTCAAGCTATTAGACCTGAAAATCATGTCAGGCTGAGCTGAGGAGCTGCTTTGTCATTTAAAACATAGAATAAACCCATGACCAATTGAACTGCTGGGGCCTAAACCATGGGCCTAAACCATAGCCCTAAACCAAAGCTGACTTACAGATGAACCTTACAACCAAACAATATGCATAGTATTGATTGTACAGGCAATAGATTATCCATCTATACTTCGCTATTTTAGTATGAATATGTTTAGATGCCAACTTATAAAGCTTTGCTGTAATGCTTAATTTGTAATAGAGACCAGTAGAGAATTTTCCTCTGTTTGGAGGCATACTGCAAAAGCCATAAGAACAGACACCTAGCTTCCCAAGAAATGTATGAATAAGACCAAAACAGATAAAGATATCTCTATGGGCTTTGTCTGAAGACCCTGGACAGGCTTTGGGTGGAATCCAAGAAGGGGATAAAGATGCCAGATGTTCTGCTTTTGAAGTTTTTGAAGGTCGCTTATACAACTGGAGTTGTTTATTCAGTAGTGTAAAAGCTGGTCCCGCAAACTTCAGATGCTCCACCTACGAGTGGATACACTGCATAGAGCTTCCCAATTGCTAGGAAAGGTTCTCCAAATCCTTGCTGCAACCAGGGCTCCCCAGCGACTGCAGGTCTGGCTGATGGTAATGTATTAATAGGGCAACTGGTGATGTGTCTCTCTTAATCACTATAATTACTTCTATGTAGTAATGATAGGTGTATTACCCTTCTTATTCCTGCTGCTGCTTAAAGCTAACATATAATAAGTTTATCTTTTCTGACTAACCAGATCATTTTATTTCTGTATCATCTTGAAATGGACAGTAAAATAAGCCTGAGCCTTTCGTTGGTGTCTGTTTTCTTTCTTTTGGCCCTGTCAATTGGCAAAACACCAACCTGGAGAGGGCAATGAGTTTCCAGATGGATCTAAGGAGTTTTCTTAACTCTCTTAACTTTTGACCTGGAATATAAAGCAACAAAATGCATTTTACATACCAGTGCTCTTATTGATAAAAATACATAATCTCTTTTATGTATTAATAAAAAACACATAGACTAGCATACAGAGACTGCTGGCATATCCAAATGTAATGTTGAGTTGCTGGGCTTCTTTTTGGGCCACAGATCTTGAAAGGTAGAAAGGAAAAGCCTGAATCAAATGGAGGATGCGAAGGAGAGTAGTTAGTTGCCTACAAAAGCAGTAAGCAGGTAAAAACCCTCTGTTTTTTGTCAAGACCTTGAACTATATCTCAATGTCTCTTCCCATGTAACTTCTTAGATACTAGAAAGGACTTTCTGAAGATCAGCTGAATCAGTTGCCACAGAGAGATCTAGGAAACTTCTTTGGATGCTTTTTTCACAAAAAAGGGAACCAGTAGAGCAACAGGTGTGATTCAGTGCTATGCTATACCCAGTTCTGGGCTGGAAAAGATCTGACAGGTTAAATAGGGTCTTTTTCCCTCCACTTCCCCCCAAATTTGGCAGATTTTTAGCTAAACTCCTTTTAAAAAGGATGTTGGTAATGTGGATATAGTTCACTAGATTGCTGGGGTGAAAAAATAGTTTCTCTAATTTTTGACTTGTCAGCTCTGTGAAGAAATATCCAGAGAGGAAAAAGTGTGAGTTGGACTTTCACACTGCTGATAATATCATAGCTTTATGGTCATGCCAGGGACAGAGGACTACCTCACCCGCAATGGAGCAACTCAAAGTACCTCTGTGGTGATTAACATTCCTTGCATGAGTTTGTTTATTTCTTGCAGTTGAAGCCTCAAAGTGTCCACATAGGCCATCACCTCCTTTCCTTCCTCCTCCTGATCTTCCCAAAGCAAAAATCGCCAGTGTAAGAGTGGCTGCTTTTTGGCAGACCTTGCTGCTAGGATCTTTTAATCTTGGATTGTCTGTCTTTCTTGCTTCAGGCCATTAGACTTTGCCTTGTCCTCTTTGATTAACCTGCGTAATTCCTGCCTCTCCATGGTTCTTCCCAGTTTAGATTTATTAACTGAAAGGAAAGCTACCACCACAGCACCTGAAGGACTGCTGGTTGAGCCTGCAGTGGGGCAGCCGCCTGCAAAGAGAAGTGCTGCACTTCAGACTGCCCTGGTGGCTCTTTGCCATCAGCTATTCCTTGCTGACAGGCATCACTGGCACTTGGCATCAAATTTAGCTTTTCTAATATCTAAAAAGGGCTCAACAGCTGTGAGGTGAATTTGAAAGCTGTGCGCTGCACCAGAGAGAGGAGTGCAGAGATGGGAGGTGGCCAACACGGCACCATGCCCAGGAGTCACCTTTCAAGAGCTGCTCACCCTGTGCATGGGGACCTGAATGGCCCACCATGCAGGGCCTCCAATTCTAAATTATCTTTGCATGTAACAAGAAGCATTGAGGGCAATTTTGCCTAACTTATGATTTTCCTTGGGCTTGTGAGTTCAAAGCTGGGCAATGACCTTTGATTCTTTTGTTTTGTTGTTGTTTTCATTTGTTGGTTTTTTTGTTCTTTTCACTTAATTTTAGGCCTTACAAAAAAAACCCTTCTTTTTNNNAAAAAAAAAACCCTTTTTTTTTTTTTTTTTTTTTTTTTGGCCTGCAAACTTTTGTTTAATTCCTGCTCCAATTTCTAGCCAAAAGGTACTTACTCCTCTTTAGTACCTCAAATTAAGCTACAAATGCTGTCTCTGGAGGTTTCCAGGCTATAATCTGTTTACATACTGGTCAGAAGTGAGTGTGGTTGAGGTGTTTGCTTGAAGTTCACCCAATGTGGCAAAGCAACGAGGCCCAGCATGGAAGACCTTTGGCTGAGCACATGCCTCAACTGGGTTATCAGGCTGCCCCATCACCCCTGCACTGTTGGCATGTATGAAGAAGGACATTGAGGTGTTGGAATGGGTTCAGAGAAGGGCAACAAAGCTGTTGAGAGGTCTGGAGAATATGTCTTTAGAGGGGCACCTGAGGGAATTGGGATTGTTTTGTCTGCAGAAGAGGAGGCTGAGGGGAGACCTCACTGCTCTCTACAACTACCTTAAAGGAGGTTGTAGTGAGGCTGGTGCTGGTCTCTCCTCCCAGGTAACTAATGAAAGGACAAGAGGTAATGGCCTCAAGCTGTGTCAGGGGAGGTTTAGACGGAATATCAGGAGGAAGTTCTTCGCTGAAAGAGTAATTAGCCACTGGAACAGACTGCCCAGGGAGGTGGTGGAGTTCTCATCCCTGGAGGTGTTCAAAAAACAGGTAGATGTGGAGCTTTGAGACATGGTCTAGGGGTTAGGGACATGTTTGAAGAAGTTTGGACTTGATGATCCTAGAGGTCTTTTCCAACCTGAATGATTCTGTGATTCTAAGGCATTGCAGTCCCTTTTTTCTGCTGAGCCATTAATTTCCCTTCCATTGCTGTGTTCAGGGTGGCTCCAATAACAGGAGCTTACAGTGCTTTAAAATCTCTTTTCTTTCCTTCTTCTCTCATCCTTAACTGCTCTGGACACGTATTCAGTGCTGGGGAAAGAAAAATTCCCCCTCCATTTGTGTGGTTTTGTTAAGAGAACAGAAAGAAGAAGCAAAGCTACCCTTTATTTAGAATAAAAGGTGTAATAGGAGGAAATGTAAGGTCACTTACCATTGAGTAGGGAAATTAAAGTTTCTGTGGAAAATAAGGGAAGATTGGAAAAGGAAAGCAGAAGATGAGCTGCAAGCCTGTTTATGTTTCCAATATTGGTGATTATTGTGCAATGTTTGACTAAAACCCCACTGAAGGGCAACAAAATGATATAGTGCAAGGTCCATGCAAGGTCCAAATACTGTGGGATGCATTCCCTAGTCATAAAAATGCTATGGTATCATTTTATTATTATTTTTATAGTGGTCCCCAACCTCATAAATGACAAAGAGGGGTCCCCAAACTCTGTAAAACAGAGAGTAAACCATCTCTGAAGTTTGAACCTTCACACGAACGCAAACTGCCTTTGTGAATTCAGCTGAGAGCAACTTTCAGTCATGACATTTCTAAAAACTCAAAACTTTTTAATAATATAAAGTTTATACTTTTATTTACATACTTAGAGTTTAATAAATATTGATCAAACTAACACTTGATACAGTGACATAGGGAGTTTAAGTCCTTTTATTTTAAGGTCTTAGGTGAGCTAAGAGTTTAAAATTATTTAAGGATTTGTATCAGTAAAAAATAATAAATCGTCTTTAAACCTGTAACAGCTTAGCTGCAGCTTTGCAGACCATCCTTCAGACTCTTAAAAAATATTAAGGCTTCCTCATGCAGCAGAGATTGAATCAAATCCAGCATGTTTCAAAGATGACTCAGTTATACATTTACACCCTGCTCAAAGTGATCTATGCCACTGAAATGACTGTTACCCAAAGTTTAATTTTTTTCCCCTCAAACATTCATGAGTTTAGGGATGCTGTAAGCAGTTTTCTTATGTCTTGGTCTTGCAGTATCACCCTTGTAGGTAGCCTGTACCTGGCACTGAATGGAGCTTCCTGCTCCACATCTTTTCCAGCTTCCATGACAGTGGTCAGATGGGAGAGGAGGCTGAAGGGGCCAATAGTGCCACTTCATAAAATTGCAGAATAATTTTGGTTGGAGTGGACCTGTGAAGATCATTTAGTTCAAGGGAGAACACTTTAAATGTCTAAACAAGTTTTGGTTTTGGTTGTTTTTGTTGTTGTTTTCTGGTTTGTTGAATTTCTTTCAGTTCTTTGGATTCATAGAGTCATAGAATGGATGGCCCAAAGAGTGGTGGTCAATAGAGTTAAATCCAACTGGTGGCTGGTCACAAGTGGTGTTTCTCAGGACTCAGTGTTGGGACCATTTGTGTTTAATATCTTTATTGATGATTTTGATAAGGACATAGAATGTATCATCAGTAAGTTTGCAGATGATGCCAAGCTAAGCGGTGGTGTTGATCTGCATGAGAATAGG
>VZZY01008055.1:0-20847 GCA_013400335.1 Eurystomus gularis
CTTTCTCTCTTTCTTTCCTTTCTCCTATCTATTGTATCTATTGTATCTCTTTTTTCTATTTAGAAAGAGCTTTCTTTTGTGAAGTACAGTACGGAGGACTTGGGCAACAGCTTTAATAGAAAATATTTTACAATTAGTAGAACATAAAGCTACACAAACTACAATACCTTCAGACTTGGCAGAGAACTTTTCATTCTGAATAGACAAGCTCATACATGTTCCAGTAAAGGGGATGAACAGTACCTTTTCCCTTGGATGGGGGTGGGGTCTGTCACAGATATCAAAAAGTTGGCACCAATGCAATTCTGATTTTATGTTTCAAACATCATTGTATAGGTATTGCAATATATTTTTAGCATATTTCAAACCCTGAGAAGATTTCTAGAATTTGACATTTTTTTTTTTTCCAAATGAGCATTGATGATGTACATATTGTGACTTTTAAATCACTGGGTTTAATAATGAAGAGTTCATTGACTGCTGGTTCAATGAATTTTGTGGAAATTCATGGACCATGCAGGCAAAGAGAAAAGGTAACTGTTATTATTTCAAACGAAGATTTTATGTCTTAGTGGCATTGTGAAAGATTGACCTTCACATGAGATATTGCTGTTCTTGCATTACTACCCTGATATCAATAGAAAACTGCTTTTAATCTACACAAAGGGTCCTGTTATCCACTCAATGCATGGGGGATTATCATGCTTAACTCTCCAGAACATTGAGAGTCAAATAGAGCCCACAGTCCCTATTGCTGGGAATTAATTTCTTGAATATATTTCACATGATGGTTTTGAAAAGTTCTGTTTTGGTTTTTTTTTGGTGTGTGTGTTTTGTTTTGCTTTAAACTAGGAAGTTGACATTTTGTTGTAAATTGTAAAAGAACACTATATGATATGTGGTAAAGTAAGGATTTATTGAGTTCTCAATTTAGTAATTAGATTCAAATATTCATGGTCATCTCAGTTAACCATATGATCTCTTCTCAGTAATGCTTATTGTAGAAGCTAAGTACTTTGTGTGGTAATGGAACTGTAGATGTGGTATTTGTATAGGAATCTGGCAAAGGGAAGATCTCATTTACAAATAAAAGCAGATATTAATGATAATATATTTGTTTATCGGTATTTATTTTCATAATCTGCAATTGTGATGCTATTCTTCCTTACTAAAATTACATTGCATATCTGTCTTTTCCACTTTCAGATCAATAAGGTAACCATGGGTAACTGTGTTCTTATAAATATATATATAAACACATCTATATGTCTGTGTGGGTATGTGTGTACTGCGTCCACTCAGTGAAAACTTTTAAATATTAAAAAGAAGTATTGCATCCCATATTTCATCTATTCTTACAAGACAAGAATGACAGTATTAAGATGCACATTCAGGATAGCACTCTTTCTACTTTGAACGCTGTCAAGAACAAAGTGCTTTACAGACTTAAAATAAATCTAGGTACTAATCCATTGAATTTCTGACAACAGGAGCCCAAGGTTTCCATGCACTTAGCTGAGTACTGCATAAGAGCTTGTGCATTATTTATGTCCACTAATGGTGTTGCAATGCTCTTTGTGTGAAGCAGTGACAGTGCAATCTACTAAGATAGCTGCTGCTGTGGACAAAGCCATACATTTTCCTGGGCTTGAATTTTTGACAGAATACTCTATTAATGCCAATTCTGCTTAAGTAAATGCTGAACAGGGGTCAGTTCCTCCCCCCCCTCCACCATTCCCTTTATTATTTAAGAAAACAGTGCCATAAAACTGAAAATGATGTTCTGGGCTTTGCTGAATTTTGCAACACAATAGTAGCTGTTAAAGGTCAGTCTGCTTTTTGTCTACTTTTATGATTTTGTGTGATGGTCCACAGACTAAATAGGAAAGCTCTTAGCATTGGAGAAGGGAGGTGCTATTAATTCCAGTTTCATTGCCATTATACTCTTCAGTGGATCAATAGAATTAAATGAGCTGAGATATTAGGAAAATATTGTGAAGAGAAGTAGGGTGGTATTATTTGACCAAGGTTAGGATGAATAGAAAATAAAAAACCATTTATACTGGATGTCAATAAATCTTAGAACCCATATATAAAATGGAATAGAGCATAACAATCATAAGCATTCAAATGACCATAATATCTTTCTTTTTTTTTTTTTTTAAATACTTTAATGATTCACTGGCAATTTAAAGGGCCACTGCAAACTCTTTTTAATTTTTAACTATATGAATATAAAAAGTAATAATAATTTTGTTTGTATAGTAAGTAGATTCTGTTTAAATTGAGTAAATCATAATAGGTGTATAATAACTCATTTTAAATATCTGTTTACTTTACTTGCTTCTCTAACCATTTAAGACCTGGAAGTTCTAATGGGGACATGGCTGAGCTCTGGGTGCATTTTCCCCTGTGCTTTCCTGTTCGTACTGTCTGCTGCCTCTGCAATTTCCATTTCAGCTTTGCAGTTGCTGCTCTTAGCAAATGCTTTTCTGGAGAGCTTGTAAAACATTGCGTACATCAAATAAATCTGCAGAAATGACTAACCCAAAGGACATGAAGTAGCTCCTTTTGGAGTCAACGTACACAGATGCCTGTGGGAGACAGACAAAGGGCTTTCAGGTATTTGAGGAGGGGAGGAAAAAAAAGGAACACTGGAGATTAGCACATTTGTCTTTATTCTCTCTCAGAATCTACAGTATTAATAACAACAGTTCTCCTCATCTGAAGAGCTCAGTGACTATAAAGCCAGCTTTTTCCATTGTTTCCCTTCTACAAATAGGAAAACTGAGATTCCAGACAAGTGAAGTTTTCCCACAATAATAGACCTGAAGGCAGAGATGTAGTCTTATCACAAGCTTAATTGTTACTTTTGTAATGTATTTCAGCTAGAAGTGAATTCTTATGCGTTTATTTAATTAAAAAAGAAATCAACAACAAACCAGGTTAACCTGTGTAATAATTTGGGATAAAACTGACAAACAGTGTATCTAAAGTGGCTTTTTTAGCACTAGAATGACTCTATTTACTTTTCACCAGTCTAATAAGATAAAATTAATAACCTTTCAAACTATTGAAACTGAAGAAAATATTCTAATCTTCTTAATGAACATGCTTTTTCTTTGTCCAGTTAATCTCACTCTTTCTGCCTCTCCTTCCTCTGCCTCATAATATAAGCATTTTTTGGTCTTAAAGGATAGTATCTTCTGGTCTTAATAAAAAAAGTCTCTTGTTCTTTCTTAGAATCACAGTGTCCTGTAGATTTTTCCAGGACCTCTGGAAGTCGTCGGTCCAATGCTTTGCTCAAAGCACCTCTAGGTGTAGGAAGTTGTTCAGGGATGTGTTCTAAGTTCTGAACATCACCAAGTATGGCGATACCTCAGCCTCTCTGGGCAGCCTGTTCTGGCGTGTGCCAACAGTTACTATTACTTCATTTCCTTTTTGGGACAGAATTTCCTGTGTTCCAACTTTCCTCATGACTTCATTCTGTTCACTGTTGATTCTGACTCAGTCTTCTTTATACCTTCTCATTAAGTAGTTATTGATGACCACAACACCCTCTCCCAACCCTCTTTTGTTAAGAATGAACAAATCCATCTCTCAACCTCTCTTGACTTACTCTGCAAACTATAGAATTGCTGCAGTAAGCCAGTTGTGTTCAATTCATGAGCAACATCCTTCAGTCTGTGGTGCTCTTCTTCCAGAAACTTAAGGAGTTCCAGGAAGGAATTCCAGGAAAAAAATCTTAGTTTCTCCCAGTTTACATATTTTGCCCTGCCCACCCAGTCATTATTTCAGAACTTTGGGGAAACACACATATCACCACTGCAACCTTTTGTGGGATTTCTACAGAGCTATGTTTCTTTTCACTTTTAATACTTGATAAAGTTATATCCTCCATGTTTAGACCTATACAGTATAGAGGTTTCCACCTAAGATTATTATCTAGCCTGACTTCATTGACATTTAAAAATGTGTCATTCATCTACTTTTAATGATATGCAGTAGCTTGGATGATTTTTTTCCCCCCTCCCCACTGGCTGTCATAAGGGAGCACTGCTACTAAGTCTTAGGTCACATGCAAGATGAACACCACCTGCAGAGAATGTTTTAGAATATTGACTATGCTTTCTTTCCCTGTAGCTATCATATGTTTATCTCTCTCTTCCCTTCCCCCATCTTATCTATTTGTTATCTCCAAACTATAGTCCCCCTGAGTCCCTGTAAGCCTACCTCTTTAATACCTCATTTTCCCCCTCACAGTCTTCTTTCACCTCCGCTGTGATGAGTAACTTCCCTATCCTCCCTGTGAGTAGTACCTTTATTTAACTTCCAGGATGTATCTAAATTCACAATTTCTTGCACATCAACTCTGAATTATGCTCCATTGTCTCTCTCCACAAAACTAGAACACTTGTCCAGGCTCTCATAATTTTGTGTCACCAGAATTTTTAAGAAGATCTTTGTGACCCTTGCCTTTTCTATCACATTAAATACTATTTCTTAACTTTCCTTTTCAAGACCATTCTTAAGCTACCTCGACCTATATTCACTGCACATTAAGCACAATTCTAAACACTAACCTTTGACCAGTGTGTGACCTGTGTCATCACTGTCTGTTTGTCATTTTTTTGGAATCATAAATCATTGTAAAGCATGCATTTTATGTCATGAGTTTCTTAGAAATGTGTGTAAGCCTACCTGCAGTTTTGCTTCACTTCTCCCCCTTAAGACTGTGACACGATAGGGAGGAGGAAAGGTGAAAAAACCGGTTTTGACAGCACTTATGTCAAAGATATATTTGGTACCTTTAACTAATATCTCATTGCTTCCCTGTTCTTAGCAATTCGTTTCTAGCTCTTATGACAGCCTTATACTGAGATAAGGCATTGTATATTTGTTTCATCTTTGTGTGAAATCTAGCTGTTCCTTGACTACCAATTCTGAATTCTTAGTGGTATTCATCTCACCTAAGATAGACAATGGAGACATCTCGACCCAAACAAATCAATTTACAACACCTGCAATCAATGGGGAAAAATAACCATGATTCATCTGCTCTAATTTTTATATCTGCATTTTGATGGAATGTATCAGAGTAAAATGACTCAAGTGGTCCATGTTTGGTACAATTCTGTGTTTGTCTGTCTGAGCCAGTGAAGAAAATATTGTTAAGTTAGAGTCCTTAAACAGACAATTACAATGACAATGAGTAGTGGAAAAGAGTGTAGAAGTTCCATGAAGTGCTCAAATAACATAGAAGCAGGTCATGCCTCCTGTAAAACATTAAGTTCAAAGATCACTCTTGAGAGACAAAGATTAAATCGTCTCTCTATTTAAGCTCTTATATAATTTAGTTTGCAAACTATATTCTGAACTATGGCACTGAAAATCTGAAGTAGTTCAATAGCCTTGCAAGGAATTTAAGTAGGAGCTGTGTCTGGTCTACATGTCTGGCCTTGTACAGATAGACATATGCCTGTTAACAATGTTGTAAATTTCTCTATCTTTTCTTGATTTCAGTGACCAACCTGCATGTGTTGAGAAGTTGATCCCTAATATCTGGAATAGAAGGAAATTAAAGGATTCTTATTCAGTGTTACTATATAGCAGCTTCTCTATTTGTGCCAGCAAATATGACATAAACCCTGATTTTCAGTGGTTTATCTCAGACATAAAAAAGTCACTTCAGTTTAAATCTGGGTGCACCAGGTCTCTGCCTGGAGCTATTTCATTTCTGTAAAGTTTGAAAAGCTAGTTGAGCTGATTTTCGTTATAAAAGTGTCAAGAGAAGTTGCTAGTGGTTTCAGAGAGTTGTACTCTCACAGCTGAAATACTTCAAGCCTTAAGAGCTCCATTCAATTATAGATATTTTCTAGGTTCTGAAGAAAAGAATCTATAGATATTTGCTCTGTAACCTGACAGCTGATTCAGCAAGAAAGAAGGAATAAACAGTAAACATCTAAGTAACCATTCATTACATTTGTTTATTTCTACTAGGAATCTTGTATAGCTGTAACTTCTACCAGTATGCATCTGTACTATGGCTGAGAAACAGTATGGGAGCTACCAAATATTTTTTGGAGGCACATTGCTACTTCTGTTACTACTAAAGAACAAGATTCCTTCCTACACACACTTATGTTACACAACCTTGTATGACACCACAACACACCCAAATTCATTGATCACCTCTGCCCATAGCATCAGGTTTATCAGATCAGGAGGAACGAGAGATGGTAGTACTTGCTACAACTTTGTGCACACTACTTAACATGTCTCTTTTTTTTCTTTCACCGTCAAACAATATGCCCCTTCTTTTTATGAGACCTGTGGGGTTAGATGCATCTCATTGCATGTGACAGATTGTACTCCTGAGAGAACTGTGTGATTAAGTCTATCCCACTACACTAGTAAATAAAACGGCCTGTGCAAAGTTCCAAACAGTGTATCAGGATTTTTAAACACTTTTAATTGTGATCATTTTCCCTGGAATCATTTTAGCTGTGTGCCAACTACCCCTCTGTAGACAATGTCCCTGTCACTTTTATTTGGTAATGTAGATGTAGTCTAAGTGCCACTCTAATGTGCACTAATTCCTCTTCTACATAATGTAAGGAAGAATATAAAGACAGTTAAAGCTCTGGATAATGGAATAACATGAAAGCCAGTTGGGAGAGGAGTAAAAACTGTATTAAATGTTTTCCAAGACCATTCTTTAAAAACTTATCTACAATAAAATTTAGGCAATCATTTTAAGCAGTTTCTTAGAGTAAAAGTGTCTTTATTCAAGTATTGAATTGCAGTGCTAAAGATCAACCATTTATCCTGTTTCACAATCCAGGTGCTATTATAATTTGACAGTGATTTTAAACAGCTAAGAGCTAAATTTTTCAAGAAAATTACTTATGATATATTGTGAACAATTTAAAAAATTTTCAGGGAAAGAGAAATAAAGTTGTTTAAATAGTACATCATATAGCAAGTGGTCAGTGTATTTGGTGATCTGTCTATATGGCTATGTTTATAGTAGTTAAACAAGATGCCTAGAATTGTTTTCTGGCACTGAGATCAGCTAGCACTAAATAACTTACACACATACATGCCTTTGTCTCCAAGCAGGGTAGCCGCAACCACCTGATGGGAATAGTTTCTGTCCCAGTCTTATTCTTGAAATGTGTTCAGAATTATAGTAGCCGCATGTCATTTAAAAAATTTATTTATATACACATGAAATTATACGAGCCTGAAAACATTTGCTACATTGATGTTGTATATTTGATATAGTTCAGTGGATCACGGAAGGAGAAGGTTGCCAAGGTCACAGTAGCTACGACTTTCTACTTAATGATTTAATGATGAGAATGATTGCAAAGTATTTGAGGAGTACAGTATGGGATTTAAGTCTTTCTTACTTCCAAGAATTGTGCCCCAGTCATCAATCTATGGGTGAACACCTGGTATTTCTAATTCATCCTGCTGGAGTAAGTAAACAACAAGAAATGCAAGAGTTCTAGAGCTAGAAGGAGAGAAACGGAAAGAAAACCCATCTTTACTCCCTCTGGAAATGTTAAGAGAATGAAGGGAGAGTAGGGACAGCAATGCAGAGCACACGTGGTTAATCTTAGACACGGTGTGATTGCTAGAGCAAAGAAACAGTCAAGAAACTGGACTTCACATTTTGTTTAGGAAATGTCAGTTTAATTTCACAGATATAAGTGTTAATAGTTCTCAGAGTAAAGATGAGAACTTAAGAAATACCTTACAGGATCTGTCCTTGCACAGATCTAGTCTGGTCTAGTCTGGCCTAGTGCAGCTCCATGTTTAGTCCAGACTACTCCATCTAGCACTCTAGTGTGTGTCTGGTCAAAGATGCTGTTTAGGAACAACACACTAGTCTCAGCCCTTTCAGCTATTAATCCTGCTCTTACAGCATCTGTGGTTTTTATATTAAAAAAGGTTTTTATATTAGAACATATGAACGGGTTCAACTCCCTACCACTTGTAAATACCCACCTTTTCATAATAGCTGTTCATAAAATGGTTAGTATTCATGGGTTTGGATAAACCTCTCTATTGGTTCAGTAGCAGGTTAGCAAGCTGATAAGGAGGAACAATGCTGAGAGCAACCACACAGAAAGTAAAAGAACCGTGAAGAGATCCCTGGGATATTTTTTGTATTGAAATCTTTGTATGTCTTCCTAACTCTCCTCTCCCTATGGTACTGTTGTTGACTAGCAAGTCTATAAGCACATTACTTGCTTATGTTACTGGATGTTACTTGTACTATTAGACTAATTGGCTTAAAATTCCAGATATGGAAATCAGAAACAAGAAAGCTGTTGAATACATTGTTAAGGTATATAAATTCAGAGATTTATATGCTTTTAAAAATTCTGGCAGAAATCAACACTGCTGGTAAACATATAACAGATGCACCAATGTGCCTTGAGATGAATACATTATGGACAAAAAATCATATTTATTCCCATCACAATAACAGTTTGTTTGGATCACCTGCTCTTTCTCATTGCACCTGTGGCTTGTTCATTTGGTTGGAACATGGGAAAATGCCAGAATCAATATAAGCTGTGGATTCTTGCTCCCTTGTGTGGGTGCTTCTTTTAGTTATTCCCCAAATGTTCTTTGTGTACAGTCTTTAGGTATAATGAAGAAAAAAAAACAAAAAGAAAAAAAGAGAAAGGTATTAGTACAATATTCAGGCTTGAGAAATCAAAGTAGTCACAAAACCAGAGAAATCCAATCTCCAGAGCAGTTCCTAAATTTTATCTTGATTATACTTTTAAGACATGGTGATGAACAATTCGATTTTCTTTGAAATGAAAAACAATTGAGCAGTATTTACAATACTCGTACTAGTAGAGGAAACATAAATACATTGACATTTTGTAGCTGCAGAAGCAGTACCTTTAAATTTCTTAAACAATCTGAGTGTGTTTCCTGTATGACTTTTGTCTGTATGTAGTTTCATTTTTTTGCTCTTTACACATATAGCTTATACTGTGCTGTGTTTATTAACAAAAGAGCTGCTCTCTCCTGTGCACAATGACTTCAGTATAGAAAGCTGAAGAAGAAATAAAATCAACAAATCAATCAATAAAACCTACACTGTTTGATGGGCTGACATGATAGGGAGAATAACTTTGTTTTCCCTTTCAGAGACTCATTTTGCAAAGTTTAAGCTATGTTCTCTAGAAAAGCTGTGAAATAGAGAGGAGGATAGAGAGATCTCTCCTACCCAGAACAGCACACCAGCAGGAGGCATTTAATGTAGGACCATCATCATGTGAGACTATAGGCGAAGACAGTATAAAGTAGGAGGCACTTCTGCAGGGTGAATTGCCTTTGAAAGGACATATGGTGGGGTGATTTGCACAACTGGAGTGCTGTGTTGGATGGCTATAAACTCTTCAGAAGGGATAGGCCAGGAAGGAGAGGCAGTGGGGTAGAGAGTTTTGACTGTCTTTGAGAATAATGGTGGTGACGATATGGTTGGATGTTTATGGGTAAGAACCAGGGGAAAGGCCAACAAGGCAGATATCATGGTGGGAGTTTGCTAAAGATCACACAGCCAGGACAAAGAGGCAGACAAAATATTCTATAAGCAGCTGGGAGAAGTCTCAGTCACTAGCCGTTGTTCTCAAGGGGGAATTCAACTTACCAGATGTCTGCTAGAAATACAATACAGCAGAGAGGAAACAGTCCAGGAGATTCCTGGACTGCGTGGAAGCTAACTTCCTGAGACAGCTGCTGAGTGAGCCAACTAGGGAAGGCTCCTTGCTAGACCTTTTGTTTGCAAGCAGAGAAGGACTTGTGGCTGATGTGAAAGTTGGAGGCTGTCTTGGCCATACAGATTATGAAATGGCAGGGTTTTCAATTCTTGGAGAAGTAAGGTTTTGGGACAGTAGAACTGCCATCTTGGACTTCCAGAGGGCAGACTTTAACCTGTTTAGACCAGTTGACAGAGTCCCCTGGGAGGTAGTCCTGAAAGACAAAGGAGTCCAGGAAGGATGGGTGTTCCTCAAGAGGGAAATCTTTAAGTCACAGGAGCAGGCCATCCCAGTGTGTAGTAAGATGAGCTGGTGGGGAAAAAAAGCTTACCTGGTTGGACAGAAAGCTTTGACTGAAACTCAGGAAAAAAAGGAGAGTTCATGACCTTTGAAGAAGGGGCAGGCCACTCAGGATGACTACAAAGATTTTGTGAGGCTATGCAGGGAGAAAATTAGAAAGACTAAAGCCTAACTAGAAATTAATCTGGCTACTGACATAAAAGACAATAAAAAATATTTCTATAAATACGTCAGCAACAAAAAGAGGGCTAAGGAGAATCTCCATCCTCTGTTGGATGTGGGAGGAAACATAATGACCAAGAATGAGGAAAAGACTGAAGTACTTAACACCTTCCTTGGCTCAGTATTTAATAAATAGTGAGAGCAGTTTTCCTCTGAATAAACAGCCCCCTGAGCTGGAAGACAGGGATGAGGAATAGAATGAAACCTCCATAATCCAAGAGGAAATAAATGGTCAGTGAGCTACTATACCACTTAGACACACACAAGTTTATGGGGCCAAACGGGATCCACCCAAGGGTACCGAGGGAGCTGGTGGAAGTGCTCACCAAGCCACTTTCCATCATTTATCAGCAGTCCTGGCTAACCAGGAAGGTTCCACTTGACCAGAGGTTAGGAAATAGGACGCCCATCTCCAAGAATGGACAGAAGGAGGATCTGGAGAACTATAGGCCTGTCAGTCAGACCTCAGTGCCAAGGAATGTTAGGGAGCAGATCATACTAAGTGCCATGGTGGGAGAGTTGTGAGTAGTAAGTGTCCATTTCTGATGCTATTTTCATATTTCATGTTAAAATTACTTTGTAATAAAATTAGACCTGATAAGTGATTTTCGGATGTTTTAAGTTACCAGTTTTTAAAATAAACAGTGCATTGAAGAACTCAGGAACTTGGTTGCTGTGTAATTATGTCTAGGTTCATAACGACATCAAATGTGAACCAAGATGTTTCTGAAAATGTTATCCATTTAGATGAACTACCATGATAATGGGTATTTTATGCCAGAGTTTTATGTCAGAGACAACTCTGATCTGTGAAAATGAGAGTTCAGCCAGTGCATAAACATTCTACCCTTCTATATAACAAACACTAACAGCGTTACACTAACATTTTCAAACTGTGGACTGTATCCAAACATGTCACTCTGAGCAAATTTCTTATTTATAAGACATCATTCTTCTAAAACAGCGGAACACAATTCTTACTGATTAAAATAGACAGAAAGCCTGTAATAGAATCTGAATCACTGGAGCTGTTTGCATCTGGTATTACTGAACAAAAGAACATATTCTCTACTTAGTAAAATGCATGGATTTGTGCCCAGTAAAGATATCTGCTATCAGAAAGCTCTTCAGGAGATAAGCTTAGTTCCTGTGTCAATATACTTCAATGTCTGAATAAATAGTGAAAGGGGATAGTGGTTCTTGTGATTTGCTTTTTTGCATGTTACGGAATATAAAATTCAGTTCACAGAAAACATTAAAATACTGCACTGATGATGCAGCACCATTCATTCACTGGGAATGCTGTTATGGTAGTGTGAACCTAAGACAAATCTTCCAACCAGAACAACTACTTAAAGCTGTATACACCAGTGACATGATATAGTCTGAATATAGACATACAACATATCCCTCTTTTGTAAGAGATTTACTGGATACTGGAACTTTTCCCCAGACAGGTTAGTCCTTTAATATGTTACTGTTTTCTCAAAAATTGTGGGTCATTAGTTAACAATAATATTTTTCAATATTATGACCTTGATCAAAACCAACAACTGAAAAAGAAAAACCAACCCAAAAGTGTGGATAAAACCTAAGACTGGAAGATAGAATACATAAATACACAGGAAAATGTAAGCTGAACAAACACTTAGCTAAAATTTAGAATTAACTAGGATATGAGTTTGCAAGTCCTTTAAAATTCCTGACAAGTTGAATTACGTTTACAAGAATGAATAATTTTTCTCTGGCCTCACAAGATATCAGTTAAAGCTTTTCAATCTTGTTGCTCAAATTCAAATGACACCATATGAAACCCAATGTTGAGAAGGATGTTGCAGAGTAAAAAATAAGGATTAATTATTTCCTGAAAAGGTTTCTCTCCAATATTCTTGCATTTGTTTAAAATTATATTCCAGAAGACCATACGTAATTTGTTAATCCATAATCCAAAATATCATTGTTTTTTACTGGCAGAAAAAATAGTTTGGTTGGATTTCTTTGCCAAGTAGAGTTCTGTTGATTAACCTACTACACAAACTGTAGAGGTAGCTCCAGACCTACTGAGCCTTGCTTTAAACGACAGATTACAAGTTACTGAATAACAATTCCAAAGATTGTATTTTTTCATGTTTATTATCTTTCTTTTGTTGGCATACATCTTTTTTCCTGTTGGCTAAATCAGAATCTACAAATAAAAGTACATTTTCTATAGAAAAATAAATAAACGATTGATTCTTATCAAGTTTACAATGAAGGAGAAGTTACTGTTACAGAAAGTCCTCTGCTGCAAATTGTTCTTTGATAATACAATAAAGGGGGAATGCATCTAAATAATTTTCTCCTATCATTAGAAAGATTACATTCTAAAGGTAGCATATCTACTGGGTCATTTACTTCAGGTAAATATCTTGTCTTGTGAGTTATATTCAGCTTCATTTTTTCCAGAATACTCTGCCTTCTATAGTAAAGGGCCTAATAATTCTCCTAAGTACAGTATTTGAGCTGCTTATGACACCCTGCATCTAACTTTACATAATCCATCTTGATAGAGTTATTTTGGCAGGCAACTTTGTTAGAACCCATTATGTATTTGCTATATTGCTGTTTCATGAGGTTTCCAAGAAAGAGTTATAAGCTTGACTAAGTCACAACCACTAGAATTTTATTGCCATACTTTTCAGTATTTTTAACTGGTACTTATCCCACAGGGGTGGATAGTAAAAGGCAGATGCTTGTTTATTCTTTTTTCTTAGTTTCCTTGGGTTGGAAACTTTTAACGATAGTAGTAGAAAAGCAATTCATACAGAATAATATGACAAATGCCATGCCGAGTTCCAGATTTCCCTCTCTTCAGTCTGTTGCTGAATGATGTCTTTTGAGTTATACAGATGGACTCCAAAATAAACTGTTGATTTAATAAATGATAGTAATAGGTACAATAGATAAGTACATTGTAGTTCTTTCCCCCTAAGACCCTTACCGAATTCCCATTTTACAAAATAAAATTAATGGGAAATGATTGTCCATTTTTCTGCTGTTTGCAGTTATTGCTCATCTCAAGCCTAAAAATGCATAGAAAGGGGTTTTATGTATTTTTTAAAAATATTTGTAGATTTTTAATTTTCTGAAAGATTTTTCCATCATGATCTATGCACTGTTCACAGAGAAATAACGAAACTTCATTGTAAGTTGTTTTTTGGTTGGTTGTTGTTTTGTTTTTTTTTTCATAGGTGTATGTTTTAAGACTAGTAATTACTTCCAGGTAGAGCAGAGATCATTGAAAATATTTATCAGCTGAATACTTTTTAGAATTTACAATGTCAAATTCAATACAAACATTATAATGTAGAAAGAGATAACACTGATTTATCCTGAGTATTTTAAGATGGCAGCAGTATCCCCACTATTTGACCACTGCATTGTATTATATTAGAATATTGAACAATTGCCATATTTGACATTTTCTGCTTTTTTAAGTGAGTGGAATGATGAGTACTCTTCTAGCCGCTGGTGTGACTGCAACAGCTATTAAAGACCTGACAAGTGGAAGTTAGGTGTTATGCATTAGCTAATTGATTACTTGTTAATCATTAGCCATTTTAAACTGTTTGATGTTTAATATTCAACAATAAAATTCTGACATATTGAGATGTCTAAAGTTAACTTCAGTGCTAAGCGTGGTTAAAATTAAAGTGATCTACTGTATCTCATCCTCTTTATGTACTTTACAGTTATTTTTTATCCCTTGTTCACAATTACATTCCAAAACACATCTATAGGGCTCTGGATGCTAATATTGCCTTATCTGAACATGGTAAGATACTGGTTTATATGTCTCTTTGCATTCAGATATTTAAGAAGTTTAATTTATCTATAAATGGTGCTTGGAATAAAAAGTATCTGTAGGCTTCAAAGATAAGTGCTTAGACCTCATGAGATAGTAAATAATGCCTTCCATTAGAATTTTCTTTGGGGCAAGCATAGGCAGAACTTAAAAGGTAATATATCTGAATATAGCTAGTGTGTATCCTTCCAGATTCCACTGCCTATGCTGAGTAGATGCTTGATGCAGTTCCTCAGAGACAGCACCTAGTATTATGTAAAGATGCCTGACACTGCATTGCCAAGCATTGTAAAGAAGCCTTAGCATGAATGAGAAACAGGTGTTTACTTTCCTGTTGATACAGATTCAGAAAATAGGAAGTATTTTATTTCCTAAAGGTGTATTCTTCCTATAGTTTTCAAGATTTAGCATGATCTGATTCTAACATAATTGGCAACACTGTGAAATTTAAGAAGAGTCTGTCAAAATCAGACACATTAAGATCAGCAGAAATCTCTGCACATTATATTTACCATAAATAAGACACTATTTCCTCTGCCTAACAAAACTAAACTATTTACCAGTTGTTACCCTGCTAGAAATAGATGCTAAAGTTAAACCACATGGAGGATGAAAGAGAAACTAGAGTTTAAATGCCCTAGCAAAATCTCTTTGCAAGTTTTATCGTCTGTACATTATACACTTCATGCATAGTCAAAAAATCAATGAACAAGGTTGCAATTGTTATCTTGTAAAAAGATGATACAAGCCCCAAAGTTACAAAAAGAAAAGTGTCAATTCAAATGTTCACATTTATTCCTTTTAGTTTTAACTCGGGAATCATTCCAATACACGGTAAGAGCCAGGAGGGAAAAAAGAAAAATCAACAAAACTTCTTATAAGACAGTATAATATTAAATACAATACATAAAAGGGCTTCTGATCACCCTAAGCAGCACCTGGGTTAATACCTCTAGCAGCTGTCCTGATCTCTGTGGTTTAAACTTTTAACTAACTTTAATTAAATAGAATCTTCAGTGTACCAGGATGCATATGACTGGGATAAGAATGAAAGAAAAAAGCAGCAGAGACTGACATATGGTTGAAGGCACATACATCATATGATTTTTGTAATACCATTTTTTTTAATCTACTTTAACATTCATGAGCAGTAAAAGATCTTGATACAGAAATAGAATTGTCTCACTGGACTTGAAACTTTGACTGTTTGTGAAGGTTCTTTTTCTCTATTATTTTTCCATGGCAGGAAGTATATACATATTTAAAAAAAAGCCCCACACCACTGCAGGTCTTAATTGTCATATGCACAATCTGCAATATTTAAATGGACCCTGTGGATTTTGGTCCAAAACCAAACCAATCAGTTACAAGGTATTTTTCTTTTCTGTTAGATGTTCTCCTGCAATATTTGCATAAATGTAACCAGGCTGTCCGTCTTTTAACTTTCACTCAATTAATTATGCTCCCAGCCCCCTGCTGATGGACAAAAATGAGACTTCATCTGCAAATAGCTTCAGCAGTTTACAGCTTATTAAATGCCAAAATCTAGTTAAGACAGTTTGAGAATTCTCATGTCAGACATTTCAACATGCCAGTTTTAACACAAAACTCTTATTAAAAGGAAAAAATGTGAGCCTGCTACCCCAAGACAGGAGGAAGAAAATGCAATAGAATAAAGTTAATGGACAGATAAGAATTTTCTACAAATTATGTACTTAGCATATGTGGCACAATCTGAGTGTATTTTAATTGGTTCCCCTAATAATGAAAAACATTGGAAAAGACTACTGTTGACAACAAAATGGTACCTACAAATTGCAAACAGCTTTGGTCTACAGTATCACCTTCTATGATTTTTATAAAAGTCTCAGCAAACCATGGAATAAGCAGGTTACATACTAAAGCATTCTTAAAAAAAAATACTTTTCTATGACTCTTTTTGACAGGTTTTACATTTTGTATCAAGCATCTGGTGCTTTCATTTTTCAGTACATAGTGTTCTGGTATACTTTATACCATGTTGGATTGATTCTTGATTTAAAACAGAAATGGAGAAGCAATATGGTATACAGGGAAACTGAATGTGCATGCTCCAAAATAAATTCAATACACAGTTTCATATTATAACCTTGACTAGATCACTTAACCTGCTTAGGCTTTCAGCAGTCTCTCTTTAAAACTGGATATAACTGAGATCTCATTTGAAGAATAAATACTATGCCCAAATGTCAGCTTCTCATCTTGAATTAGTTATGAAAAGAGTACTAACAAAATTTATTTTCAATATTACAAGCTACATTTAATTCTTTCCATTTATTTTTGTTGTTAGCTTATAAAAATTCCTTAAGCTCTCTGTTGTTTGTGAAATACATATTAAAATGCCAGTCAAAAAAAGAGAAAGACACAAACAAAAATTTTAAAATATATTATTCAGTTACAGTTGTGAAAAATATAATTTCAATTCTTTTCTTTTTTGAGGGGAAAGGATAATGTCCAAGATGAAAGAGAAAGACTATTTTTACCTGAAAATTTCTGGCATAATATCTTGGTCATTGTAACATATTTTGTCATGTTTGTTGTCTCATGTAATAAACTAAAGTGACTGAGCTGAACATGACATGATGATTCATGACAGAAATGTCAGAAATTAAGATAAAGAAATATAATTCATGTCCACTCATATAGCAATTCCCAGATCTCTTACAAAGTGCTTAGATTTTTTCATGTTTAATGTAATAAAAAAAAAAACCAGTATATAATATTGTATCCATTTCCTTAATTTATCTTTAATTTCTGAAGATACATTTTAAAGTAATATACATTAATGATCTCATCATGTAGCATAGTGTAAGTATAGTGAAATTTGGTGATCTATACTAAGGGACACATTCGTCAACAAGCAGACCCAAAACTCAGGCTGTTCCACATGATACGCTCCCTGAGCATCTGCTGCCTGTAGTCCAAATTCTAACAGTGTTGCTGAGAATGTATCGGTCTTCTCCTTTGCATAATTAAATGCATCTTCAAGCAAACTCCACTCACAGTCAGAATAGAGGTCACACAGTAAATATTCCCCTGTTTTGCATTATTCTGTTGCTGCTAAACTGCCCAAAAGTGTTTAAAATCTGAGAAAAGAAGACATGGATGAAAGATATAGGGAGGTGTCAATTTTCCACTATAATGTATCTCCTTTATCATGTCTCTCATAGATTGTATTTTCATTTTTTGTTAGCTAGCTTCTTTTAGGTATAGTGAAGGAAGCATGTACTGAGGACATTTCTGTACAGATTGTAATGGGCTTATAGTTGACCTGTTGGAAGGTGGTCGATCATCATATCTTCTAAGCACCGTAGAAAAAAGTACAGAAATTATTGCAGGAGAAGTGGGTAAAAGAGAGATTGAGTCTAACATGATTGGTAGAGTATCTTCCAGCAACACAATAAAAGACTGGACTTGGGATATAATCAAGAGTGACAGAAAAAGCGTGGGGGTGGTGACAGTGGTGCAGAGGGTGCAGGAAGAAAGGTAAAGTGGTTGTTTTCCTGACATCTGTATTAATTCACAACCAGCTTATAGAGGAAAAGTGTATTTTTCCACATTTAAATTTCAGTGGTTTGGCTTCATGGTGGACAATATGCCCTGCAGATCAAAGTCTTGTCCTCTATCCTGGATAATGACATTGAGTTATGCTACATGTTTTCCACTTCTCCTTCAGTATTGTCATAGGTGCACCATTCCTAGGCATGACATGGTAGGTTATCCTCTGCCAATCAGTGTGCCAGTTAATGCCAGTTATAAAAATATGTTCTGTGAGATGAATATTCTTGGAGCCTACGAATGGCAGAAAGTACTGGAGGGCAGCACTGGAAATATTAGTGTGCTTGGCAAAGTGTAAAAATCAGGATTATTTTGAAAGCTTGTTAACCTGTTTCAAGGATTTTCAAGCAGACAGTGATTTCTGATAAAGTTGCTTTGGGGTTTAACCAAATTTTCAATCAGTATAAAGGTTGTGAATTAGATTCATTGAGGTCCATGAAAAGAAATGGATATTGAAATATTAAAAATACTTTTCTGTTGCCAGATATTGATGCCCAGTAGTAATTTCTGTCAGATAAAGTGGAGTAGATTTATTCCATCAAGAATGAAATTTAATATAATTGAGGTAACTATTCAGTTAGGAAAGTAGGAGGGACAATGCAAAATACAATAAAGGGAATTTAAAAAAAAAAATAATTCCAAAGGAAAACTGGGAGCACATTGCAATTTTCCTTCAACTCCATATACAAGATTATGTAATGCAGGTACAAGCCTTATCTCAAACTGGAAAGATATTTTCTTTATGTCATTCTACCCAATTACCCTGTGGAATACAACATATCATGTTTCATACCATAAACGATTATTTTCTTTTTCCTACTCATTCTTATTTGGATTATTGAAAGTAATTATGTGGGTTTTTTCCTGATAATCCATGTTCATATGAGTTCTCCATTTTTTCAATAATATTTTTATTCACTTTACACACGGAGTAAACAAGTATCACAAGGATCACAAGTATTTTGGTAGATGTGCTTGAATTAATTTCTGCATAGTTTTCTACTGTGGGAACAAAATAGGTACATTTTATTTTAGCTTTGATAATTGTTCTTCTATAGTGGGAAATTTATCGTACATACATCATGTGTATGTGAAATCTTTTATTTAATTGGAGAGAAAGGACAATAAGATTTAGTCCATAATGACCTTTTTTTAGTATTTTTCACTATATTGTGGACCATGTAAACTGTACAACACAGAAACTTCACCTTCTGAACTAGTCTATTAATCTAAAAGAGATTTTTCTCCCTTGTATTTCAATATAACATAGTACTGTAGAATTATGTAAACCTGGAAAACATTTCCACCTCTAGCATGAATGTAACAAACTTGATTGTTATTACAGAAGCAGGAAAGTTAAAACATATTAGAATAACAACACATGCTGTATTGCTATTAAAAGTTCCCCAAATGCTCTTTCTTTAGTGCTTTGACTATAACATATTCAAAGCAGAGATATATGCTTCATTAGTTGTAGAGGTGTTGGCACTTGCTGCTTTATAGCCAGAGAGAAATAATAGATCATAAAGAACAAGAATGTGTAAGGGAATGAAAACCAGTAATCAAATATATATGTTTATACACAAACAAAAACCATAATAAAGATACACATACACCTGCTTTTAAACATATGAGTGTACACCCTTTATGTAGAAAGCCTCCAGAGTGGGGATATGCTTACTTTCAGATGTTCAGGATTCATGAAAATCTTGGACATCATAAGGATATAAGATATAAACAGATTCCAATTTTATATTTTGAACAACAGAACCTATTAACTACTCTCTGAATACTCTAGTCTGGGAGCAACAATAAAGAACTGAAACTGTTCAGACATTTATTACGCAGCATGCTTTCAAAAAGGGCAGCTTCATTCTACAAATCATTATAAACTCACTACCTAACTGTAGGTTAACAGTGTAACTGAGTCTACCTTTCAGAAGAGGTAAGAACACATTCTCAGGCACATTTGTTACTTTGTTAGTATACAGATTGGCTAGCTGAACCCTGTAGAAATCTGGACAGCTAGCGCTGAGGATTATTGGTTTTTAACTTACATTTATAACTAATGGAAGACTGATCAAGAAGGGGACCAATTTGGAAAGGAAGATACAAATAAATTGTTGCTCCTACTTCAAGTGGCTTGCGGTGGAGAGGTAACAATGAGCAAAAAAAGGAGGAAAGTGGAGAGGGAGGGGAAGAGGGAGGAGAAGGGGAAGGGGAAACAAAGGCAAACCTGAAAGTGAAGTTGAAAGCAAAGGAAGGGAAAGAAACATCATAGTAAGGTTAAGTATGACTCTTAGTCCAGATACTTAATATTTAGAAATGGATCCCATCTATAACTCTGTATCTACAAATACTGCTATTCTAATTTAATATTATTTTAAATGCATTTTGCAAAGATAAAGAGATCAGATGAGCAAGACAGCAGATAAGCAGGCCCAATGCAAAGCTGAAGGGAGTATAATTTGGTTTCAGGTTAACATTAGCATTTTTTCTCCCTGTATTGTTTCCAAACAGTCTTTTCTATTTCCTCTGATCTTTTACTTACCTGTTAAATGCTAAGATGGCTTCAGTGGTATACGACAACTGCAGTTGTAAAAAAGTCTAGTGAAGCATACATGAATGCAAATACTCATTTTAGTGACACTAATAACGGAATAAAATGCTAGTGAAGCCAAAAGTGTATAACACAATTTTATAATACACTTTGATTTTACATATATGTATTTAAGGACAGGGTGTATAGTGAATGTACTAAACAATTTACCTTTAAAAATTTTCTAGTTTTCTAATCATAATGTTTCAGCTACTGAAATCTGAAATAGTGCTGGATGTTCAGTGTTCTACTAAGCTTTCAATGAAATATTTCATCATAACATTAAAGAAAAAAGGTACTAGAATAAGAAGTGGTTTGTTTCTTTTTTCTTTTAAAATTTGATTTCTGAGCCACTCTGTGACGTCTTTGAGTAATCATAGAATCATTTAGGTTGGAAAAGACCTGTAGGATCCTCTAGTCCAGCCTTCATCCCAACATCTCATGTCCCAAAGTACTACATCCNATGTCCCAAAGTACTACATCCACTCGTTTTT
>VZZY01008057.1:0-90485 GCA_013400335.1 Eurystomus gularis
ACCACCTGGTTATGTCCTCATAACCAGAAAGGTTGTGGTTTTCTGTTAGATTATACAGGACTTTGCCCTAAAAGTAGAAGGACTCTAAATCAGTTTGTCAGTACATTGTTTAAACAAACAAACCCACTGCATTCAATGTCAGGTGAATATTCAGAAAATAATGAAAATAAACCTTCCTGAGGAAGGGTCTGGAATTGAGGAAAACCCACAAAATGTGTTGTGACCTACACGGCTCTAATCAGAATTACAGCTTAAAACAGTAACCTTGAGTTGCTTTACAATAACACAGAAAGGGGGGGGGGAAAAAAACCAAACAAAACCAAAAATCAGCAAGCTTTATGAAACAGAGAACTCTATAAATACTTGAAGCACAGAGTAAACGTCAATTTAAAAAAATTCAAAAGAAAACTTCAACCCAGCTAATTAGTAAGTACTTGTGCTAAGATTGATTGATGAGAGCCCAAAAAAGACGTAATGGGCTGCCACTCACAATCCAGTACCAGCTGTCTACCTACCTTCTAAGATCAGCAGAAGTCAGAAAGAAAACAAAACCACACTGGGATGAAACCCTTGTGTTACCAAAAGGATTTCACATAAAATCTCCTGATTCCTCAGCTAGTGCACTTCCCTCTGCTCAGTAAATACTCCACTGTTCTGAGGAATAGGGGATAAGCAGTACAAGAGGAAGCTTTAAAAACTGCACATGAAAGCTGAAAAAGATGTTTTTCATTTGGAAAAAGAAAGTAAAATGGGAAAGTGAGGAAGAGATACTGGACTTCGTGCAGAAAGGTGACAACAGATGGGTGGGTGCAACAGTCCATAGGCTAGAAAGATGAAAGCAACAAAAAGCCTCTTTCAAGACACAGTATATCTGCAGAAAAGATGGATGCTTCCTCCCTTTATGCTGCTTCTTAAGATGTGGTTTCATCTTCAACTTAAACCCGTCTGAACCCACACACATGTCCGTATGCTCCTGCCCTTTTTTGTGTCACCACCAGCAATCACTGCTGTGTGGCAAGTCAGACCAACTTGCTGATACAGCTGAAAAGTTAATCTGTTTTCTTCCTCTTCTGCTTCCCGCACGGCCACGCAACCGCTAGCACCAACACCGGGAAGGCAGAGAGAGCACATCCCTTTCTGTGGGCGAGAGGAGAAGATGGGATTGCCCTTCTCAGCAGCAGCTAGAGGCTCTTAGGGTGATTTATGACAGCAAACCTGGGAAAGTAAGATCATAGAATAGCCACATTTTTCTAACCTGTCCTATTACTCTGAACAATGAGAAACTTGAAACGCCCAGCTAGAAGAGCTGCAATGAAGTACACAGCAAGGCACCCAGCATCAGACTCCTGAGGCAGGCAGCTCAGCGCATTCACAAACTTTCTGTACAAAAAGTGCTGCGTATATGCTCTATTTCACTCTTTGGAGTTAATTAAGCAACAGAGACAACAGGGCATGAATCACAATGCAGTAATTTATTAATACGGTACTGTAAATCATGAAGCCAAATACAGAATATTGATGAAATCAGGCAAAAGTTAGTAACACACAATTATCACAGCATAGCCTCTTCAGGGAAACTGGAAAAGGACACCATAAGAAAAAAAAAGAAAAAAGGCAAAACCCAAATATTTGTCAGTCTGCCTGAGTGGGCTGTGCTGGGTTATTAGAAATGCTGTGTGCCAACACTGAGTGTCTCCCCTCTGTAGTAACTGATGAGCTCATGGCCTCCTGCCATATCATACATCTCTTCAGGTCTTTGACGCTAAAATGGATCAATCTGAATAAGGTTTGAATTATTTCACAGCAAGTCATGATTTCACTCAGGAAAACAAGTCTGAAGACGACACCGTCGGCCACAGTCCAAGTCAGATTCCTGTCTTAATATATGTACTTTTTATATATGTCTATAGACACGCCAGAAAAACACAGCAATGACATGAAGTATAGCAAAACAATTGCCCCGTTTCCCACTTCCCCACAATGCCGTTGAGGCCAGAAGCAGATGAGCAGAGAAGTTAAATAGAGCCATGGAAAATGACACATGAAAACTGTGCCTGGCCTGAGGTGAGGGGTAGAGAAGAACTTTTCAATTTCCCCTTCAATTTTGACTTACATCTGACAAGGCCAACCAGGCTGAAGGGATGAATTACACTCAAACTTTAAAAGCAGTTCATGCTGCTTGAGCCACTGCTCAGCCAAATCCTTCCCGTGATTCGGGACAGACCATTAAACCCACCATGCAGATACCCAGGGAGGCCAAACATCACCAAACACATTACGGGGGGATCTGCATCCCCCCAGCTGGGCCCTTTTGGGTTTGAGGGTGGTCTCTCACCTCAGGGGCATTACCGCCATGGCCCCTGAGAAGGCCAGCCCCTTTTCCCCTCAGGAGTACCTGCTGTGTCACTCCTCACTGTGAAAACACGTATTTCTCTTCTTCACCTAACAGCTGTTTCCCTCCCTGGCACACACGTTACACTTGCACTGCTCCTCCGGTGCCATTTGGCACCTCAGGGGACTCCCTCCAATGAGGGGCTTGTGTTTTGCAAGATTTAGGCTCAACTCCTTTCCCACCACCTGTGCTGCCTCCCTCCATCCCCTCACGCAGACACAGCTGAACCAAATCCCGCTCTTTTTCCCCCCCTCCTCTCACCTCCACCAGCTTTCCCTCCTCTGGAGAACAAAGAAAAGCCCCTTGAGCAACGAGAAAACACGGGAGCTCTGGCCTGCAGCCCTGTGGCCCATGGCCTCCCTCAGCTCGGTGGCCCACAAACACTTTTACCCTCAGGGCATCAGTGGGGCCTGGGGAAGACAGTTCCCGCCACTGCCACAAAGCTTCCCTCTCACTAATACCTTCCAGGCGAGGAGTTGTTTGTTAGGAAGGTTCCAGGCACAGCTTTCCTCAGGCAGGACCTGGAGCCAGCATGCCAGGGACAGCAGCGCTGTGGGTGCAGCTCCTCCAGGCACATCACCCCACACCGCCATCTTGGTGCCTCTGTCACCTTCACAGGCCCCGAGTTCCAGCTCTGACTTCCCCTTGTTGTTTCAGACGTTCTCAACTGCGAGACCCAGGAAGATGTGGCTGCTGCACAGTCTGACCCTGGCCAGTCTGTGTTGCTCTGCCTTAGGGCTAGAGAATAGTCCTTGACTCTGTATTTTGTCATCTACAAGTACGCCCAAGGGGAAAGGGGTGTGAGGAACAGCTCACCTTTGTGGTTGTGAGCTGCCATTATAGACCTGTGAATAAAGCAAGTACAATCAAAAAACAGACCTAGAAAAGGGGCTGTATTGAGCCCTCATGAGACTTCACCCAGAGCCTTATCAACAGTTGTCCGTGTCCCAGGAAGGGCTGTGAGGGGAACCGACCCCCTGACACAGGGAGGACACCTGAACATCATCGCCTGCGAGCAAACCACAGGACAGGCGAGGGGACACAGTCGCTGTCTGTAACACACCAGGGAGAAATGACACAGAAGAAGAGGCATTCTTCAGCCTAGAAACAAACAGAGTGTAGACTCAATACGAATGCATTTTGTAAACTTTAAAATGAGCACAGTTTTTAGTTTTTACAGAACAGTGTTGTGCTACACGACATGGAGGCAGAACCCAAAAATTCACCAGAGATGGAGCTCTGTAAATTTATGGGGTGGTGCTGAAATAGCCGAAGGCTTTACCAGTCACCTGCCACACTTCAATGATTTTTGGCATCATCATATGAAAGAAACAAAATATAAAATGCAGGACTAAGTAGAAACTTTAAAACAGAAAAGGCAGGCACATTTTTTAAGGTTATCCCCAAAGAACTGAAGAATGGTTTCTTTAAGACGATGTAAGGATAATGACAACTTGGGTTTGGTTTTGCATTTCCTAATCCATTTTTAGATAGTGGTTATATTTGACTGGAAATAAATCATAACATGAGAGTGCTCATACAGAAGAGCAGGGAGCAACCAGGATATTTCTGAGGCAAACTTGTAGCTGCTCTGGAGAGGTGTCCGATCACAAGCTCATCTTGGTCTGCTCCTGCCTCCCACTGTGGCAGGCAGGAATGAGAGCTCGCCAGTGAGCGTGCGGCCAGCTGGTATGCAGTGATTCACAGAGTATTGCTCCCGAGACCTCCCTCATCGCCTGTGCTGAGCCAAACTTCATCTGGCCAAGCACATTTTCAATTTGTGCTGCTAATAAAGCATTGGGTAACCCTGCCAAGGTGCTTAGAACTTTCCTTCCTGAACAGATACATGTGAGGCTGCCAGGCTGTAAGAACCAGGCATCTCCTGAGAACCTGTGTGCACAGAAGTCAGTCATAGCACCCTACCAGTAAACTCAGAGTATCTGATACAGGGTCATTACTATAAATCCATTAGCATGGTAGGCTCAGCCTCTGTAGAAACCAAGGTCCAATGGCAACTACTCCAGCAGTGCTTTGTAACCTCAAGTACCTCATTGTCATGCTCACCAGCCATCCTGGTTAGGGTTAGAAAGATGGGACTAGCTTTCTAGTGTAGTGCTTGTAAATATATTCAGGAAATATAGTGAAATGGAAGTGAAATGACAATGTCTCAAGGTTTTAGTCAGAAAACACACAAAGAAATAAATCAATGCAATTGAAAACTGCAGAGTGTATGGAAACAGCAAGATAATGATTGAAATAAAATTGGAAAAAAAAAAAAACCTGATAGGAAACAAAAACTTTAAATTTGCCATTTAGCCATGAAGATCTTGCTCGGTATTTTTGAGATTGTCACGACTGCATTAAACCACTGGGTCAGCAGGAAGGAGACTTCACTATACTTGCTGTACTTCTACTTGGTAACAAAGCTCCTTTTCTCTTTTGCCCCACCATTACCTTCTCTCTTTTGGTTCCATTCCTCAACTACGCACTTTTTTTTGCCAGTCTTCTCCCCCTCTCCCTCACACACTTCTTTTGACCTTTAAGCTGCAGAAGAAAAAGCACTGTTTTTACTTTGGTGAATAATTTGAACTAGTACCTGTTGTTTTATTTTAGAAAATGACAGCCCCCTCAGCAAAGCGCACATGGAGTGGTTACACACTGGCTGCTAGCAACTCCCAGAGAGGTTATCCAGAGGCAATCTTTACTAGAAAACGCTTCCAGTTGAGTTCAGTGATGTTTGAAGTTTCCTTAGTGATTTGATTGCAATAATCAAGTCAAGGTTTACCAAATTCACAGACTACAAAAGGACTGATAGGGTAATAAATAATCAGGGAGAACAAGGAAAAATCTGGATCACTTGAAGAACTGGACCCATTCAAATGCAATGCTGATGAAAAAGCCAAAGTTAGGTATCAAAGAACAAGACATCAGGTTTTAATTATGAGAGGAGAGACTATTTCAGGAAGTGGCAGCTAAAAACCATGAGAGTCACAATAGATGTGCAGCTAAAATACGAGTTTTCAAAGTAATGTTGTGGTGAATGGAACAAAGAAAGAAAAAAGTGAAGGAAAGGAAAATCTGTTCCTCACATCAATAATGAAGTGGAGGACAGGGCCAGAGACACAATTTTTTTACCTGGCTATAGACCACTGACTGACAAAATCAGTTTTAAGAGAAGGTAGAATCTGGCATGTATAAAAAGATGTGTCCTTCATGAAAAGTTAGAGATGTTTCCTTACAATTTAATATTTAAGTGTATGGTCAGATGATCAAACTCACAACGCATATGTATCAGCCTGGTAAGACAATACTGAGTGCTACATACATCTTTAATTTCATACAAAAAGAACCAGCAGTGGTCAGAGCTCACGAGAGATATTTTAGGTGGGGTGAAAGAACCCTTAATTCTCAGCATTAATTGTTGTTGTTAAGCATAACTGGAACAAGCTATAGTGAAAGCTGGCAAATGAGAAACATTTATTATCTTCTAGCTAAGCATCACAGTCCAAAAGAAGGGCTTTGACTTGCTAACGTGAGATGTTATGACCTTCTTTATAAAACTATTACATTAGATGAGCTGACAGTTTCTTCTAGACTTAATCTGAAAACATCTGATTTCTTTCCCCCTTACATTCCCATGTGGGTACTATGGAAAAAACCTGTTCTCGAGAAAATCTTCCTTCATTATTTTCCCTCTCATCACCCGCAAAGGCAAGCAGCACAGCTTGCCAAAGCAACACAGATTTTCTTTGCATTGCTTAATGCATATTGCAGTTAACAGTGTTCTGGGACCTCCTTGTGCTGCAGAGACAGAGCAAACATCTGGCATAGGGACCTTGGGAGAGCTACAGGTGGCCAAAAGCAGCTTCGCTTGCCTAGAATTTCTTGAGTTAGGAACCACTGACAGCTGAAAATCTGCTTTGAGTTTAACAGAGGAACTTGGAGACATGTGCTGGAGCTGTGTTTCCCATGCTTTGCTTAGCAATTCCCATTAAGAGTGAAACTGGACTTTCGATCCAGCTTGGCCTGCCAAGACGTGCAGGTTTTATGATTTGAAGAATCCATCTCTCTAATTTACAAACTCTGGTTTATGTTTTCATTACCATTCCACAGTTCTTCTGCTAATACAGGGAGTAGCACCTCCAGCTAAGCCTGGCGGCAACAGTCTTCTACTGCTTTCTTGCTGGAGAGGATTAGAACAAGGGAGTTTCTCCAGGACAGAAGAAAACAACTGTGAACTTACTTACAAATTCCAGGAACTGACAGCACAGGAAGGGAACACAGAAGGCATACTTCTGTGCCAGGAAACACCGTTTCGGACTCAAAGCAAAGATGTTGAGTAAAGTGCCTTTGACTTTAAATCTGTGGGCAAACCAGGGCACTGTGTGACAAGCAAGGTGGGAGCGTTTGGATAGCTGGCAGAGGAGAAAATAAAACCATTACACTCAAATGGTAAGTTCACTATAAGCCTTCTAACACGTAAAACCAGAAGAGGTGCAATTTTGCATTGCCTTTTTCTTTCTCTGTACGGTATTTAAAAAAGAGCTTTGGAAGTCTTTTTTCTTCTTTTTCCTCCATCGTAGATATTCATAGCAAGCTCCCACCATGTTTTCCCACAAGAGCAGAGTATGTGTAGGCCTAGGAAAACATTCAAAAGGGAGCTCTGTGCAAACAGCAGAGCATTTAAAGTCTCCGAACTCATTTATCTTTGTTTTCTTGAAGCAGAAAAATCATGACAGGGAAAGATCTTGATTAAATATATGACATCTGCTCTTTTTAGATATCTTCTATGTGATGCTGTGAATGCAGGCATGATTACTGCAGCCTACAAGTAGGAGTGAATTTACAAAGACAGTATCTTTAATGTGACTAATGCTAGACTCTAGACACCAGACCAGCTTTCAGGATATGCGGTCTGAAGCTTTGATCCTCAAAGCAAAATACAACCTGAAACTAGTGATAGAAGTTTAACTTACACAAGTTAATCAATTACATCATCAAAGAAGTTTGTACATGCAACCATGGAGGGGGAAGAATATTAAAAAGAAGAAACTCAGCGAGTCATTAGCTCCTCTTAGAGAGGGGAAAGGTGGGTTAGTCAGAAAAGAGGAATTGCTGATGGTCCAGAAACGTGAAAACCTGTGATGGGGCACAGAATCAAGTTATTGGCTCTAAAATTTCCATGCAGCAGAATCAAGTTTAAATAGTTCTTCACCTGAATTTAAGTTTGAAAATTGGCATTTATATTTCAGTATCTCTCTTGAACTCAATCACTTGGTGTCATAAAAGATGCCACTTGTCCCTCTGGATTCCTTAACTGTAGCAAGACCATAAAAACAACTTCAGTAAGGAAACTCACAAATGAAAAAAGATAATTTTTATATTTCTACAAGCAAATTCCAAAAGCAGAAAGCAAACAAAGCTTTAAAGCCTTAATTAAAAATCAAAGAAAGAAAAGGAGGGTGTGATTCAATGTGTCCTTCCTTTTTCCAAGCCAAAAAGTTCCCTGACCCAAAAGGCTAGTAGTTCAAAATGGTTAGCACCTCCTCATGCTCAACAAGATGCACATTCTGAAGATCAATGTTTAGGAGACAAAAGTTTTTGAGAAAATAATCACTCATTTTAGCTTTCAATGCAGAAGACACAACATCCTAGGAGAGCTTTCTATCACTGCTGTCCGTTTATCCCCTACTATTTGAAAACTAAAAATGTTTTTTCTCACTTCTGTGGGGGATGTAGTGCAAGAAACAAGGCTCTCCAGATCTCTATTTTCTAGCTCGGATGCAGCAGGAAGCTGGAGGTCATCAATCTCAGAGAAGAGGAAGTTTCTGAATTACAGCTGCAGATTTATTTCTTTTATTTTTATGTCATTGATGGTAAAGTTCTGTAGAACATTCCTTAGTAGGGGAGAGTTAAAGATGAGAGAGAAACTAGCTTGCAGTTTTAAACCTCAACAATTAGCAGTTCTATTATTAATATCCAATTTATTCCATTATTTTGCAAGGCTCTTGTGACAGCTCAAGGAACTTCGATCTAAAACAAATTCTTACTTGAAATACTGCTGATCCTTCCGAGAAGACAAATTAAACCAAGCTCACTGAAGGCTAAAGCAGCCACAGTGGTTTTCCCAGAATGAGGTCCCAGTAGAAGAGCCAAGAGAAGTTGCGTGTAACGGGCAAAGACGATGCACTAGACAAAAGGCCTGTTAGCTGCAAATGAGCAGTGGTCTCTTGTGTCTCTTGTGTATGTGCAGAATGAGGCCGTTTGGGGGCACGAACTTAATAACTGGACAGTTATTAAATTTAAAGCAAATGAGGTCAGTTCCACAGAAAGCCACTAACACGACACGTGTCTCAGCATGCGTTTGAGAAGGCTCTTGGAGTCACAGACAGTTACGTTCAAGAGTAAAGACGTTTTGTACAAGTAAAGATCCTAATGTGGATGGAGAGGAAAGGAATGGAATTACAAGGTAGAAAAATCAAAAGAAAAGAAACACCTTCCTTCAGACTGGAAAATATCAAACATTTTACATGAAACTGTATTTTCATGAAGCTTAGGTGGGAAACAGCCCAATTCCCAAATACCAGCGAGATAAAAAATGAATACTTCTTTCTTTTTAAAAAATAAATCAATGTGAAGCAAACTGATCCAGGCACCACTGAAGACACAGATGCTGACCTCAGCTAAGTGCCTCCATAACGATGGTTTATGACTGGAATTTGAAACTGCCAGTAGAATTTGTTGTTCGTGGGGACTGTCAGAAATACCAGATCATTTTTATGTTTTGTTTGCTTTTCTTAGAAGTCTGAAGACACCTGCCTTTTGTGCTGCAGTTTTCAAAAGCCACGAAAACAATATATCAAAACCCAGGAACACGGCTCTCTCCATTTAAGTACCCACCAACATGGTGAAGTTATTAAAAACATGAGCTCTACTGCTACATCTCCTGTCACCTAGAGAGATTAGAGGCTATAGAACTTACATATTGTCACAGCTACACAAATGAAACCAGAAGTATCTGATCCTGACACCCAATTTTAAACAGGATTTGCAAAGATGTCTCCAAATTGAAATGTAGACCCTGTTAAGCTCAGCCATTCATTAAGCGCTTCAGATACACTGAGGCTGCTGCCTCAGTGCTGCTTGGCACAGGAAACTACCCTGTGCTGAGCTCTGCTCTGCTGGTTACTGGGCTGCTATTTGGTGAGGATTTAAGCTAGTTTGGGTATTCCCCTATGTTACTGCAGTCACAGCAACAGTGACAGAGCAGTGTGCTCTTTGTCTAAAAGTTAATTCACTATGTTCTGATGGGAGAATTAGTGGAATTGGGTCCTACTTCATATGGACTGCAGAGTCCAGAGTCCTTCAGAGGCTTTTGAAGCACATACAGTCAGTGGTAGAGCTTTGGGACGTCAAGGAGGCACAACAAAAGTCCAGTGCAAAAAAAGATGCTATTGCTTAAACTTTAAACATCAGCACTACGCACCTGGTGGTGGTAGAAGCATACTTTTTTTTTTTCTTTCTTCCTGAATTGACTTGTACTCTATAGTGGGGCTAAAAAACCAAAAGAAGGTAAACCCTTAGGGAACCGCTATTCTCTAGAGCTCTGGTCCTTTGGTCTCTGCCCTCACCACAGTACATTCAAATTTGCTTCAGTATACCTTCAGTAGAGTGTTCTGCTTTGCAGCAGATGCCTCAAAACTTTATTTTAGCCACTGCTTGCAGAACACACTCAGTTGTTCTCTGCAGGAACAGTTGCAACCTCAAGAAAAGAAAAAGGGGGCGGGGGCCATTCAGGCTGATGTGTGCTGTGTATTTCTCATGGCTCTACTCCACAAAGAAGGAGGAAGGAGGGGTTTTGGCGTCTTTTTGAATCAAGCAAACAAAGGATTTCCACTTCATGATCACCAGACATTCTTTTGTGAGATAAACAGGAATGGATAAAGATCCTACATTCCTTTAACTATACAGAATAAAAACTGCTGTGAGATTGTAAAGGTTTATAAACTACAAAGCTTTTGGAAATCCTCATCAAGGAGCCAAAAAGTCTAGCTTCTCCGTTGAGTATCACTCTCAGGCTCAACTAAACACATTTTTTCATTAAACTTTCTCACAACATTTACCTAACTGCACTTGCCAAGTTAGAAAAAGTGCTGCAGAAACCATCTGCTTGACACTGCTTACATATAATAAAGTATCGCTCGATACAGTGTATTGGAAATGTTTGGAGATCTCTACATGGGAACCAAGAGCAGCAGTGCTGACTCAGGCAGATCTCCCGCTGAGGTCAGTGGGAACCGTACCTGAACGAGTACTGCTGGATCTGAGACAACGCTCGCTGCGCAGCGACTGCCGCTGGCTGACGTGAGAACATATGGTTCTACTTTAACAATACCAACTGTAACGGAGACAAGAAGGAAACTTTACAGCATTTCTGGCTTGCTGCTCTTTTGTAACTGTAAGGAACACTCAAATGATTCATACACAAACTGCTTCTGTAACACCTTTTCCCAGCTTCAAGAAACTTGCAGAGTTGGATCCTACCTCAACAGGAACAGTTTGAGTCAATCTGTTGAGATAAAAACTTGAACACCAGAAAGACTACAAATGAAATCTAAGATAAGACTTCACAGTTTCTCTACAGATCGCAGTACATCGCCTCTGGATGGGAATGCGGACATTGCAGTACACTTACCTTGGTCCAGTCTGAAGCAGAAATAAAACCTTCATAGCACTGAATTCGTCACCCTTGCAGGAGGGACGTGTGTGACAGCTGCTATACCAAAGGACAATGGCTTTTTAAATTTCACCCCAAATTTAGGTGTTACAAAATTATTAAAAGCTAAGAGTGTCACTGAGGTTCTAACACTTGTGAACTGTGGTTACAAAAGCAGCACCTCTAGGTGGACAAATCAATCCACCTCCCTCACAAGAGCTGCAGAAGGATGAAGAACGGCAAGACTGAGAAGGTAAGAAAAATAAGCTATGATGCTTGTATTCAAAAATCTCAACCACCGTTTTAAAAGAAGGGATTCTGCACCTTCAATACTTCTTAGGCAGGGGTGATACTAGAGATTCAAATCCCAAAGAGCAGGTGAAATACTTCCTATTGCAACCCACACATTAGCACAAATACATCACAAAGGTTGCAATTTGGCTGCAGCTTCAAGGCAATTGCCCTTTTCCTTTAAATAATACCATAAAGACTCATGTGTTTTGCTTTAAAGATTTCTATTAGCCCCAGTTTATGAGCCATGGGAACACTTCCAGGTCATGCCTAGAAAAGCTACACTGCCTTTGCTCAGACACAGGGACACAAAACCATCACATCTATTGTCTATGCTGGAAGAAAGCCAGAAGTGTCTGGAAATTAAAAATACAAGAGGGGTCTTACTGCAGATCTCATAGTACAGCTTTGTAGTAAGCGACCATCCTCTCTGTTAAATATGCCTGAGAGGGGACTTCTAGGTAGGTATCTCGCTGCATTTAGGCTTCCAGGATAGAGAGTCTGAGAAGTTTCACCTGCGTTGGTCGAAGAATGATCATGTTTGACTGCTGTTTTGGGCAAGAGCCAGTGCATCGCCACCTTATAAATTTATAAAGGCAAAAAGACTTTGACCCCTGAAACCAGGGCCCTAATCCCACACAAAGTGGTGTATTGACCATCCAGAGCATCACAACATGCAATGAGGGAACAGTAAAAGAATGAAATAATCATTCCTGTAAAACCAGCACTCCTGGAAAACTGCTACATGTTAGAATAAAAAAAAAGTTTGGAAGTTAAAGTGAGGATGTTTGGTTTAGAGGAGACATCACAGAAGGGACGACAACTGAAATTCCAATCCAACTGTGAAATAATGAGGTCAATTAACAGACAGAGGCACCATTAATTTCTCTCATGGTATCAGATCCCACACTAAAAAGCTGTCTGCCTGGGACACATCAAAGAACAGAGAAGACAACACTGAACAGTTGTGTCACTGCAGTTATTCAAAGGAACATGAGGCCTAGTTACAGCAAACACTAATTTTAGGAAATGCTTCCCTAAAATGGACTTCAGTGGTAGAAAAATAAGGTCTACCAGGATTAGTGACCACTCCTGACCAGCTGCTTACCTTGCTTATGGAAGATCACTTGACATAGCTTATTTTTCCTTTTGAGTTATTACACCTTTGTATCTCCTTCTTCCTACACACCTATTGAGACAATAGATTTAAATTAAACAAAGCAGGTGGGAATAGTAAGAAATAGAGATCACAGCTGTAATTTCTCCTCCTTTGCAAGACTAAGGTAAGGAATACAGTGTGTACCTATCACCTTAAGTGAAAGCAAGTCTGATAGGAAGAGAAGAAAATACTCATTATTTAATTTTTGACATCTCTGTGTTATCTTGCCCTTGTTGCTTCCACTCTTGCTCACGTTGTATCTTGTTTACCTCATGCCTCTCTTTTCCAGATGAAACTGTAATTCCGTTCCTTGGGGTGACTGACAGGAGCGCAACCATCTGCGGTTCGGTGGTTTCGACTGTATCATCAGCTCACAGCGGTCACACGCCAACCTACTGCAAAAACACAGTCTCAAAGTGCAACTTCGCACAAAACTGAGGTTTTGTTCAGAGGAATCTGGCCAGAGTTGTGTTAAAATTAAGAGTACAGCTACATCCAGAGTGAGCGGGATAAATCTGAACAGGACACGACTGACCTGCAATGTCTCTCGCACATGAACCAAAAGCAGCAACTCCAAAGAAGCACCAATAAGAAACATTTGTAGAACGAACTGAACTTCAACTCTGTACACAGTGCTACGTTATTTAACACTTCATCAAGGCAGACATGAGCTTTATTTTGGACAGTAGACTTTATTAGAAATTTTCTCCTCATTCATCAGTAAATTCACATTAAAATATGCTGAAGGCAGCTCAGTCTAAACATCTGACATCCTGCCATAACAACAACTTCCAGTTTAAAAACTAGATAACTGATCAGGCGGATAACTTCAAACATGTAAGAAATGCTAATAAAAAGCAGCATCTTAAAAAATGGGATGAGCCTGAAAAATTAATACATTTCAAGTGGAGTTGGGGAAAAAAAACACAAACAAAACCCAAAATCAGCCACCCCAAGATGGGAAACAGTTAAATGAGAACTCCACAGACTCTAAACAGATAAATAAACATTATAACCACACATACATTAAAAAGAGAACCAAGTACTTAGAGTTCATACCACATAAAAATTATAAATTTGTTCAAATAAAAAAAGTGACAAGCTTTCTAAAATACGAATATCCGCAATTCTTGGGATAGTGAACTTTGTTATAGACTGCAGAACTTTGGTGGGACTAGATTTGGTCTTGAAAACAACGGACTTCATCTTACTGCTACCAGGTCCAAAAATTGACCTTTCTGGTACATATACCAGTTTTTTTTTCCTCTTGTGTTTTTAAATTACATACTCTTCTTCCAGCCAATAATCTGGTTTTTTAAAGGTTACAATTCTTAAGATATTACAGGCTTGATTATGTTGAGTGCTGAACACTCAAAGCTCTCAACAGCTCTGGGTACCAAAGCCAAGATTTTTCCTTGACTAATTTATTTTTATCTATTGGGGTGAGGTGTAGGAAAGAGAACAAAAAAAAACCAAAAACAAAACGTTACTGAAGAATGCTCTGTTCTGCATGACAGTGGGTCCTGCAGGTCAGATTTTCTGTTGGCATTTATTAGAGGCAATAAAGATAAACCACTATGTGAGAGATGAGAATAATGGCCTTCAGGACTGTAAACACAACAGGCAACAGATAATACACAAATCTCGATCAAATCAATGTTTTCACATTCTTTAGTAGTCCCCCACAGTGATCTGCTTTCACTGGTTCAGAAAAAAATATATATTAAAAATTAAATAACACTTAAGTGTCCTTCGCGAAGATTTCTATTTTGCTGTAAACAATTTTCTGCCATTTGCATTGATGTAGTCCAATGTGAGGCCAGAGGGTTCTAGACATCTTATTGGTACTGTAAATAATTTTTCAGAGACAGAGGCAAAGGTAGAATTTCTATGTCATGCAGGCGGTCTCTGCCAAGAGCAAAACGAATTGATCTTCGGCACAAGTCCATTAAAGGCAGGGGTTCCGCTGAAAAAAAATAAGCAAGAAAACAGAGTTAATTTTTCAGCACCTCCTTTTACAGGCAATGATTTATAGATTCGGTATTATATTAAACAGTCATAAAGATAGCAACAGTCTTGTGAAGAACTCAACGACCAAAGATCAAAGACAATTAAGATAATCAATAGAAGCAAAGACAGAATTCTACGCATTTCACCCACAAGAAGTGACTGCAAAGTTTCAGTCTGACCTTCTCTTTATCTGTAAGACTTAAAATAATAACCCAAACCTACTCTTTGGGCTTATCAAGTTGCAGCATAAGAAGTTATTACATTTCCAGATTTCTAACAAGACCAAGAGCTTCTACTCTGTTTATAACACAACATTCATCATGTGGTGTTAATGTGAACGACACCAGCAACTTCTGACCTCCACATACCAGCTCCTCTTGCGTCCTAGGAGCTGGAAATGGTGCTCAGGGTAACCCAACTGCTCAGCAAACACTGCTTTTCCTGCAACACTCTCTTAGCCTCTCTTTCTAGGAAGTTCAAAAAACTAAACAAAACATCCTCAAAATCTAGAGGAAATTTAACCTTTTCCTCCATGAATAAATGAAGGGAGGAGGGCTCAGCTGACTAGAAGCCATGCTGTGTGTTCTCATTGTATATACACAAACACCCACAAATATACAAACACCATCTGTAGATGCTCTTAGTTTAGTTTAATGGAAGAGAATTAAGTATCTGTCAGAAATGCCTGGCTGACAGCACTTAAGACCAGAGACCCAAACACAGTGATCTGCAGCATCTCCCCCCACCCCTATATCCCATCCTGGCTGCAAGACCCGCACAGAACTGCAGGAATGTTGTAAAATTTCCATTCAACATGACCTCTGTTATTGCAGAGTTTCCAACGGAAACCTTTTCACAGCAGAACTAGAATAAAAGCCTTTAACCATTTACAGCTATCTTCAAGAATGACTGTAACCAGACGGATTTGGTTGCACGTGTTGGTTTAAAGGGGTAAGAGCTTAAAAGACTACAGGAGATTCTTCTTCTTTATGTAGTAAAACAGTAGTAGCCTTTAAGACCTTACTAGTAGTTTCCAATTGAGAAAAAAAAGCCACATGCCTTTATGAGAGAGATGCCCTTTTATAAACTGGGGAGATGACTTACGAGTGCTCTCAGCATCGTACAGCACTCAACAGTTTCAAGAGTTCAAGTGCCACATGTAGATTTACGCAAACGATGTTAATCTACCCATCCTTTAGCTTATTTTTAAACCTACTTGAAAAAAAAATCATTACGAAGCATAAAATATCTGATTTAAGGATTGGTTTTATATGCTGTAATGTCTGCTGTGGTGTCACACCACTGACTTCATGGATTTTCCATCCTTTATCCCAGCATCGCGTTTGATTTGTGTAGTTCACAGCTCACACTGGTGTCTCCCAAGCGTCAAGAGAAAAAGCTCCGAAAGCACTTGGTTGTACACTGGAAGCCTAAAAAGCTCATTTAAACCAAAAAGCTTATCTAATCACTTCTGACTTCTCCTTAAAAATCCACTTAATCTATAATCTTGGCTATTAAAAATATAAAAGCTCTCACATTGCAGTAATAAAGTAACGTTTCCTATACATTGGTGATGTTGGGTTTTATTTTTACATACCAGAATGATGAACCTTAAATCTTAAGGGATGAAGCTGTAAAATTCATTAACCAGGATTAATAAGTAGGAGTAAAAATAGCTCATGAGCTCCAGGATGCAGAACACAACACATCGTACAAGTCTTACACTATGAACAACAATTTTCTGAGCATCTTCCCAGAATCTCTGAGGTCCCATTAAGATGATGTAAAACTAACTGACCATGTGGTCTCTTTTTATCTTAAAGAAAGGAGTACGTAAAATGTATCCATCTGGGTAGCCAGGCACAGAATTAACCCTCAACTTCAAAACACAATTTAAGGAAAGGTTAAAATATTTTTCAAGTTTGAAATGCTGAATTAATGTCTCCTGTCTCACTTCTACAGGGAATTTTTAAATGCTAAAGAAAAATGCCCCCAAATGTCTGCAACAGCTGCTAAATTACGCATAGCAAATGTGGGTTTGCAACTTGAATATTTAACTACACTCTTTTTACTCTCTCTTCTATCCAACAGAAATTCAAATCTACAACAAAATTAGAGCAGGTTTGTCCAATAATATTAAATAAAAGTTATGTTTTCTGGACTGCTGCCTGTAAGAATGTGAGGAAAAATTGTAATGATAGCATTTTAAGTAAAAACTTTTTGCAGCTGTGAATAGTCCTAAATGAACAAAAAGGAAATTCATTGAAAGAACTAATCTTAGGTTTCAAGATAGTTTGTGGGATAAATGTAAAACTGTTTAAAATTAAAAATCACTGATTATCAGGCATCCTAACTGAACCGAACCATTAGTAAACATTTGGTAGGTACCTTAACGGGAGCACTTTCCCACCCATCACAGCTCACATTTTTACGACATATTTTACAATGGAAGATCATTTGGGAAAAAGTCTGGGTTTTAAGAAACACAAGTTTGGTTCTGAAAACTGGGCGAGTTCCAGGGGGAGGCATCTGTATGACTATGGGGAAGAGGCAGAAGAAAGCTCGTATGAAGATCGGGCAGACCTTTGATCCTCTGCTCTGTCATAGCTAGGAGTGCTTCTCACCTCTGGCTTCTGGTGCCTCCCTCAGCAGCACCCTGCCCTGAAGCTGAGAATCACAGAATTGTTTTGGTTGGAAGAGACCTTTAAAATCATAAAGTTCAACTGTTAACCCAGCACTGGCATATCACCACTAAACCACGTCCCTCAGCACCACATCTCCACGGCTCTGAAACCCCTCCAGGGACAAGGACTCCGCCACTGCCCTGGGCAGCCTGGGCCAGGCCTTGACCACCCTTTTGGGGAAGAAATCTTTCCTCATGCCCAACCTCAACCTCCCCTGGCACAACCTGAGGCCATTTCTTCTTGTCCTATTACTTCAACCAACCTCCACTTGGCTCCAAGCTCCTTTCACGGAGTTGTAGAGAGGGAGAAGGTCTCCCTTGAGCCTCCTTTTCTCCAATCTAAACAACCACAGGTCCCTCAGCTGCTCCTCACAAGAGCTGTGCTCTAGACCCTTCAGCTTCATTGCCCTTCTTTGGACACACTCCAGCACCTCAATGTCCTTCTTAGAGTGAGGGGCAAGAAGACAGATTCAGCTGTGCACCCTTCTCTAGCACATCAGGCCCTGGGCTAGATGGGTGCTACCATGTCCTCTGGCAGGTTCCTGAGCCAAGTCATGCCCGAGTGCCACTGCCCTGCAGTCTAGACATGAGCCGGCGGTGATTTCAGAGCTTCTTTAACATTCATCAAGTGCCAACACCTGATGTACAGCCTGGGAGTCAATATCTGGCGCTGACACTGGGTGCCAAGCCCAGGCTCTGCCATGTCCCCACCACTGCTCAGCAGTTCACTGGTATGAGGCATTTCCTCCGCTGGAGCTCAGGGAGAGGGAATGGAGATGATGCTAGCACAGCCCAGCAGGCCAGCGAGGAGACCAGTGCTGCAAAGAGGCTGCTCATCATCTGCTGTAGCGGCTGAGCTCTCTCTTTCATACACACACAAACACCAAAAGTCCTTTAGAATAGAAGCATCATGGGTACCTCCATCCTTTCGGGAAGGAAACATTTGACCATCCCGAGTATACAATGCTGTGCACCTGCCTAAAACACACAGACTTGATGCTTCCAGAACACTCAACAGCACCGTCAAACATTCAGAACAGTATTTCCAAAATGCTATTTTCTTTCAATAGCATACCAATAATGCTGAGAAGAGAATATACTAACAATGCAAGAGATGGGAGGATGAATATTCTGCAGCCACATGGTTATCTGCAAGTTTGGCTGCTGAAAAAGTCCTCCTTTCACAACATTAAACGTTTCCCTTTGAAAAATTTTCAAATTCAGGGATATTAACTGACTGTTAGAGCATCTCATTACTTAGCATACCTGATACGCATCGCAAGTGGTGTATTTTTAGAATAACCCACAAAGGAACGAAACTGGAGCATTCAAGCTCCCAGAAGAACATGAACCAGCCGTTTTGCCGAAGTTATGTGAACTTCAGCAATGTTCTTGCCATTAGAAAAAGGAGGAATGAACTGCTGAGCTGGAATGCAAAATTGTAAAGAAAACATGATTAACAAGAATGGCTCTTTGTATTAAATTACCAACCAGGCAAAGAAATTCCAAGTGAGACACTCTGGGGCAAGGGAGCAAGTTTTGCACAGGAAACCCAGAGCTTCCTCTCAGGCTCTGGCAGAGCTCGGAGAGAAAAGCAGAGCTACAGCTGGCTGGGTAAGACTCGCACGGAGCCTCAGGCCAGCTCTGTCACCCTCTTGAACCTACTTTAAGGAATCATCTTCTCCTTTAAAGTTTACTATGAAACCTCGTCACCCAAAGGTAGCTTCTTATAGCTGTCCCATTACAGAAAACTTTTTCAAGATGAAAAAGTGTGAAAAAATAATTCTGCTTAATTTAGGTGTCAGAATTTAACTCCTCCACCTCCCAAGTTTGTACCAAAACAGCCAAGAAATAGATCTTTGCTTCCACTCCTCCTCAGCTGTGTACCCGCAGGAGGCCCACCACGGGTGACAGCACAGGATGCTCCATCCCAAACCCTCCTTCCCCTGCACTACAGCTACACACACACCCACACCTCAACACCTGCGAGCAGGGGTAAGACATAACACAACGGCCGCTCTTCCCATGTGGAGCTGCACTTCAAGTGGGGTACAAAAGCATTTCGACAGCTATTAAATAGCTACGTTAAACAGCTATTTAACACAGCAGCTAATAGCTTAAATAGCTATGCAACAAATTAAATAAAAATAGCTATTTGGTTATTAATAACACAAAATAACTGTGTTTATATATCTAGATATACTCATCCTCATGGTATCACTGATGGTTTAAGGACAAAGGCAAAGTACATGTCAGGAAGTAAAAACCACTACATGCTCACAAGCATTTCTCCACGACATCCGCACTTGCGATAGCGACTTGCACATCATTACCAGCTGAAAAGTTCATTTAATTTTGGCAACCTGTAGCTATTTAACAGTCTGGCACTCCAACAAACCAGCCTCATCCTTGTAAACAGGCTTTTAAAGCGGAGATACTGAAGTCATTTAGCAGCCAATAATGCTAAATGTTATTAGCTGCCATGTTACATAAGGCTCACACAAAAGAGCAGCTTTTAGCACACAACTGTTTTTTTGCCAAATGATAACACTAGTTTTTTAAAAATACATTTTTAAAGCTCTAGCAGCACATAACATTTCTGGCTTTTGTTAAACTACGAAGAGCATATTTTTATCTCATTTTATTAAATCAGAGGTGTCTGGGGAAAAAAAAAAAAAAAAACAAACCACAAAACCAAAACCACAATCAAAGCAAAATTGAAAGCTGGTTGAAAAACAAAGGAAGTTTTTGCAAGAATCATCATCACAAGAGAGGAGTCTTGGAAACTAGAAAAATCACAGAATCCCAGAATGGTAGGGGTTGGAAGGGTTCTCTGGAGATCACCTCATCCAACCCTCCTGCTCTAGCAGGTCACCCAGAGCAGGGTGCTCAGGATCACGTCCAGGCAAGTTTGGAATCTCTCCAGAGGAGACTCCACAACCTGGGCCAGGCTCTGGCACCTGCAAAGGGAAAAATTTTTTCCTCCTGTTCAGATGGAACCTCCTGGGTTCCAGTATGTGCCCATTGCCTCTTGTCCTGTCACTGGGCACTGCTGACAAGAGTCTGGCCCCATCCTCTTGACATGCAAACACATGATGCCTCTCTTCACACCCTAATTAAGCAGAAGTTTTTCTGTATGTTACACATCTGGTGGCTATTGCCCAGTGTCCCCGTTCTACCCGCTCCTCTATGCAACCAGTAAGTCATCATCACTCAGGTTCTTGCCCTGTACTTCATTTCACCACTCAGTTTTCATCTCATACTTTGCCAAGATCAACGATCATCTTCATCATCTTTAGAGGGATGATGTCCCCAAAATATTGGCCCTTTGTCATGGAAATACGGGCACAGGAGGACATTCTTAAGTTGTCCCTGCTCTGGTGGGCCTCTCATAAACTAGGCAGAAAGGGAAAGCTCTCTCCATGCCTGCCTGACATCTACCTGCTCCAAGAGACAATCCTCTGTTCCTCCTCAAGGCTCTGAGTGCCCACCGTACTCCGGACTGCAGCACGCTTTTTGTTTTAAATCCTTTTCCTTGAATTTCTCCCCTTCCTCCAAGTATTAAAGCACCTGCTAAGGGGTAATGTGGCCTAAGGGTTTTCATTAGGGTGATTTAGGATATACAGAAATTTGTAACTACCATTTAATGATCACATACAATAAACATACAAATATATGTAAGGCAGGAGTTTTCCTTCCAACCTTTCTGTCAAAGTTTAATTATTGTTTTAATTTTACTCAGTACAGGCCAAATTCTTTCCCTCACATAACACAGTACATAAATACACCCCCTGTGACATATTTATGGCTTCCCTGATGCAACCAATGGAAAATTTGAGTTGTGTTCCTTAAATGGCACAATCTAGTGAAAGGAAATTGCAAATAATCTATTAAAGAACACAGGCTATGACCAGTCATTAAAAATGCTAATAAATCTCCTAAGAGCCATGAAAATTCAGTCAAAGGATAACAGGATAAAAAAGAAACCACTTGTCTATTTTTCCCACAGATCAGTTCTGCAGCCTAACCCAAACCGTACAAATGAAGCACCTTCGAACAGCACATTTTAATTATAGGCAATCCTGAGGAATCACCACTCTCAGGAATTCTGGAAATCAAACAGGAACAGCGTGGCTTTTCAAAAAGGCGTCACCATTTTCCTCCCGATCCCATACTTACCTACCCGAGAGCACTGGGCTCTGGACAGCTGCTACCAAACTTAGGCTGGCTTTGCAGAATTTGTGCGTACAAAGCTCCGAGCTGTTCTCTGGATGCTGTTCCATCAGGGAGAGCCCACGCACACCCTCCTTCACCCCTTGACATCACCCTCCCACCCATGCAGCGTGGTCCTCTACAGCTGGAAGCTATCGTGCTCGCTTCTTCAAAAGCTTAACGGGTGGCAGATGGTGAGATTTTTTTCCTTATCGGTCAAGGCTGATAAACAGCTGCTGTCTGCAGCAGTTGTCTACAAGGACAAACAAAGCTTTCTGCCATACCTTGCTAATAGCAGACAGGGTAGGGAAGTAAAAATAACACAAACACCCCCCTGTATCTGAGCTAACCCCCATCCCACAAAAATTTGGTACTTGAAATATGTTAAAGGGAGGAAGGAAGGCAAGAAGGCTTGAATAGAGGAAGGACTCAGGGGGAAACCTCCCTCCTCCTCCTCCGCATGTCTTGTGCTGGGCAGAGGGGAGTGTTTTACAGATACCTTTGGCTTTTAAGTGTTAAATGCAGTTAAGCACAGTTTAAAACTTCAACCAGGCATCAGTTTGCAGAACTAAGCAGGAAAAGCAGCAATGAACAAGCAGATACTCTGCAGCATCATTTGTTTCCAGTTAATGCTCTCCAGCTGTGCTTTCTTGAGAGGCAGAGTTAAAAAGCAGCACAGAATGAAAACAAACCAAAACCAGTCCCAAAAGCCAGTGGCCTCTTGTTAGGGGTTCAATAAAGAGCCTCTCATTTGAGCACAAGTACATATCTTCTTGTGATTTCTTTGGCTTTCAATGTTTGCAACCTCTTATGAGAAGAGATAAGACTTGGACAACTCGTGAACACCACAGCACAGGCCTGAATCCAGTGAATTCAACGCAAGACTAAAATGCAAAAATTTCAGTTTAGTAGACTGAGGCACATGCCTAAATACCTTTTTTAAATCGTACTCATTATATGAGTGTTCTTTCTAGACAAGTAGTTTGTCTGTATATATTTTTAGGAAGGCTGTATATATGGAGCCACATACCCACATGTCTGTAGAAACCATCTTCTGAGAAGCTCTTTGTGCTCTACAGTTCTTACCTTCTACATGGGTTTATGATCCACCTACAAAGGGCTCTAGATCAAGCACATTTAATATGTAGACCAGAAGCAATGTAAAGTCTGGTTGCAGATTTGGCCTGGGCCAAACTCCACTCTGGAAACTCTCCTGACAACTTTCATTTTCTGAACTACAGCTGCTAATTTAAATGTATATATGCATTATAATTCATCCAGTTTCCAGTAACCAATAATAAAAAAGAAATTACAGGTACAATTCATATTAAAAAAGGTTTTTAGACACTATTTCTCCAATCTACAGATTACTAAATTGCACTGCTCTACGTAATTCAGACGCTGCAAAACAGAGCCAGATAATAAGGAATTTTACCAGCAAACAAGCGGCTCTTTTCAAAGCTGGTTTGGTTAACAGCTTGATAGATTTGCAGGCTGCCAGAGAACACCAACAAGAACGGTGCCACCTCCCTTCCCAAAGAGGAAGCGCACGTATGATTTCATTCCTTGTGTGCATCGGGAAAATGCAAATAGGAAGGAAGGATGAGCTGGAAAGATTTGCCTTCTGGCTTCGAGTTGCTTGTTCTTGTTCTCCCCTCAGACACTTCCACAAAACAACGCTCCACTTTGCTCTTGAACACAGTACGAAGGTAAAGCGAGACAGTCACTTCAGTAATGATCTAAATGTGCTGTAGTAGAGAAGACACCTAACAAATACGAGCTCTTTAAAAGCAACAAACTAAAAAAAGAAATGCAGTGTTTGACATCAGGGCTGAGCCTAAGCTACAACTGCTGGCTCCTCAGCTCCTCCCAGCTCAAACTTCCCCAAGTTTAACATGCTGGGAACGCAGCTTTGGCTTAGATTAATCTCTAATGCACACTTTATAGCTTTTACTCTTAGAAACACATTTATCACCATTAAATTCAGCTTGTGTGCCAGGCCATAAAGAAGGAACTTAAAATATATCAAGGTGAGAGAAGATTAAAGCTCGGATGAGAATTTCACTGAGTAGCTGCATCGGAGTTCAAAGACAAGGTTGTTCAGGGGCTAGGGACAGATTTACAGGCAAGGTAATAATGGGGAAAGTTGAAGGAAAGTTCAGGTTTCAAGGATGAACCACCGCAAACAACGACTGCAACAGGAGATCAGGCGCTGCAAACAATATGCAACACGATGACTGAAATATGCTGAAACAACTCACATTTTATCTCTTTGTAAATGGTCATATAAAATACCCACGCACAGGTACACACCTGTAACAACCTTACAGCTGTGAACAAGCCTTTATCGTTCAGGGTGGGGATGAAAAGGAGATTTTAGGTGAATTTTTTCTATCCCTCAATTCACTAGCACATTTCAGTCTTAATAGTATTACAGCAGGTGATGGGATTTTTGGGTGGGAAACCTGATTCTACTGACTAAAGTATTCTAAAATTCAAAATTGTGAGTTTTCATGGCTGGAATATATCACCGTACTTTTCTGTAAATACTAAGTAATAAAGTTATTTACTCTAGTTAGCAATTAAATAGATTCAAAGCATGTTCTGCATCACGCTGCAGCTTGCTTCAAAGTTTCCCCATATCGACAGGGCGGCAGAGCTGATGACTCTCCTACTTAAAATTAATGCAAATTGCGCTGAGCTGTTTAAGACAATAAATATTTGACTGCATTCCTCATATCATTATTACACGACATCCCCTCAACTGCTTCCATTTAAATCACCCGGAGGCTCCAGCATATGCAGATTTCCTCAAACTGAGCGAAAAAATGGCAGCAGCGTGACACGTAAATTTTAATGCGATTGTACAGAAGCTAATGATCTCGGGGGGAGATGCGCACAACAGACCTGAGTCATCGCTTTGGTACTCCAGTTCTGGTGTTAATAAAGTCGCATTGGAATACATCTAAGGCAATGAAGTTGCAATTAGGCTTAATATAATGAATTTGATCCCATTGGTTTACTATCGTTCATATTTTCAATTTCTTGGAAGTAATTTTCTTCTTAAGTGCCATAATCTTTAGCAGCAGAAAATGGGTACTGGAGATGATCTGAATTATTTTCATACTGAATTTAGGATTCATCATCACTCCTGGTATGCCAACAGCTGCTGCTCTCCGACGACATCTCTAAAGCACTCGTTTTGAGCACAAATGCTCTCCTGCCACAGGTAGAGCACATAGGGCTGCCTTTACTCGCCATTGCTCGGCTCCTCTCATCACGAGCTCCTGTCACCATCTTTCAACCCTTGGCAAGGCACTGGCTGAAATGTCACACTGCTGTGTCACCACCTACAAGTGGCACTCCTGGCATGTTGTCTTGCTCATGGTCTGGTCATTTTGTGAGAAATGGAGCATGAATCATAGAATGTTAGGGGTTGGAAGGGACCTCTGGAGATCATCAAGTCCAATCCCCCTGCCAAGCAGGGCCATAGAATCTAGGGCAGGATACCCAGGAACGCATCCAGACAGGTCTTGCAAATCTCCAGAGAAGGAGACTCCACAACCTCCCTGGGGAGCCTGTTCCAGTGCTCTGTAACCCTCACAGTAAAGAAGTTCCTCCTCATGTTGAGATGGAACTTCCTGTGCTCTAGCTTGTATCCATTGCCCCTTGTCCTATCGCAGGGCACAAGTGAAAAGAGGTTGCCCCTTTCTACTTGACACCCAGCCCTCGTATATTTACACACATCAATTAGATCCCCTCTCAGTCTTGTCTTCTTCAGACTAAAAAGCCCCAGGTCTCTCAACCTTTCCTCATAAGGCAGGTGTTCCAGTCCCCCNCTCCAGGTGAGGTCTCACCAGGGCAGAGTAGAGGGGGAGGAGGACCTCCCTCGATCTGCTGGACACACTCTTCTTAATGCACCCCAGGAGACCATTGGCTTTCTTGGCCACAAGGGCACATTGCTGTCCCATGGAGAACTTGCTATCCACCAGGAGTCCAAGGTCCTTCTCCATGGAGCTGCTCTCTAGCAGATCGCCTCCCAGTCTGTACTGGTGCATTTTGTTACTCGTTCTCAGGTGCAGGACTCTGCACTTATTCTTGTTGAACCTCATTAGGTTCCTCTTTGCCCAGCTTTCCAGCCTGTCCAAATCCTGCTGAATGGCCGCACAGCATGGAAAGTTGATTTCCGTATTGCACGTTCCTACAGCCACTGTACCTGAGGTGTCATCATACCCCGAGCCTCTGAAGCACTAGCATCAAACCTACCGATAGGAAGGGAGAGGCGAGGGGGAACCTGGGCTACGGAGAGTGGGTTGCCACTGAAGTGACTTTTCCCGTTCCTGGGCGCACGGTGGGGATCCAACATGATGACAAACATTAAAACTCGTGAACTTCCATTCCTGGATTTCACGCAGGATTACTAGAATCTGATGGCTAACTCAAGTTTCGCTCACACTGAGTTTCCTCACCTCCAAGGCAGCATCACTAGGCAAAACTTTCCTGTTCTTGGCCCTACTGGATACACGGCCAGCAGGAGCCCTCTCTGAGCTGTCTTCTCTGGCCTGAATGGCTGAAAGAGGAGGTGGCAGTTAGGGTGAAGCCTGCTGCCATTCTCCATCCATCCACCACCCTCCTCCATGCAACACCACTTAATACATTTGGAGAACTAGGCCTGCAGCACCATACCAGTCATGGCTTCTTCCCTGTCCTCTTCCAGCTTATCAGATGCAACCAACATATTTCCTTTGGCCCTCTCAAACTACACACTATAACTCTTCCCAGAATGGTGCTCACTTGCTGTTCCAAGGAATTCAGACGCAAAGGGGAGGGCAGCAAGAAACGACCAGGGTGGTTTTACCCAGCCCTCTCCTCCTCACACACCTCCCGGCTGCACGCTCCGTCCTTCTGCCCTCGTGCTTTCTGTTATCAGCTCGCAGTTTTATGACCGCCATCTGCACAGGACACCACTGATGTCAAACAAGATGAGGAGGAAACCGCGCGCAGCTGAACCACTGAGCAGCATGGCTGCACTCTGGAAGAAACTATAGAACACCACAAAGGGTCTGCATTTATTGCTTCTTGCTGATTCATTATCAAATACGCTCTGTCCATAAACAGCCTCTTCCAGCTCTCTCGTCCCCAGCGCCAGCTGGCTAACGCAGCTGCCCAGGTGTAGATGAATGCATCAGCTGGCCTGCCGAAAAGCTGTTCTCAACAAAGATTTATCTAGATTTTCAGATCCCAGAGTCAAGCTGTAAGGCTGGCAATTAAAAAGCTGCATCTGGGAACAACAAAGCAAAGCTGAGCAATTCACTCACCTCCTTAATGTACTCGCATGTCTTATTTCTGTGGGAAATCGAATCCATCAGCCTGCTAAAACAGCTGATTTAAAGAAAAACTAGAATGAAAGAACTTGACTATGTACTAAAATCCTTGTAACAATTTCTACGTCTTTGTGTTTTCAGACCCCTGAAGAGATTTAGGCAGTAGCTTGAGGCACACAGCTCGCTATCATCTGTGTGTGCATATACACATGTATACATACAAAACATGTAACACACGTACACAACATAGAGAGGTATGAATACAAGGGAAAGGTCTGAACCACCCTCTCCCTCTTCCTACATACTCACTTATTTATTTTAGCAACATAACACACCATGGAACTCAGACACCAAATAGCTCTTACTATTTTAGATTTAAACCAAGAAATAGACAAAGAGATGAAGCTATGAGCTGGAATTAATATTATTCTACTTATATCGAGAACAATGCTGTGATTAATAGCACAGAGAAAAATCTTTCTAGAATTCTACAGTTTGGGCAGATGTACAATAATTTCTCAGTACAAAATACAACCTCATTTCAACACAAAAAAGAAAAAGGTGACTAATACCAGTCCCATTTTGTGCTTGTGTGGCATGTATAAACATACACACTATTTTTATTTATATATATAAAAGTCCACTCTGATTGTTTTCTTTTCAACCAAATCCTCTGACCTATTAAACCATTTAAGTATGCCTTATTTTCTCCTCTTATCAGTTGTCTCCTTTCCTTTCTTCTATGCTCCTACTCTCAAAGAAAACAGTTAAAAATGAAAAGCCCTCCTACCTGTGGGTCTGTAAACACCAGACACAGTATATTTTGCTTTTCTAACCTAAAATCTAGGTGATGGTGCAACAGATGAAATGCTAAATTATCAAAACAAATTCTTTAACTTGGTACTTAATCCAAAGTACAAAAGCCCCAACTATTAGAAGCACATTCAGAATTACACACAGCACACAAGAACGCTTCCCACCAAATTCCTTCCGCTCCCTGTTGACTCGGCCTTTTTCCCTCCACCAGCATTGTCAGCAAAGCCAAAGGGAATCTTGCCAGGGTAAATACAGCTAAATGGGGTCCACCAGCCACAGATACTTTGCTTTTCTCCTGCTGCCAAGTCACTTCTGATGTCAATCTGCCACTAAGATAAAATGGATCCTTTTTTTTCCCCCCAGGTACTTGCAGTTTTGAGGTCAACGCTGACCTCCCGGACATGCCTGTGTCCTTTTGAGTTCTTGGATTTAAGTTAGTCACATAAACAATAACTGAGTAAAAAGCTACACAAAGCTTTCCAAAGGCATCCTCCGTAGGGGTGGGACCAGCCACCCAGAGCAGGCTTCCTGGGGAGCGCTCAATCCAACCATCCTCTGCACCCATCACGTTAGTAGTTTACTTTGATCATGCTTTTACTGCCCTGCCCAGGAGGAGAGATCAAAACCTTGTGCTTGTTTTCAGTCTTAATCATACACAGAATCCAAACCACAACCCCAAAGCAGCCTGTAGTGAAGCACTAGGGGCAAGAAAACTGAGTTTAGGGTAACCTGACCCACTCGCATATTCCAGTTCCCCAAAGTGCTGATAGTTATCTTGCATCTCCCTCTTGTCCTTTCAAAAATCAGAACAACTTCTTCAAAAAGCAGGGTCAATAAATGAAGGAAGGCACTTTCCTTCAGAGCTGTGACACAGTAGCAGTCAAATGATATCAAAGCAGAGACACGGAGATCACGGGCACGGCCACAATAGGAAACAGACTTACTTTAAAGGTTGGACCACATGATCCTTAAGGTCCATGCTCTATGATTTTATCCTTCCAAGGTCCTCCCAGCCCAAACGATAGAGGAGAGAGGGGCAGTGACCACCCAGAGCACTTCCCTGGGAACTCAGAAGTGCAGCTCTTCCGTATGCTTCTCACATCCAGGCTGCTAGTGATGGAGTGGAGACCTGGAGCCGTCCATTACCTGCACCTCCTGGCTTCCTTTGTAGACAACACAGTGAGGTGGAGTCGGTCTCTTCTCCCAAGACTATATATTATTCATCACTGCATTTCCCTTGTTAGACAACATCAATTACAACTGACCTTCCAGGACATTCTTCCCTTTACAACATCAAAGCCAGATGACAATTGTTCAAAACTTCTGAACCTTTCTTCCACATAGCTTTGAACAAGAATTTTGATGCTTGAGCAAAAGCAAACTTCATAGACAACAACTCATACCATTGCTTGAAGATCTCACAGAAGAGCAAAAGTCACCCCGTAGCGAGAACAGACCACAACCCCTGTGTTTGGATTTCCAGTATGGACTAGGACCCAGCATACGGTGTTTGTAACCTTCCAGCACAATGTGAAGACATCTCCAATAAAAAAAAGTTTCATCTACTTGTTTCTTAGTTGCATGGCATTTTTTAGAAGCCAGTTGTGCATTAAAAAAAAAAAAATTAACATTTTATCAAATTCATGCTTGGAATGATCCATATGGATTTCACAATTGCTATTGACAGAAAAGGTCACAAAATTTTGCCTGTTCCAAAAGCATCTGTTCCTCTTCTGTGCTCAGTAGTCACAGCAGGACCAAATCCTTGCTTTCCAATATGTAAAGCTCAATTAACTTTATGTGCATTTTTCCTTATGGGCTTTGGCCAGTTTTGATGAAAGATTCAGCTTGGTCCATTCAAACATGGATATTTCACAAAAGCTGATTTCCTTTGAGGCTATTTAGGATATCTCAATGAAATCTCTCCTACTTTTGGGAAGCACTTGATGAAGACATCCTAGTTACAGAATATTGTTAATGGAAAACCATTTTCAAGGAGTCCTGCAATGACAACTTGTCCCCAAATAATAGCACATGGACTAAAAAACACCCCACAAAGCTAGAAAGTTGAAAAGGTTGAGCTGCCTGTTAAATTACATAATGAGAACATAGAACAGATCAAAGATGTCTTCATACATAACTGTGACCGTCTGGCAACTACCGTACCTCTTTTGAAAGTCTACTCTGAAATTCAGTCTCTGCAAATTCTGCTCCTAAAAATGGTTCACCTTACTTTTCAAAGGTTTTTTTGTTTGTTTCATAATAGCAAGTTCTTCCCTGAGCCACCAGAGTTAAGCCATGCAAGCCACTTCCCGCCAAAACTCGGACCAAGCCCAGGACTTGCAGCTCCTCTTAGGACAAACTCCACACTGACACCTGCCACGCTTTGGCTTTTCTAGTTTTCCAAACACTCCTCCTGGGCAACACGGTATCACAGACATACAATAATTATAACAACGAGGGCTGCAAATACACTGCTACTACACAGCTAGATCCAGCGCCGTACAGGTAAAACACACCCATAGCAAATTTCCAACAACTAAAACTTTAGTGTTGACGTTCAAACTGATTAGATTTACATGCACAAAGTAATAGAGATTCCACAAAGCAGGGAAGTTGACGGAATGACACAGAATGCATAAAGTGAGCAAACCAGCAGCTCTTTGAAGCCTCCAGTTCTTTTCAGGATCCATGAAATCTGCCTCTCACTCCGTGCAAGTTGTGCCCTGCAGATGGAATGCACCCTGTGAGCTTAATCCCGCAGAGCCTCAGCAAAGCTCAACCTACCACAGCATTAAACCAGGTCTTTGTGATCATCTGCTCTAAAGAAGGTAAAACTAAGAGCTGTTACAGAAATTCAAACAATAACGATCTCCCCAAGCGCCATAAACAATTAATGATGCTGAAAATCCAGTGTTTTTTGACAATGTAGCAACCACAATGTCCCTCTGCATCTACCATTTGTGAGAACTGAAAATACCACTTCAAAACCCTGATGTTCATCTGATAAGAGCAGAACAGCACCATTCATGCAACAGCAGAATATTGTAAATCTGAAGTTTAAGTCTTTAACCTTGGCTTTCAGAAACAAGAAGACAAGTTCCCAGTTGCACTGATATGGCTCTATGCTCTCCAACAGAAAGGCAATGGAGAAAAAAAGGAGCCCCAGTCCGGCCGGGGCCAGCTGCCGTGGTCACAGAGCTGTGCCGTGCTCCCAAAAGCGCCAGCCAGCTTCAGCAGGTTGCATTCTTCACAGGGATGTGGTCTGCCATGTAGATGAGGCTGGTCTCTAAGCCTGCCCTCAGAAATCACTCTCAGGAACCCAGATCAGCCCTTTCCTCCTTGAAATCTCTCAATCCCAGAAGGTAAAAAAAAGAAAGAAAGAAAGAAAAATCTACGCTTCCCCAGCAGTGAGCATCTGCCAAGAAATTTTAAGTGTTGCCATCCCAACCCTCCTCCCTTTTCTTAAGCTTTTCATTTCTTGCTGTATTATAAATCACTCTGGGGAAATACCACAGACTCTGAAGTTACGTTCCTAAGTGGTAAACCATCGAGTTTTACTGGACTCTTGAAAAAAAAGTGTGGTCTACCTGCAGAAGCAAACTATATCTTGTTTTTACTATATTAATTATATATTACACAGATTAGCAGCCATAGTAACAGGAAGTTAAACTTGGCCTTATGATGGAAAACTGCTAGATCTGAATCAGGGCAAATTTTGCAAGGGTTGAAAACAAAGCTTTGGGGGATGCATTGAAACACTGCACAAAGACTACTTCACTTGGCTGCAAAACGGCTTGTCAAATAATAGCAAACTTTTTTAAAAATCCAAATATAAGAGCATCTGACCTGTGGTCAGCACCAGGCAGTACCTTTCAAAGTGCTGGAGCTCTGCTACAAGACATCAGCCCCACAAGAGCTTCTCCTACACATACATCCGCCAATTTGGGCTGCGAATATTCGTTTCTTTATTAACAATCTCCTAATCAAATCTTTTGTTCCAGGAAGTTCACTGCAGGTTAAGAATAATGCATTAAAATGCTTTCAAAGTATTTATAGAAAGATGTTGTAGAAAGGAAGGAATAGCTTAAGGTCAGCCAAGACTGTGCATCACTAATGGAAGCTTCCACAGAAGCTGAGCATTCTGACAGGACATCAGCCTGAGAGCTGAGCTCCTAAACCAGCAGAGACCAAACAGAAGTACTGGCCAGCAGGAAATGCTTTCAGCTGACAGGCTGGTTTTCTTTACCACTGCAGGATGATTTCATAGCTGAGGAGCATTTTAGTTTCCTGTAAGCAGGGACAAAACTGAGGAAAATAACATGAAAGGCACGGGACAGAGCATGCCACCTTCCCTCAGGTTCAGTGATCATTTCATTTGCACTTCAGCAAATTTTCAGTTGTCTAACTCTGGGTACTAGACATATAATGAAACAGCACTGAGAAGTTATTGCTCACATCTGTGGGGAGAACAAAACGGCGCCTCATCAACTTAAAACTATACATCTAGTAAAACCAGCAGCAGAGAAGGAAATTATCCTCTTGCATCACTTTAAGACTGTGGGCATCTGGTGTAAATGCACATGGCAGGGCTGGTCTGCCAGGGACTACAAAACACTACAAAAATCATTACTTCGACACTGTAAAACGAACCACAGTGTTTCTTGGGAACGTGGAGGCTTTGTGAATACCAAACCACTGCACACATGAAAACACGGCAGTCACAGAGGACTTATCCCCAGGTCTGACACACTTCCTGCACAATGTTGGCCAAACCACTTGGGTCAGCATAATGGAGTTAGTTCTACCCTACGTATGTACAAAGAGGAGCTGCGCTCACCAAGTTCTACCTCATGTATGTATGGAGAGGAGCTGTGCTCATCACGCTGCACAGCACCATTGAGCCATCTCCAAACTGACATATTTGTGTTGCACTTAGACCTGACACGTCCCCAGGAGGCTTCCTGCGCTGGAATATAGAGCAGTGCTACATGGCTTTGCCGTGTCTTAAAAGCATTTTGTAAGAGAACATTTAGATGCGGGCTTCTGTCTCTGCCCTCTGTTTCACCTGCTGAAGCAGTAAAGACCCAGCTCAAGAAGCTGAGCTAGGTGCAATGCTGGGTCTTGCCACAGCTCAGGCTTGGAGTGTGCTGGACGTGAGCTGTGGTAAAACCTGGCAGACAACCCTGCCAAACACTGCGTGTACATGATACAGGCCTGAAGAGCTCAGAAATCCCCATGTGAATTAAAGGCCACAAGTACATATTACCACAGTAATTGATGTGAAATGGGTCCAGAAGCATGTCCAGCCTCGTCCAGAAGCAAACATCCTCATGGAACCATGCAATAAGTTTGGCAGATCTTTTGCCCAACCCACACACCAGAGAAGCTGCTCCAGTCCAAAGGGAAATGGGTATTTGCCTTTAGCCCTGGCAACCTGTTTGGAGCCAGGAGGCCAAGAGCCACGTGTCTGCTCTGCACCTCGGGCACTCCGAGTGGTTCCTTCTCCTGAAAACTTAGTGAAAAGATGGCTGGATGACAGCACAAGAGGTGGACTAGTCTTTACACCCCTGATTTTGTTCTTAAACAGAATTTTTACTTCACAAAGCCACACTTCAATGAATGAAATCTTGTCCTTTCAATTTTAGGGGTTTTTTCTTTCACACAGAATCCGCACTGTGGTACAGATGCTGGCAGGAGACAAGCCCAGCTCGGAGCAGATCTCTGTCTGGTTAGCAACATTTGACAATGCATCACCATTACCTGCCTTCCTCACTGGAAAAAAAGAGACAAACATTTCCTTTCCAAAGCACACATGTTAAAGACTAGTATCAGTATCAGAGACTTTCAGGTTCTCCTGTTGCTGTTACTGAAAAAGGAAAGTAAAAAGTCATTAAAAGGAGATGACCTTTTAGCCAGACTGGCTTCCACTACAGCCACTTTCACACACTGGGGAAAAAATCTCTGAAGATATCAACAGCACCAGCCCTTGCAGTACCTCCTCCATCAAATGAAGTTGGCTCAGTTAAAAACAACACCAAGGAAAGAAGTTCTGAAAAGAAACCTGCTGCGCCACTGGGAGAAATGGGGAAGGACGCAATCAATGCATTACATCACGTGCTTGTTTCTTTCTTTTTATCAATAAAAATAAGCAATTGAGACCCAAATACTTTATTTTTCATGGATACAGAAGAGATGCTACAATATCTAAGCTGGATAAGTGAACTGTTACCTTGTGATGGCCTCTTGAAGAGCCACATGGGTTCCATACCACACATGTTACTGGGCCAGACGTGACATGCCCACAGTGAGCATGCTGTGGAACCACCTCATCCCGCACAAGAAGAGAGAGCGAGGGCTTTGGGAACATCACCCTGCTCCCTTCCTCCTCCAGCAACACGTTCTGTCTGCCTGTCCTGCTGCAGAGAGGTAAAAGGAAACCCAGGAACAGCAACAGCAAACCACCACAGCTTGGCTCACTGCAAGTCACTCTGATCTAAAATAGCACTTCACCTTTACTTACGCTCAATCGCTGCTCACAGAAGGTAAAACATTAAGCCAGCATTCAACAAGCCACCGGCAACCACGGTCTAAATTATTTACCAACAGTGCTCCATTGCTCTGTCAGCATCCCTGCCTTTGAAGCACAACCGTCAAATTAAGATAAAATAAAACAAAATAAGAGAGTGCCTTTGGAGCATTCTTCTGAAGTAGATCAAAAGAAAAGGGGCTCACCTAAGTGCTGGCAGTTCCTGCACAGAAGCCCAGAGACGAGGTTACTCCCTGGGCAGCACAGAGACTCAGCCTGAGTACTGCTGGCAACATTTTGAGAGCTAATTTGGTAGCAAAAAAAGCCTGTCAAATTCCTGTTTTCCTGCAATGAATACTGTTGTCTTAGTTTGGTTTATCCTGACAAGCTGGAAAGAATCACAGTGGCTGTTCATGCAGGTAGGAATGACACCAGAGCGCTCCAGTTTGGATGTGCCCACCCTAATTCTGTTACTAAACTGTTCGGCCTTGAGGAGTGAAGCTAGACGTCATTCATTCCACTTAGCCAGGCTTAAGTGCCTGAAAAAAAAAAACCCAAAACACCTCTTCCTTCAGCAGCTTTTAGTATATTTGAATAAAAGTGACTGTGAAATATCCTGAGAGCAGAACAGATGGCTTGCTCTGAAATGTGCAGCAAAACATGTCAGGAGGATGGACACAGAAAGTGTCTTTCAACAGTGAATTGTGGAGTGTGAGTGAAAGGCAAAGCTCAGCCATATCCCCAGCTCCTCCCAGGTTGTAACAGGAGAAAAAAACCAGCCTTCAGTTGCTCAGATTCCATGCAAAATGAAATCCCTAATCCAGTTTCCTAGGGCAGAACCAGCAAATTGCGGTATATGGTATATGAATGGATTACACTGGTACACTTCTAATGTTCCAACATTTGTAACTCAACATTTAAGCCTGATTTAAGACTTACTAAATTTAGCTTGGAAGGAGAGATTAAAAGAACTCACACCACAGAACTTGTTAAAATGAAAGCAGTAACAAGGAGATGATGGGACAGACAAAAGCCAAGCACCACAGCTTTCAGCATGAAGAGCAGCAACTGCTTAGGACATCATACAGCTTTGGAAACAGAAGTGGTCTAAGATGAACATCAGGAATGAGCTGTGGAATAATCTCCTGAGCCAGAGGATGGGAGTTGCACCACTGTACAATAGGAAGGGTGTTGGGGGAGAGATGCTAAAACCATTCAGCCCAGAACAACTAAGCCATTAAAAAAACCAAACCAAAACACCACACCAAAAAAACCCAGGTCACTAAGTTTATTATCTTGCTACCCTAAATAATACAAATGGACTAGTCCACTAACTGATTGAGCCTTATCTTAGAGCAGCCCGAGTTTTGTTCCCTTCTAACAAGTATCAGCAAAGGCTCAGCCCCAACATTTATAATTAGACTGGGTAAATTTGAAAAGGGATAAGCAACAATTTTTATTTTCTACCCTCTCTTACTCCTCAAACAGGCACGGGAAAATGAAATACCAACCACACAGCTCTAAAGAGAAATATTGTCCAACCTACAGAAAAGTTATTCTGCATTTCTGCAGTAAACTTCTGGTTGGCTTCTGCTCAAAGTCCATTTAAACTGAATGGGTTTTGAAAATATTTCTGGTGAACAGTGGACCCTAACAAAACACCTTTTAAATTATTTTTGCTTTTAAATTTACTCCTGCTGTAAAACATAGCCGCTATTACCATGAACCAAGGCAAAACGTGCCTCTCAAGCAGGCTTCCCGGGGTGTTTGTGTTGGTTCGCAGCACCCAAGCACACTTTGAGCGCTGTGAGTGAGAATGCTGTGCAAGGGCTGCAGCTACAAACTGTGTGGGAAGGCCACGATCAGGAGACTTTGTCCTCCTGAAAGTCTTTTACGTGGCAAAAAGAGAGGAAAAAGCCCCTGTTCTCTATACACACACAGCAGCCCGTGTGCACACACTCAGAGTCAACTCAGTGGCTGAAGTAACTGGTAATTACAGCATTCCAGAAATGGCTTGATTTCAAGTTGATAATATGCTTATAACTACTAGCTTTTTCCATTACCAGATGGGCTGAATAACATGAAAAATAAATTACAAAAGACTTCCCAGGGTTGCTTAAATCACTGATTTGTAGCTGCAGGCATCTAGCAAGTCGTGAATGATTAGTGATGTAAAAGAGCAACTCCACTGAGGACGACAGTAATTAGTCTTTACAAAATTCAGTGGAACATTGTCAGGGAGAAGAACAAGAAACGCAAGTAATTTATGCACCACAATTACACCATTGGTAGAACTTGTGAAAATTTAAACCAGATAAATATGGCATGTAACATGCAGCATCTGTGGAGTTCCAATCTTACCTTACAATACCTCTCTTCTTCTATAAGAAAATATCAATTAAGTTCAGCACAGCAAATAACACACAATTTTTTCAGCCGAAATTACTGCATCTACCACCATCAAATGTCTTTCTCCAATGTTTCTCCAGTGCTATGAAATAATGTAAGTGGCCTCCCTAGTGGGAGGTGTCCCCACCTGGGTCGGGGGAGTTGGAACTACATGATCCTGAGGTCCCTTCTGACCCAAAACATTCTGTGATTCAGAAACTTACTTTGATAACTACATATATATATAAAACCATGCTTATATATACACCCATGCTTGTATGTACATATAGGAAAACATACAGATGCCTGGATGATTCTCAGCTTCCAAGAAAGAAACAGATAATAAATATTTTTGAAGCTCAACATGAAATGCATCTGGAAGAAGCAGGGCAGTTTCCAACGTGCAAAATTGAACTAAGGAACCCAACGGAGCAGTCCCATTTCAGCTGGTTATCGCGTGTGCTCTCTGGGGCTTTCTGCCTGCACCGACCCCTGACGCTGCACAGGTAAGGGCAGTTCAGGCTGCGCAGCACCCTTGATGCCAGCTCATCCCACCCTGTGCTCTTAATAAAAACTTGCATGCGCTCCTGATGTTTTGTGGTCTTCCTGCATGGAGCAATATCCATAAATACTTCTCAGCTTGAAAGCAAATGGTGGAAACAGGAGAATTGCTCTCAGAAACATGGCAGTGGAAGGGAAGGCTGCAGCAATGCAGGTAGAAAAATTTCTTAGCAAGAAAACTAACTCAAACGGATCGGATGCAGCAGAGTGTCTCACTATGCAGCACAAACTGCTTAGTTTTACTGCCTAAGCTGTTGTTGTAACAACACGATGAAGCCGAAGCTGGGTTATTGCCCACCAGCAGAGAACCCAGCCCTTCACCTCCAGCCTGACAGTAACATCAATACCAAAAAAACCTGATGCAATAACAAATAAAAACTAAGATCCAGCACTGAGCTGCTAGCATGTCACACCAATAAATCTCACCTAGTCTCTATTATTTTAGAACTGTATGTAAATGTCACTAGATACTACAAAAGAATTTTAATGTTGCAGTCCAGCTACAGCTTTTCATGAATGAAAAATCTTTTTGTTCGGGTTCAGTTATTCTTTACAAGGGTCAGCAAATCAAGTGAACTAGCTGAAAAATTGTTGAATATAGCGCCTTGAGAAAAAGCACAACATGTCACGACCTGGTTCTACCTCCTGCTTTCCAGATAGGCTCAGGCTTACTTAGCTATCATCACACTCCACAGCCTGCCAAGCAAAGTATTTCCTTTTAAAATAAACATTTGAATTAGAGATTATAAAGAGCAGTCTGTTTTAGCAGGTGCACTGTCAATCCCTTCCATTCTCGAGTTTTGCCTTACCTACTCAACATCAAGAGTATGTTACTAAAATTAACAGAGCACACCAAAAATTTCCCTGCAGCTGCACTGGGTAAAGCAGAGAAGAACAGATTTAAGCCTTAATTAAGAAATTCAAAAGGATAATTTATCTAGATAAACAGAAAGGCAAGTCTCTACTCCTTAGCCATGCTAGGAAGGGTGCGTCAGTGTTTCAACAGTCTTCCAACCTTCAGAAATGGTACTGAGCATACAAAATGCAATACAAAAACGACTGGAAATGGGAACCCTGCCCATACCTAACTGTGCTGTGCTGAAGCAGGGTCAGGCCTGAGTGGGAGCACATGTGGAACCAGCTCCAGTGGCCCTGAGCAACCTGATCCCATTGAAGATGTTCCCTGCTCACTGCAGGGGGGTTGGACTAGATGACCTTTGAAGGTCCCTTCCCACCCAAACTAGTGTATGATCCTATGTTTCCCAAAGTGTGCACCTTGCAGGCTCTGCCCTGCCTTCTGCACCAGGTGCTCTCCTCCTTTGCACAGCAACGCCCTGAGGGTTTCATTGGGATCTAATAAAGCTCTACAGACAAAATTATTTGAATATTGGTATACTAATGATGTCCAGGGCTCAGGAGAGGTGTTTATTAAGTCCAGAGAGACAGAGCTCTGCTGAAGAATTGGAACACTGGAGCTGCTTCATCCACAGAAGGGAACTGTCTCCTAAATTCACCACTGTTTGTAGACTTGCAGTTAATTCGTTCCCTTCAAACAGGATGGCAGCTAAGTAATAACAGGGGGGAAAAAACCCCTTAAAGGCCAAGAGAATTAACTGTATCCTACTAAAGCTAGCAGGTCATGCATTATTCATGCACGGAGGACAGGAGCACACTCATCAGCTTAGATGGCTACAGGGAGCTCTGAAGCTCTCATAATTCATAGCCATTAAAAAGGCTTGCTGCATTATTTTATCTGAAAGCAAACGGTAGTTAACCACTGCACTTCTTCCACAGCCATGTCAGCAACAGGCCTGCTCCCAGGGATTGTCCCCAGCTCTGACAGACGCTGTTGCAGCTCCTGCCATAGAGCTCACATAAGAACTTGACTCTTCTTCCCCAGACACAGCAAGGGAACACGGAAGAATTTAGAAGCCAACTGATACTCCTAAAGGCAAGGAAGGATTCTTGTGTTACTAGATATGAGAGCACATGGCTATTATACAGCCAGCTTTCCTGGGCCCTACTGAGACCATCAGGGTTTAACGCCAGCTCATACACAATCTTTTAAATTAATGAAACCACAGAAAATAGCTACTCTGTACTAAAAGTAGCCCTTTTCTCTTAAACTATTTACATCCACTATGAAGCGCCAGTCCAATACTGTACACTTGCAACCTTCTTTCTAAAAATACACCTTTCCAGTACAGTAGCTATTCTTTCTCTACAGCACGATCATGGAAACTGCGTGACTGCGTTACTTCTAGCCCATATGTGTTAAATAACTGAGCTCATTTTGTAGAAATTTTCACACCCAGGTCTGAAATCTGTCTGTTCTAACACAGTATTTACTTTTCTCCTCGGCTGTAAACTATTAAAACCACAGCGCCAAATCTTGTAGACAAAACTTGCATTCACTGAAATCCTAATTGAAAACTGCAGAATTTTGAGCAACGCTGCTCATGGCGAAGACAGTGTTGATAGAGGAGGCCTGGAGAACCTCAAAGAATTATTTTGTATTTGTCAAGCTGCTCTGCTTAAGGGGGTGCCTTCCCCTAAGCTAGGCTCTGCAAGCTGACTACCCTTAATTTCTGCTTTTCCTTTATTCTTTTACATATACTGATATGAGCTGTTACAAGATGTGCATGAGTTAACACACGGAGCACGAACAATGACTCCATCAAAATATCCTAGTGTTAATTCAACCATATCCCACAAGCCAGGTCTCTAGATCTGATGAACTATTGATCCTTTCTCTCCTCCTTCTACTCTACAAATCTAATGAACTATTGATTCTTTCCTCCTCCCCGTTTTCTGCTTTGGCTATGCATGCCCTCCTCCACTGTCTGAATCTCCTTTTCTGTACAGCCTCTTTGGTTGTTCATCTTCCTACCCATAACAGCCCTAATGGAAGTTTAACCAAAACTATGAAAGTAAAGAGTGAGTTTTCAAGTAAAATTTTTCTATTATTCTTCAAATGTATGGAAAAGCTGCTGTTACCATCCGTCAAATAGCATTTCAGCCAAGAGTCTTCCCCCATACACCCCCTCTTTGCTGGGCACCAGGCTGATGAATTATTGCACGGTCACAGCACCACCGCAGACCTCCCCACTGCTCTGTGCAGCCTGCTTTCCTCTCACAAATACCCACCGGAGCTCCTCGCTGGGGGATACAGACAGTAAATCCCATGACAAAGCTCTCTGCTTTGAGCTCATTAGCAAGTGTGACCTCAAACACCTCACTTGCAGTAACTCAATTTTAACACCCACCACAAACCAGCCAAAGCCAACTGCTTCAACACATGCACACACCAGTTCTGCATGTATCAGGTATTTGGAGTAAATCCTTTATCTTTGGGTTGTTATTCTATTTATGGAAATAACAGTTAAGTATGAAACAAGAAGTTGCTATGGTAGCTACAAAAGCATTATTTTTCCAATTGCATTCTAGTTTTAAAAAATTACTCATTCCTTAATACTTGGAGACTCAAGATCATTAAGGAAAGAATTTGTTCCATGCTGTTCCTGAGTAATACTGAATGCCAAAATATTGGCAACCAAGCTCGAAAAAAAACCCTGGTTTTGGAGGAATGAAAACATTACCTGTTTCCTCACTAGAAGTTTTCCTCTCAAATATAACTGCTGTCATAAGAGCATAAGTATAAACACCAGTCATTCCTAAGTTTTGTTTGCTACTTATTGTGAAATATATTTAAGGGTTTTTTTTGTTTTGGTTTGTTTATTTTTAAGCTCTTCTTTTATCACAGAAGAAATACTATGTGCTACAGAAATGTTAATGGAGCCAAACAGTACGATGGAGTAATACTAACTATAGGTAGGTATGTTGCTGTCACCTTTAAACAATACATAAGCTACCAGAGATGAGAGGCAGGAAGAGTTGCACTTGATTAGCCTTATTTCTATAGTTTGCCCAAATCCCAACTCACATTCACTGAGGGGACCACCAACAGCTCCAGAGAATGATTTCCCCTACGCTGTTTAATTTCCATTGCAAAAAAAGTTCCTCCTGTTCTCCTCACCAGGCAACATATCACTGCATCAGCAGCTCCAACCAAGGGGTGACAGAAAACACGCTAACAGTGACGCGTTACTGCCCAAAACTTTCACACAGCGTCCTCCTCTCCCAAAGTACTCCATGTAACAAAAGCCTCATTGTTATGGATCCAACCCAAGGCGTGCAGATGCTCACCAGATGCTGCCAGACCGGGAAGGAAAGTCGAAAACGGAGCTTCAGCTGTTACGAACACGCAGGGGCTTGATCTGCTGCTATTGAAGTCAGTGGAAGAATGCCACTGCCGTTCATGAAAGTCAACTAGTACTGACAAAGGCTTGTCCTCTGCAGGCAAATATTCAAAATGCCCTACAAAAAGCTCTCTGAAAAGCAGCGTCATCTTTCTATTGCTTGTCAGGCTCAGGAGATGCATCCACAAGTTGACCTTGCTCTGCCCAACAAGAGATGGCCTCTCTGTCAAGGCCAGGTGTTCTAGGCAGTGTGAGATACAGCGCTTGCTCCTTAAAGACCCCATAAGGGGTACTCCATATTCCAAACTATGAATCTTACCTGATTTTCTGTTGATAAAATCTGAGCATCACTTACAGTTACCCATCTATGCACATTCTAAAGTGTATTGTTTCAATCACTGAGCCTAACGACTCTGTGATAAATGTTTTATCTCGAAAAACTAACAAATCTATAACATCCCAAGTTACAGAAATGCCACGGTTCACCAGAACTTCCAAAAGAGGAATAATGGAAAACCTCCACATGAGGATTTCCATCTAACTTAGACTGGCAAAACAGTGTATTTGTTTCTAACAGCACTTAGACACCTTTTGCTTATGCTTTAGAGTAATAACTGACCTCGGATGAAAGAAAATCCCTATGGAAAACGCTCTTCTCCTCAAGACATCAGTACTAGAGACTATTCCAGAGTCTACAGCACTTAGCTCTGCTAGGACAGAACCCATCCCTTGGGATAGATCTGGGTAGCCAACAGCTTTCAGCTGTTGTTTTATGAAGAGAAGCCTTCTGACTTGATGTCACTGATGTGTTCCAGCATGGAAGGAAACATCATAATGAACTCTGTAGGAAACTGCTCCAGTTTTTGTTGAACACTGATCCCCTTTTTGCAGTGGAACAGTCACAATATTCATTAAATGTTAAGGATCGATAAGCGATCTTCCTCTAAGCCATACAACATCTGCATGTCAGAAGCTCATCACATGAAGCATAACAAAAAACCCCTGACATCTGAAAATACCAGTGAAGTGTACTTATTTCTGGAGCTGCTTAGCTATCTAAACAGCATTTACAGAGGTTTATTTATGGTGCCTGATGCTTGCTAACCCAATCAATGAACAGATTGTCAATTACCCCATTTTCACAGCAATACAGGGAATTTAGACACGCATCAATTCTAAATTGCACCTTGAAAGCCCAATTGCTGCTGCTGTGCACCCTAGTACCATTTCTTCTGACAGTTTGCAAATAAAACCCTAACTGAGTAAGCGTAGCATAACGCAATCAGTAAAACTGGTAGCATGGATTGCATGCCTAAAAATATCGCAGTTACATTTTCTGTCATAAACATATTTAATGCTTTGACAAATGCCTCGTGTGCATTGAGAAGAGCGTGACCAGCAGGTCGAGGGAGATTCTCCTCCCTCTCTACTCTGCCCCAGTGAGGTCACATCTGGAGCACTGCCTCCAGCTCTGGGCTCTCCAGTTCAAGAGAGACAAGGAGCTACTGGAGATGCTGAGAGGACTGGAGTATCTCTCTGGTGGAAAAACAGCTGAGAGCCCTGGGGCTGTTTAGCTGGAGAAGAGAAGGCTGAGAGGGAATCTGATCAATGCTCACTAATACCTGAAGAGCAGGGTCAAGAGGATGTCATTTCAAGAGCTGGTTGTGTGCTATAGGCTGTAACCAGCTAACAGGCAACTCCTGTTCCTCTTGTCTTTTCCTCTTTCCAGCTTCCACAAAACACTGTGAGAAATATAGATTTAAAAAAGGAGACTAACACATCAAAGGAATAACCTGACGGATTACAAAGAGAAAGTTCCCTGGCCATCAAAAATTTTACATAGATCTTGGTTACACAGACAGACACCAAAACAGACTAAAAAGAGAATTAGAGCTAGTGGGGAGAGGAGCAGGAGGAGAAAGGGATTTTTCATCTCTTCTTTCACATGACTATGCCATGCTCTGTGATCTTTAGATGACTGAGGAAGCCACAGCTCTCTGAGTAGTAAGAACTGCTGCCTTGTGAGCTACACCAGGGCTGGGAAGACTTTTCTGAGAATGAAGTGGAATGGGAAAGAGACAGACCACACTGCTGTGGTTGTAAGAACAGCATCCTATAGCTACAGCGTCCTGTCAGCAGACAAGTATCAGCTCCTGGACACCTGGGCAAACTGTGCCACCAGAGACCTGCTGCCTTTTCCCCCTGTCACATTTTGCTAAGGAGCAGTGACGACGAGAAGCTGACCAGGGTTGATCCTGGCTGGTGGATCCAAGCTGGGACTTACCATCCAGTTCTTTCAAATAACATAAAAGAGAGGCCACTTGAGTTTATACAAATGATGTTAAAAAGAAGTTGCACAAGGATAATTGCGTCTTCAGAATATCATCTTCAGGTACTTTAAGAAGAGGAAAAGCTACGGGGAAAAAATGTGACTCATTTCAGAAGCATGCCATGATTACACATAAATAACTCCAGGCTTTTATTAGATTTTATAAAGGCTTAAAATGTTGGGTTTTTTCCTCATTTTATGCAATCATTCTGCAAACAAAACAGCCATTGGGTTGGCATAGAGAGAAAAACTGGAAAAGACTGACCCTGAAAGACCACAGTGCCAGTTTTTCCTCAGTATTTCTAGTCTAAAAATAAGTTTTAAAGGGCTTATCAGTGCCACCAGGCTTACAAGCCCCTGTTAAATCAGGAGGTCCTGAAGTCCCGTCTTCCTACCAGTGCCAGTTCATCCCACAAGAAAAGCAACACATGAACCTGCAGCATGAAACCTTCCACCATTTGGGAATTTTCTATGCTGTGACTTTAAGATTATATTCAAGAAACAGAAATATACACATTTTTGTCCTCTAGAGGGACTAGAAAGGGAGGACAGAAGTAGGCAGTGTGGGAAAGAAAAGCCAGCACGGCCCCGTGGCATCTAGCACTTGCAGATGACTAACGTTGCCTCTTGCAGTGGGCAAAGAGACTTACACAAGCTGCAACAAGGAGCCTTCTGTAACCTTCCATTTGTCTGTCCTCACAGTCCAAGCACTGCCTGCGTTTATCATAAAGCAGATCAGTGAGTCTACACACGGGGTCTTATCCACGCTGTGCTAATGGCAGGGCCCCAGAGCTGACACCACAAGTCCTGACCAGCAGCTGCTCCAGGATTATCACTTCCATGAAAAGCAACAGGTGCTTGTTCATAAAAAACAGATTTATTCTCTGAGACTGTCTTCCCGAGGACCATTATTCACAGATACATATGGCCTGCACCGGATTCCTTCTCCTAATTCCTAGGATTCTAAGAAAAAAAAATCTGATAGTCTACAACCATATGCCGTGGGGCTTTGACCACCTTGGATCACAACTAGCCAGGCATGGACCCAGTCTCCAAGAACACCACTCTCCCTGGAAACCAGCACGTCTTCTCTGCGTAGACTTCACCTGCTTCTTCATCTGTTGCATTTCCCTGACTGACTTTCTTTCCTCAGACTTGCTGCAGAAGTTCCCTGAACCATTATCAGACTGTTGATACATTAAAGGGCTGCATTTTAGTAGAAAAAAGCAGAACACAAATTTTGCAAAACCTCTATCACTCCAGATCACAGATCTATACAAAAGCATTTCATAGGGCAGAACTCTACTCTTGAAGCATTATTTTGCAATACTGAAAATCCAGGTCCAATATTAATTACATACCTCCTATACCACATGCCAACAATTGCACACTGACATCAAATTAAACATTTTAATGCAAGCTGTCTGTTCATAAATTTCAAAACCTAACCACAATTAAGTGCAAAGTTATCAATAAAAATCTTACAGTAATAAATTGGTTTTTAATACAGGAGACATAAAGCAGAAAGAAACATGTTTCAAAAAAAACATCCTGTAAATCCTAATCTGGTAATTTCTGCATTTTTTTAAGTTGCAGTGTGATATAATTTCAAGTTTCTGGGCTTGTTTCTTTGGTTATCAGAAGGAAGGAAGCTACCCACAGTAGTGGGAAAACACCTGGAGAGCTACAACACAACCACTACTCGAAACACATGGAGCTACAACACATCAGCTGAAACTAAAAGGTTGAGGGGTTGGAAAAAGGGCAACACGCCCTCAAGGAAGAGGAGATGCCCAGAGCCAGTGAAGTAACTCATGGAAGTAGCTTTCAAACAATTCCACAGCACTTACTGCAAATCCTGTTGACCCCATCGAGAGCAGGATCACCTCCCACATTACACCACCAGCAATCAAAACCACACAAATTTTGCTGTGCTCCTGACTGAAACTCATACCCAGGTTTCTAAAATTATCAGTAGACCACACCACAGTACAACAGTCATCTCACCCAGAAAAAGTAGTAAAACAAAATGTAATTGTATGTTGTGGCATCTCCTTCTCTGAAGAGATTCCAAAACCACCTGGATGCAATCCTGGGCACCCTGCTCTGGGTGATCTGCTGGAGCAGAGGGGTTGGATGAGATGATCTCCAGAAGTCCCTTCCAACGCCCACCATGCTGGGATTCTGTTTCAAATAGCATACAATTGTTTATCATTATTTTTTGCATATTCTCCATTATCTTCAATAACCTTCACAACATTCAAGTCAAAGCTTTTCCAAAATAAAACGAGGCATTGATAAAGAATTCTGGTTCTATCAACAGCCATAAGAAACACATGCCATGAGACCACATGTTGTGCTGACAGCTCAAGCTGATGTATAAATTGCTGGAAAACACACCAAAATGCTAAGCTCTTCATCTCCACCCAGTTAAGACCTTTCTCAGCAGTTAACACTTGCCACACACCCCACTGAAATTTCCTTATTATGAGTATGCGAAATGTATTCCCGCTTTGTTTGTTTGATTTTTCATGAAGAGAGTTCACTGCTCTATAAAAACTATTCTGCGCTGGCTTCACGGCCTCTACCCCAGGAACATTGCATTAATTCATTCAGGCCAGTCACCACAGACACAGATCACTCTGCAGCGGAGAGTGAGAACACTATCAGCTTGTTCTGAATCAGCAGAGAAGCTGGCAGCCCTTCAAGTCACCCGAAAAAAATTAGGTAGCTGCACAAAGAATAAACTTCAAAGTGCTCGTCCAGAACTCCCTCTGGGAAAGAGTATGCGTTTTTCACATGCTAATTCTGACAATTAAACGGTAGGTGCTGCTTATTTATAAACTTCTACATCAATTTTTAACAGCAAGTAACAGAATTCGTGTTTAAAAGCCCTTAGAGAGAGACACCATATCCATGCTATACTGCACTGAAGTTTCTTCTCTTCTTTTCAGCCACACTGAGGTTCAAAGGATCCCCGAGACGATGATTCAGCAGTTAACACACATCTTTCAATATTAAACTAGTGAATCCCTTTCCTCAGACCACACACAATCGCCACTCTCTTATTTTTAAATCTTTAATGCATGAAAAACAGTCAGAAGAGGAAACTTCTCATTATTTCTCTTTATGTATGAGGGAGGACTGATGCTCTGGCCATCACAAGCCCTGTTCTTTATTAACAGCGTGGTGTTGGCTGCAGTCACCTGTACTTTGTCCCTGGCAACAGCATGTGTGGCAGGGCCACTTCAGACCAGTTACTGCTTCAGTACCTAAAATCATGTTTTATAATGTCAGGTTCTGAAAACTTGGATGAAAACAAGGAGGAAAAAAACCCACAGTAGCACTGATTTACTTACTCACATACGCTAATTATTTCCAGGATATTAAGCATCTTCAAACCCCAGTCTAGGACCTCAGTTTCCTGCTGTTCTTGAACCACACGTGGTACGTGGGTCGCAGGTACTTGTACAATGAGTTCAGGGGCTTGTGAAGGCACCGGAGCCTTGCGAGCCACAAGCCAGGCAGGATTTTCAGGCTACCCACCTCCAGACCCACAAGTGTGGATCCTACTGCGTGTACTCTTGATGTGAACATTTTACACATTTGTTTAGCAGAATCATAGAGTTTATGTTAATTTGAGAAGTTTTGACAAAGGCAGCAACTCTTTGAACACAGACTACATACAGCTGGGTTGAAAGGAAAAAAGAGGATTTGCTGGTTTTGTTATTTTAATACCTTACACTTCATGCCTGCCTCCTGTAGCAGCACTAGTAAGACTTATCAGAGACCCATAGAAAGGCAACATCATTGTTTCGCAACCCATTTCCACTTCAAAGCAGCAAATCTAGACATCGCTGTTTGAATGATTTCTTAAATCTCATTTCCATATGCCAAGCAGAGAGGTAACCTGCTTCTGTTCTGTACTGTGAAAGCTTCCAACCTACAGATCCATTTGATAAAGGCAGGAAAACAAAGTATACATATGCTCCCCGGGGATTCTTGCTAAAGAGTTGACTTGCAGAAGGCATCACAAATCAGCCTTTTCCAAATGAATGCAAAATCCTTCATTTGCTCTGTACACATATTTAACAGATTATGAAATGCATAATTTTGTATAAAACAAAGTATATTATATGTAACTGCTGTTTTCGGCAGGGTTATTACGGAGTGATCCTGACCACACTAGTAGCTTCAAAAAGAGACTTGAATAAACACTCATACTGCTAAAATACTCCTCCTGAAGGGAAGCTAGAGCTGGCCATAAGTACACTGAGAGGGTGCAGTCTTTTCCTCGCTCAGTCTATCCTGGTTATTAGTTGTCTGTACTGCTGTTGTGCAGCCAGACAGAAAGTAATGTCAAATCTTTGTGCTATGCTTTTGGCCATGTCTCTAAACTGCCTTTGGAAGTAGCTATATTGCTTTAACGCCTTGGTAGGTTAAAGCACTCCACATCAACAAATGCAAGGTATGCAGGGGAAGCTGGTTTGCTTCACACACTTCCACTTATTTCAAAGCTCAAATGGAAGCATGTAATTCATAAGCCTTTAACCACAAGAATACAAAAGCTACACTCATAAAAATTAAATACACATCCTATTTTGGCCACATCCTTCTCAAATATTTCTGCAAGCTGAATTCAAGGTTTCAACCCAAGTTGTCCACAATTAAGAAATGCCGTACGACAAGCCCATTCCCTTCGCCGCAAGTTTAGCCCCAGGCAGAGGTTACCCTCATGTTTAGATCTTTTTATTATTATTATTTTTTAAAAGAAAGCCATCTTAAGACACTAGCCTGGAGCAACAGCTTACAAGTTAATTGTTTCCATGTAGCTCATGAAGGCAACAACCAGCGCAGGGCCACACGCAGGGTCTGCGCCAGAAGGAATCTCACCCGTCGCTGCTCCGGCGCCATCAATCCCTTCCCTCCTCCCCCAGCTTTTTTCTAGCGCGACGGGCTCGGCGTTACCATGCGTGATGTCAGTGGTTATTTTGTGCTGATTACTGGAATCAGATCTCCAGACAGGATACATTTCCAGCTGTCTGCACGGCCTCACAATAAGCTGAGGGATGACTCATCCCTGTCCCCCTTCAGCTGAACTTGCCCTGAGCGACAGCAGCGGGAGGCGAGGGGCCCTTCCCGCCTGGCCCTAAGGCCTTGCTCTGGGGTTAAAACTCCATAGAACACAAGTCTTTATCTGCGTATGCAATGACAGAAAGTAATCCTAGAAAATTTATCATTTTTAAGGTTCCAGAATCTGTAAATACACCGATAAACGGGATTTATGTCGAAGTCCCAGCACCTGTGCGCTTGCGAAGGCAACAGCCCAGGGCCATGAGTGCACATCCCCTGGGCGCAGAATACAAGAAATTAAAAACCAGTGATCATAAATGTATCACAGGAAAACTAAACGACAGTAGAAACAAAACCTGAACTCGTTCCATCAACTAGATTTGCCAGCAGAACGAAAGCATGACCCAGTGATGGGCGGACAGCACGGGCCGAGCGATGGAGCCTGCCAGCTCAGCAAGGCCGCGGGCAAACAGCAGGCAAGCTTTCCCTGTCCCAGGCAGTTCCAAGAGAGGGTGAGCGTACTCAGAGCATGCCTGCCTCTCCTTTCTGTCAGCATCAGCAAAATAATATTTGATGAAAGACTGAAAAAGAGTTTGTGGGTTGTTTGGTTTTTTTTTCAAACGGCTAAGTCAGTTTATGATCACAGCTGATTACCCAAATGCAGGTTGTACCAACAGAGCAGCAAGGCTTTCCTCAGCTCCGCCAGTACGAATGAATCCGCCGGCTCGGCAAGACGTGCCCGTAACCAACTCCTGTCACCGGTATGTCGGTCTCTTTCTACAGATTTGGGCCAGGCACTGGAAAGTCCTTGAGTACAATTAAGCATGTGCCTACACACCATTGACTTCAAATGAATTTACGCACACATTGGAAGGATTTGCTAACTAGAGATGATGCCCTGAACTGGGAGTGGTGCTCAGCACACAGCCACCGCATTAGCGCCTGCAGCTTTTCTGACCATCCAAACTCGCCTTTGCTCAACTGAGCATGAGGACACTGAAGTCTGACTTCTCTATTATACTGGTACCCATAAGAATTGGGTGAATAGCTTATGAGTAAACATACAAATAGTTTCTGTATGAACTTCTTGAGCAATACAAGCAATACTCACAAGTTTAAGCCCTTGGCTGAAGTAAAAATGGAGCTGCTAGGCCACTCCACCAAGACACAAGATTTAGGCTACCAAAAAAAACTTCTCTGGAAATGAACAGTGTACATGGGGGGATTTTCAGCACCAAAAGGGCCTTCCTCATTTCTTCGTACTCCATTTGCCAGTTCAAGAAATTACACAGAAACCACTAGAAAGCAACATAAGAGAAATCTTACTAATCTTTACCACCTTGCCATATAAAACAAAGAAAGAAGCAAGGGATTTAATCTTGAAACGCTCCCTGAAGCTACCTTCCATCCACAAAATAGGAGTTTGAGCACGTGTACCAACTCATGTTCCTTCAAACACTCCACAATGACCGGCTGGGTAGAACAACATGCTTAAACTTTTTCCCAATGCATTACCTACTTGGCCCTGCATTCTGCTGGACAAAACTACACTCATATTGCACCATTTGTATGAATCCTACTATGAGATGGGTGCTGATCTGATAAATGAACGTTGCCTCAGTCAGCCTAGAAGCCTAAAACAAAAGGAGATTTCATAAATGCATTACTTTCATAGTGTAAGGAACTGAAGTGACAAGAAAAAAGGTTAACCTTCAAGTCTAACAAAAAAAAACCCTATCAAAATGAATAAATTGAAGAGAACAAGTCTCCGAAGGGCTTCTCGTTAGCAGATGAAGATCACATGTATAAATCCCTGTCTTTTACACACAGACCACTATCCAAAGTATGTTAGGAATATCAACATCCAGATTAATCTGTATTAAAACTATGGATTAACAGTAATGGCAATAACACTTCTGAAGTATTTACTACATAGGAATGGTGCACCTCAAACAAATCTTCCAGTACCACAGAGATGAGCAAAAGCTTCATCTGGAATCTTTTTATTTCTCAAAAAAAACCCAAACAACCAACACCAAAACCCCCTCAATTATCTGTTAAAAACTCCAGTTCTTACACATCACCTCCTCAAATGCACGTTTGCTACAAATGATTGAGTGTGTATTTACAGCGTGCTAAATAAATTTTAAAAAGATTATAAACATATTAATACTGTTTTTTCAATACTTAATACTCAGAGTACACAAACCTAAGCAGGTGGTATGTTAACTCATGCACACAAAGTCCAGACTTCTGAAATTTTGAATACTGAATTAAATGCTTCATGTCAGCCTTCAGAGGAGGTTTTGTTAACCAAAACCACAGCTTATAAAGCCCGTTCCTTGCTTATGTACAAGGGGCAAGCATTCCCCACGCCTTCTACAGCACTATGGAATTGCTGTTGTGTTTTGAGTATGCTCCTGACCTGGATCATTTCTGCCAAGTCACGGCACCTCTTTGCCTTTTGCAAAGGCGCAGGAAAGCTGAAGTTATTCCTCCTTGCTGAAAGCAGCTTAGAGGACTCCACTGATCCTCCCAAAGGACACAGCAAACTTGGCACCAGCAAACTAAAGTGCTGGTTTTCTCTAACTGAATGAGAACAGGCATGGAAATAGCACACAGAAAAATTAACAATTCTTCTCACAGGCTACACCATGGAGAATAAAGAACAACGGTAAAAAACCCCCACCAACCAACAACCTAGTTCCAGACACAATAAAATACTGATATTACAACCCATTTAGTATAGCAATACAACCAATATAGTCCTAAGCACTAACTTGTCTTTGCAGTACAACTTGCTTTGCTCCAGGGGATATTGATTTTATTGCATGGCTATAATTTAGGGAGTCATCCAAAGTAATTATAAAATTTTACTAATTAGCCTCCTTGCTTCTAGATGTGACTTCAAGGTCACAACCAGAAACTACATCAGACTGGAATTACTCAAGAGTTAAATCATCTGCTTCCCGCCCCAAACAAAAAAAAACCCGATCAATTATTTATGTGTCCCATATTGCATTATTGATGTAGAGATGACATAAAATAGCCATAAATCCATTAGCTGCTGTCTGAAAGAAATGTTAGGAAGTACACGATATTTAATGACAAAAAGACACGAATCCCGTGGTGCCAGTCTCGGGGCTGAGCTTGTCAACATCAGCCAGACCCTATTCCTGACATGGAGGGAGTCTCTCAAAGCAGCTCTTGGTCAGCCAGCCAGGCAGTGTTCATGGGCCTCCTCATAGCCTCTGCAGACCAGAAAAAGCCACATCTTTTGTGCCTTATCCAGCCAACCATGTAAATCACCCAGTATCAAAGGTGACTTTGCAGCATACGTTCCTGAACGTCTTTAACTTCCCGATCTCATGCAGAAAGAAAGACCAGCGGCCACCTGGCTGTGTCCACAAGCCAAAAGAACTCCAGCCTGCACCGATTTTCCATTTCTGAAGCAGAGAATACAATGGCCACATTACATTCTAAACCTGCTCCAAGCAGCAACAGCCAAGCGACCCTGGCTGCCACAGCTACAAACTACAGTGTCTACGGGTGGCACCGTCAAGAGGTTCTCAGTTGTTCTCTCACTGGAAAACGAGGGGCAGCACTGCCCTGCCTGAGGCACAACAAAGCCAAATCAACACCTGCTTCTGCTCCAGCTGAATGGATCTCAGCAGCTCCTGTTCAGCCAGAAGACTCAGAATCACCCCGCTTTAGCCCTGCACAGCGACAGGCACCACCTCACCCTGCAAACCCCCATCAGAATCAACAAACGGAACAGAGTTTTAAGCAAGGTAGCTGAACTTAAGTTAAAAAAACCAACCCCACAACTAGGGACAATTTACTGCCTAACCCCTGATAAAGTGTTCCACAGGGTAATAAACTACCCTTACTATTAAAATATACAACTTACTTCCAAGTTCATATTTTCCTCCTAACTGGCAGATCCTCCTGAGCCCTGCACACTTTAACTGAACTGCGAACATTAACTGAGTTCTCTCTCATCATTCTTCTCCTAGAATACAAGCTCCTAAACCACGATGCAGTTTCTGGCTGAAGGAGGAGGAGAAGGAACCACACAGTGAAGGGAACAAAGGCAGCTAACAGCTGCGGGACAGAGGGCAACCGCGTCTCTGATGGCCAAGGACAGAACATTGCTCTTTTTTGTTATTTATATCTATATAGATATGTAGATGTATATATATATACAGAAAAATCTGATATGGGTGTCGATGTGGAGTTTTCCAAATAACAAATGCTTCTGAGCTTTTCTAAACATGAAAAATACAAGCAATGCCTGAGTGCAATTTTAAGAAAAATAAGTTATTTCAATAATTTCAGTAAGTTTTAATGAGTTTATGGTTTGTCGGTCGGTTTACAAATACTTTTTAAAGCTAACATTGAAGGCAGACATTTAGACTGTAATGGAAAATCGTGTGGATTCACCCACATTTTTTCAATGCTTCCCCTCACGGGAAACAGCAATCACTTACCTACAGGAACTGTTTGTCAAGGGAGACACATTAAAATTTCCCTTACAGAAGTCAAAGAATAGACATTTTATTTCCCCGCAGAGGCACTCTGTGTATTTGTTCCACATGATACTGGGTTCCACAGTGCCTGCAGGCAGACCCCGAACAGCGCTACGGATCCCGAGGAACCCCAAGAGCTGAAGAGAGATGCAAATTGTAAACCCAGAGAGGTGCTGGTGTTTCGTTTGGCCTCATCCCAACACAAGCTTTTTAGCTCCAGATGTGCCAAGGTTTTTTTCCCCTTGCCTTATGAACCTTCCAGGAGGACGTGGCCATGTTAACTCCATAACTGTGGCTACCTAAAGCAAGACAGAACCGTTTTCTCCACAAAATGTTTCTTTGTAATAAAGCGGCGTCAAGCAGGAAGGGAAATAATAGAGTCTGTGTTTCTAATACAGTAGTATTCTAGTCATAAGATTTTTCTAATAAAATTTAATAGCCAATAAAAAATTGCTTACGCAACAAACAAATGCTTCCAAAAAAAGTACAAGAATGCACACCAACAGAATAAGCATCTGATAGAACTAATTCTTGTACAAAAGCCTCTTATGTCCATTTTCTGTCTTTCTTACAGGACTTTTTAAAACATGCTGATATCAAATTAAATGAGAGTCAATCCCAATACAAAGCTCAAATAATTTTCATAATGAAATCACATGTAATAAGCCTATCCCCAAAATCATCCTGTACCCTACAGGGACCATACTATGAAGTTGCCCTCTCTTTTTAGTTCAGGATTCATTCCCGTTTCAATAAAATACTCTACGTTACACAGACGCTTCAGAACAAGACTTTTATAAATAAGGCAAAGAATTCTGCTGTGTGATTTTACATGCTCTTCCTCCCCCTTGAAGCATAACTCAGTGTGCTCAACGCAGCATCAGTAACTAAACTTAGCTCCCACGCCCTGTAAGCAATCTAGTCAAGTATTAAATGTCCCTGGACAATACTGACCCAGTGAGGCTCCTCTCAGCTTGTGACTCCAGTCAAAGTTTGCTCACTCTCAGCTTGAAGGATGAAAAAACCCCACAAACTAGAGCTAGAACACTAAAGCTGACCCCAAAGCACACGTAGCATGGATGAGGCTGGGGGGGAGGGACGGACAAAAGAGGAAGATCACCGTTTTCTTGAAATGGACCCCTCTTGGGTTCATCAGCCAAGACTATGAAAGATGATTACTAAGACAACAGACAGTAAACCCAAAACATCAGCGCTCAAAGGAAAGCAACATTTTCCATGACTAAGTCTGTTGTGGGATGTGCACAACTATGTTTTACCAGTTCCTTTCCTTGGTATTTCTGGCACTTTAATGGGACCTTAACACTAGGAAAGAAAGTGACGTGTTTTGAAGCCCTGAGATCATCACAGCACAGCTCAGCTATAATTTTTGAAGAGGTTCAATAAAAGAGCAACAGGCAGCACACAGAAAGGACTGTGCAGACCATACTGTCAAGTTACATTCTGTATTTAAAATGACAAATGGAAGAAAAAGAGTGCTTAAGACACACAATAAAATAGAACAGGTATGAAGTTCAGGTAACTCCTTTAGAAGAACATACACTTTGCTCCAAAATAGATCTTAATGCTGACATGATGAGTCTAACTGAAGAGCGGAAAATCCAGAAGGGTGAATCAGATATCAAGCAGAATTTGTCTTGACGTACTACGCTGTGTAACGCTCCACAAACCTCAGCAGAGAGGACAGATGGCTGCTCCAATTCTCACCCAGCACACCGGCTGCATCAGCACCGCGCTCATTTACAGCCCACTGCATCTATCTCAAACAGAAAACCTCTGAAGTCAAAGCAAACAGAGCAGTGAATTAAAAATAAAATTAAAATACCAAGTTTCTGGTATGGTTTTAAATCATTGCAAAGAAGCTACTACAAGTTTTCCTGCTCAATGAATTAAAAAGCCACAGTTTGATTTTTTTTTTAATTATTGTTTTGGGTTTGTTTGGTTTTTTTTAAGAACTTATCTCTAGGTGCCAGCCACAAAACAGCCCTGGTTCACTCACTCGCTCACAGAAAATTAAACATTAAAAATGCACATCACTTTCATGTGTCACTTAAGGCATTTAATTTTCCCCTGAAATAAATTACTTTTTTTTTTTTAAATAGATCAACTGCTGACCTCCTCAATGCTCTCCAGTGCAACTGTCCAAGAGTAAACAGGCCCAGGAGGTTTGCTAAGAACATCAGCTTGTTGGACATCTGGTGCTACTGAAGGATAAAATATGGAAGAAATAAGGCAGGGGTGGTGTCATTCTGGGCTGGCAGAATTACCTAATAGAAGACCTTGCCAAAGTTGGGTCATTTGGGATCTTAAGATCCAATTCAGGCAATAATGAGAAAGTGACCTTTAACGGCCTGGATCAATGCATGTCAAATAGATTAAACTTGCTAGCAGATAAGGCAGTCTGCAAATGAACTACTCCAAGGTTATTCAACGATTCAAGGTATCCATAACTAATTTTTCTTAAACCTCAATATCTTTTTAAATGAACTTCTCAGGGTTAAAAAACCGAGACGTTAAAAAAGAATGCTTTTCTTCTCCTAATCCACCTTTTTAGATAGCAAAGTGTTGCTAATGGACAGCTTGACTAGGACACTATTTCAGCGACGTATTTGTTAGTGATGTTTTGGGCGAGGTGTAGATTTCCAGCAAAGAGAGACACCGACTTCACCGACTGCCCAAAAGGTATAATAGAATCATAGAATGGCTGGGGTTGGAAGGCACCTTAAAGATCCTCTAGTTCCAACTCCCCTGATGCTTTACTCCCTGCCTTCTGACTCGGTAGCAATTATGTTCCACAGCCAGCCCACTGAGACCCACCTCGCACCAAGGCTTACCAACATAAGGCAAGAGGCAGCTTCTGTCACTTGCTTTAAGGATATATTGCGGAGCATCCACCTCCAAATGCAAGCAGAAACAAGACAGAGCAGGCTACTGTCAGCTGCCAAACATTTAGGCTATAAATACACTACATCTAACTGAGAAGAAGAAAGAGAGAGGGCAAAATAATTGCTGTTCTTCCTCAGCAGGGAAGGTTTTACACTTACAGTGTGCTTGTGATGACATGTTCTGAATGAGCTGTTGGTGAGGGGCCATAAGGATACCTGCAAACAACACACACAGCTTCCTTTCAAGTTTAAAGGTTACCTAAATATGAGCAGATGCTCATATTCAGCACAAGAAAAGGTGGAATTAACTCCACTATCAAGCAACAGCAGGAATTCTGCCATGGTCTAATCTTTATTGAGGGCAGTTTTTAGGCTTACCTGTAATAATCCGTTTTGAGCTGTTTCCATTTTAAGTTGTTGAAACTGTTTTATAAACTGTGTCTGACAAAAACTTGTTTTTAGTCTCCTGGAACTATTTTAAGTGTTTAGTTGGTAATGGAAAGCACATGTGAGAAACAGAATATCAAATAATTCTAACAGTAGTATTTCCATACTGTATTTTAATCTTATTCATAGAGGCGAAGTGGCAGTGGAATTCACCTCATATGACCAGACAAACCAGTCCTATAATCCCTGCTGCAACTCGTATAACAGCTTCTTGCTCTTCAAAATTACTTGACATTATACTAAAAATCAAGTAACACTCTTTCTCCTATCATAGAGCATTATATGTAGAGCCCCAAATCCACTTCTGTTGCCTTTCAGCATTTTAATTTTAATAAGCATATAGCTAAATCTTGTATTTATTTTAACACACAAGGAAGCACCATATGAAATTTCAACTTTTTATGAGCAGATAATTTTATTACAGTTTATCTAATGCTATTTTGTTTTCCATTTTCTGATATTTCCTGTGCTGATGGACATAACTGGACTGCCAAGTTCAACCAATATCAGTAAAACCTTTATGAATATATTTAATCCCTTTACGAACCCATTTATACTTTCCATTTCCACATCATCTCACTGCAATGATTCACAGGATTGATTTTTTTCAATGTATGAACATTTTATTTATACTTTTTAAATAAGGCACGTGATATTTCACTGGAACACCTCACTCATCAGATTTTGACACAAGAACTTCCATAGTTACTTTTTCTGTGCCATTTATGAATAGCGTTTTTTAAATATTCTCTGTGGTTATTTCTTTTTCAGGCTGAAGAGCAAAGCCAAAACAAACCAAAGGAGGTGGTTTGTCACATCACACATATGTAAGCTGCCACAACGTGCTCTGGTTGCTAAAAGCTTAGCACAGCTCCACTAAAAGAGACTAGCGAGATTAGAAAACTAACTATTAACGGTTACTAAACGCATCTGGATGAATTCCATCTACCATTTTACAATCCAGTTGTTCAGTACCACAGGACTCTTCTAGAGCTCTCCTTGAAGTCCAGTTTAGATTTATCCACCTTGAAAAATTTTGCATAAATTATCACTCTACCTTATTTCCCCGTACATTATTAATGCACTGAGAACAGGAGATCGCAGCAGATACAAATTATCTCCTTCCAACTTAAAATCTGACCATTCACTTCTATCTTTTGTTGCCTGTCTGTTAAAAGAGTTCTCTGAAGAACTGTCCACCTTTAATAACGTACAAGTTTCTCAGGAGGGATGTTTTTGTCATCTTCTCTAAACTATGTGGGATTTCAACATCTAGTGGATTCCCCTTACTGCCACACATTACCACCTGCAAAGAACTCGGAAAAGCATTTCACTAACTCCTCCCTTCCATGAAACAATCACAGTTATCATCATATATATTCACCTGCCTAATTATTAGAGGTTCTAATAGCAGAAGCCCAAATTCTTCTTCAACTTTTAAATTTAATCTTTATCTGAACAATAGATCTCCAGCCTGGATCAATGAGATGTGAAAACTAGATGAGTTTCCCTCTGTAATGGAATCTGTTGTACATCATGGTGACTAGATAATTGAAAGTGCAATTGTCTTCTCAACTGGAACACCTAGATAAATTGAAAAGCTCTGCAGAAGTAGGGCTGAGGCCTCAATGGGATGAACATGAAATTTTCTGTAGTTTGAGCACAAAAGTGCCAGCTGAATTGCTGCAGAGTCACAATTCCAGTGGTGGGAGTTCTAGCTTCATCTACTTACTACTAAAAAGCGGCTGAACTCAAATTGCAGCAGGTGAAAAGTCTGGCGTTGCACACTGCATGACATTCTACAAGTCAATGTGCAAGGGCCTGCATCGGGGTTGGGCCAATCCCAGGCACAATTACAAACTGGGTACAGGGCTGGTTGAGAGCAGACCTGAAGAGAAGGACTTTGGGTGTTAATCGACGAGAAGCTTAACACGAGCCAGTAGTGTGCTCATGCAGCCCAGGGGGCCAACGGTATCCTGGGATGCATCAGGAGGAGGGTGGCCAGCACATCAGTGGAGGTGATTCTCCCTCTTTACTCTGCTCTTGTGAGACCCCAGCTCAAATGCTGCGTCCAGTTCTGGTGCCCCCACCAGAAAAGGGACATTGATCTGGTGGAATGAGCCCAGAGGATGGCCACAAAGATGATCCAGGGGCTGGAGCATCTCTGCTACGAGGACAGGATGAGGGCAGTGGGATTATTCAGCCTGGAGAAGAGAAGACTCCAGGGGTACCTTATAACTTCCTTCCAATACGTGAAAGGAACCTACAGGAAGGCTGGAGAGTGACTTTTCACAAGGGTGTCCAGCGACAGGACAAGGGGAAATGGTTTTAAATTGAAGCAGAGTAGGTTTGGACTAGATCTTAGGAAGTAGTTCTTCAGTACAAGGGTGGCAAGACTCTGGAACAGACTGCCCGGAGAGGTTGTGGATGCCCCCTCCCTGGAGGTGTCCAAGCCCAAGTTGGACGAGGCCTTGAGCAACCTAGTCTAGTTGGGAGGCGTCCCTGCACATGGCAGGGAGGTTGGATCAGAGGATCTCTAGGGTCCCTTCCAACCTAGGCCATTCTACAATTCTATGAAAGGATGCTTAAATCCCTCTCTAGTAACAGTCTAAATAAGCACTCATCAAGCCCCCCACCGCTGCCAATTATTTGGTTCAAAACTATCATCTGAGTACAAATTTTAGGAGCAAACAGGCAATAAGAGTGAATCCCCTGTCTCTTGGTAGCCAAGAGGAGGTCCATTTAACGCTGCTTTCAGGACCACAGCACATTGCTGCTAATAAAGTCTCGCATGGCAGAGCCTGTTAGAACCACGTGACCGCTCTTGTGTAGCTGCATGGAATTCAGAGGCTCATCCGGCTGCATTGGAAGAGCGAGAAGGAGCAGGGAGGCCAAGGAGGAGGCACGCTGGAGAGTGTGGCAATCAGAGTGACAACCAGCACCACGCAGTAGAGACCTCTACAGATGGTGGGTTAGTGCAAGTCCAAGAAACAAGTCAAGAGATGCACGTGTACCCTCACAGCGTGCTGAGCAGCAAATCCCTGGACATGTGCAACTGTAAAGGACATCCAGGCTATGCCTCCAGGGACACCACACTAAACGACTACACCTTCTAATGTACTTCAGGGCATGCATCTTTGTCAGCCTAATTAAAACCAGAAATCATTTACTGTTTGCTGTTTTTCCTGTGAGGCAGAAAACAACCAAATTCCCTACTACAACTTGAACTCCCTACTACAATTACCCAGCAAGAAGGGTAGGAAAAACTTTGGAGACTGTCGTCTGCACCACACAACTGCATGTTTAATGAAGCAGTTGTTTCACTTCTTGAGAAAACAGCCGAACGCGTTTTATGAGAATTCCAAGGCAGGTACTAAAATGGATAAGAAGAATATTAATTCACCTTGGATGGCCCGTATGAGGCATGGCTCTGTCTGCAGACCTTTTTGTAAAGTTAATAATGCAGCGCAATGTAGAAGTCATTACTTAAGATAAAATCTGCAAAAATTACAGGTCTAATCTTGTTTCATCCAGAACATTCTTTTCTTTGAGAGTGTCATGAAATACCGAAAACCAGCCCCACTTGCTTACCAATTTACTGTACTCCAGGTAAAACAGAAGTGAGCTGCCAAACCAAGTCAAAGAGCCCTTACGATACCCAGGGACTGAGACCGACTTTGACGCAAGAACAGAAGCAAAACAGGCCCTTCCCAGCATCAGCATGCTGTAAGAAGGTCCAGAAGGGCCTTCAGCCAGTGCCTCCCCCACCTACCAGCTGAAAAACCACCTCGTTGGTGGCTTCTTATTCTGCAAGGTTAAGGCTAAAAGAACGTTCTACAACTGAATCAGTTTTACCGTGATTTTCAGCATTAAACAAAACTAATGACGTCTTGACAGTCCAACAAAATTGTTCTTTCTAAAAAATGAAAAATATTTTAGAGTTTACTTGGGATGATTTCAAATTTAGATGTGTTCAAGACACACGTAGACAGCTTTGCACTTCCATGAATTTTTATGACTCACTTCCTTGGCTTACCGCGATTTCTTCAAAGGTCATTTCCCACTTTTTACTTCAAAAGACTGATTTTAAATACCGTTTCTGCAGAACAACTGGCAGAATCAGCTGAACGGAGCTCATTTGTCAAATATGTAAGAATAGAGACAGAATCATCTGCAGTTACTGTTGTCCACTCAGAAAAGGACAACATAGCACTCTTCTTCCCTGCCTCTGGAAAAACTCCAGTAGTTTATAACACTCGCTGCACAGAAACCAGAGAACCAGCATCACCTGTACCTGCTTGTGAGCAGGAGGCACTCCTCCATCACCAGCTAAATCAACAGATTTTTTGCATGAGGAGACCCCGTTTATGGGCAGCCTGTGGATTTCAGACAGGCACACGGCCTCACTGAGCTCCACAGAGGATCAGAACAGCACTGTCAGATTAGCATTGGGAAATGGATTTACCATCTGCCTTTTGGGCTCAAAACCCTAATCCTAAAAGCCTGAAGAACAAGGTGAGGGGTTTTTTTTACGCTTTATGTGTGTTCTCATCTTGGTTATATAAATGTGGGTTTCTTCTTTTCTTAGGACTGAGCAACTTCCCAAGTAGAGAGAACATGTGATTGCCATTTTCACCTACTCTAAGAGCAGGTCGGTTCCACCAAACACAACACCTACTTTCACATATTACTTTGAATATTAACCATGTAGCGTTAGCCAAAAGCTCTAGTTTAAAAGCCTAATCTTGTTTTTAAAAATTAACACTGCAAAGGCAGTTGTGCACTGAAGACAGAACACATCTAGAAGACATAAAAAATTAACAGGCTTTGGCTCTACAGCTTACCCTGTTTATAAAGATAATGAAAACAGGGCAAAAATAGCAAATACTGTCATTTGCTATTACAAGTACTTGTCAGGGATGGAGAAACAAACAATTGTACAAAATAATTCAACTCCCTCCTGGCTAATGATTATTAGCTTGTGCTTCTATTTTCATGTGGTAGTCTTCCTCCACCTGCAAAGGACTTCACTGCAAAGACATTAAAATCAGCAGGTCACCTTAGGAGCTGTGAATGTGAAATACACATATATAAATACCACTTAGTAGTGGAGCTCATATCGAGTGCAGACTATTTAAATTTGTGAGTTTTTAGCTTCAGAGTACACAGAAGAAAACTGACAGTGTTATCAGGTAGAGTTTTTTGTTATTTTCTGCCTAGGTAAACAAACCTTTGCCCTATTTAATGTAACATGCTACTGGAACAGTTCATTAAGGTATCTTATAAGCTAAACAGGTGCACTTAGAGTGAATTTCTGTTATACCAAAATGACAGTAATTCAGAATAATGGGGAATAAATGATTTAGCATACTATGGTAAAAATGACTTTTATATTTTATGCTTACTCACGTTTCACACACAAAACGTTTCTCAGTACCTGCATTTTAAGGAAGTTTCTGTGAGCACAGAAACTCGCGGAACAGAAAGCAGATGGTGGTTCCAGCTGACTAGTCTGATGAGAAGTTGCTTGGAGTGCCGGGATTTGTTGACCAGCATGTTCGAGTGGGTTGCTGAGAAACCCATCCACCACAACAGCGTCATGGTTTTTCTTCCTCTGAGAGTAGCAGCACACTCAAAATGATGGGCCACTTCCAAAAAGCTGTGTTCCCCATGAGAAAATCTCTACCAACAACAGCAAAACACAGCAGGGGAGGCCCCTCTAAGTGGACAGACACCCATTTTGGAAACGGTCAATCTCTAGCCAACTTCTACTGCAGCTCCTTCTCAGCAGTGAGCTTTCACCTGCTCACGGGTGCTGCTTCTCATGTACATCCCCTGACCAGTCAGGTTCTCAGATCTAGTATCCCAACACCACAGCAGACCCTGGACATCTACAGAACTAGTGCAGCAGTACCTGAGTAAGAAGCAGAAGTACAAACTGCTGCTGCTCCACAGCCAAAGAAGCTGCTGAAGGCAGAACTCCTTCAATTTGTTTTGTTCCACCTCCATTCTGTTTTAAAAACAAACTTGTTGTCATTAATATTTGAAGATCATAGCTTATATATGCATTATGTATTAAAGGTGTTTGAAAAAAATGGAAGCCTGGAAGTTCCTCTGCGTAAGTGATATAGGGAAAAAATTGCATTCTCAGGAAGCTGCTGTTTGCACACAGACGCCAGCATTGTTCATGCTACCAATTTATCAGTTTCGTTTCAGGCCAGGATGATGATATAAGGCTATAGCTCCAGTATTTCAAGTATATCCAGTTACATGCTGGATTTGGAAAATGTTCGTATTATAGACAATTCTGCTTTATTCCTGGTCAATGAAACTCTAAAATGCCTTCTTAAGTTTCTTACTAATGACCAGTTAATAAAATTATTTTAGAGGATACAAGATGTGTTATGTATAAATAACAGACTTACATTTTTACTAAGTCTTCAGAAAATTAAGGAAAAAAAGAATTTTAGAAACATAAAAGTCCAACAAAAATTAAGAATACTTCAGTCAGAAAAATTCACAGAGTTAATTTAGCCTCCAATAGCCTGAAATGTTAACAGTTCACTCACTTCTACCCAAATTGAAAAGTTCAGTTGTAAAGCTGCAAATGACAAAAGACCCTGTGAGGTGACAATAGCATCACAGTGTAAAGTTCATACTGGAAACAGAGCAGACATTTCTCAGGTTCTTCAACTTACAGAGGCTCTCAGTTCAACTAACAAAACCAAGCAGTTGCCAGCGGTCAGGACCCAGCACGGCTCTGGGAGGAGCCAGGTGAATTGTCACTCCCCACCATAGAGCTGGGGTTGGAATCTGAGCTCCCACCAGAAAAACTGCTGATGAAAGGAAAGAAAGTAAAGCGGGGATGTCTGGTCACGCAGGAGCTTGGATAGTCCCAGCCTTTCCTTTCTGTGTGCTACCTGGCTTACTACATCCAGGCTTATTTCCTTCTGCCAAAATCTCAGCATCCTTCCTTTTTTAAACCTCTCACCATGCTTCTCTGCTTTCTCTCTTCCTTTTAAGCACTAGTGCCTTCTTCACATTTGCTCTTTCAAATACATCCTTCTACATCTTGCTGGCACTTCTCACTTTACCTCTTACCTCTCCTCCTCTCTCGACACACATTTCATTGTTGCCTGCAGGTCGGCTGTGTCTCATGACCCTGTTCATTCCTTCCACACTACTGCCCTTTTTCCAATGGCTTGTCCCACAATTTTAACACTTGAATCTCAACCTAAATGAAAAGCTAGGTGTGTGTTAGCAATACTTCCCTTCCCGAGACAAGAAAATACCACTGAAGCTGGCTGCTTAACCTAAACCCAATGCAATTACATTCCCTGAAGTCTCCATGCACCAGGTGAAACTATCCCCCCTTTCCCAAATGTGTCGTGAACAAATTATTTAGAAGTACAAAAGGATTGGCTGTAACCAAATACTAACGCACGCTTAATGGACTGCAGATTTTGCAGGATGTTTAAAGTTTCCCCTCTGATCTCTCTGAACTTTGGCCTTCATTTGTTTATACAGGCAGAGGCCAACAGGTCACACCACTGAAGTCAGCAAATTGTTTACACATATGGCAAGCACGCATGGAGCGGTGATGTAGTCATGGCTACAAGCACTCACTGCACATTAAAGCTACTGCCTTAGTTAAAATAATAGAGATACGGTGAGTCCACATGAAGGATGAGGAGACCTTCCAGTGCAATGAAACTCAAACTGGCGTTTCTTCAGAAGCCAACGCACGCATTCCAGCCCAGTTTAACCCAAGCAACAGCGCTTGGTTCATACAAAGTGGCAGCCTTAGACATCATCAATGAGAAAACTTCACAAATTTAAGGTGAAGTGCTAATTCAGCACCATGGAAGTTAATATTGTGAAAAACATAAAAGTTTATGAAAGGAGGCTGGAAGAGAAGCTGTCAGTGGAGGCCCATGAACCCCAAGCATGCTGCTGGGCTGCGCTGGTTTGAGCACCAGAATCCAATATGGTGCCCGGGGCTGGATGATGCATTTCACCACAAGCAGATATTGGGGAGAAGATCTTTGTTCAGTGAAAAGATGTTATTTTCAGAATACTTACGCTAGCTTTAAAACTAAAATTCATTATTTAAAAAAAACCACATTATGTGTTTCAAAAAACCCCCTAACTCCTAAACCTTTAAAAATTAACCTTTTTAGAGAAACATCTTTTAAAAAGCCTCTCCCAACAGTGTATTTTACATAATATGAACTACTTGGAAAGGAGGCATTTTCAGAAGCATAAAGCATTTCAATCCTGGAAGTGTGAACGGGGCACTAATTAAACCCCATACTCCTGTTTCATTTCGATGGACAGAGGAACATATTTCTGAGAGCAATTACAGGCTCTCTGTTTAAGGGAATGCCAATAAATAAATGGCAAAGACTTGAGGAAGGCAAAGAAATGAGGAAAGCACCAGAACCTAAAAGAAACTCATCACGTTGTCTTGGTTAAATACACTGTAGCTGTCAAGCTTGCTGAAACCACTAAGAGGAAGTAATTTTTTTTAGCTTCAAGATGCTGTATCAGGGATTTGTGGCCTACTCAGGGGCGCACTGAATAGCCACACAGATATGTGGCATACACAGGACAAACACGATTGAACACCGATAGTTACTTTGTATTGAAAGCAGAAGCACATGGTCTTTAAATTCCATGTCCTAACAATACACACAGACACGAATTCCCGTTTGCAACGGAGATGCAGCGTGCTGCAGAAGTAAGCATCTGCTGTCAGAAAATGCAACTGTGAATCTCAAACAAAAAATTATCCTTTTTTAATGTTACCTACTTCCTTGCTCAAAATATATTTTGGTTTCATACAAATCACTTTTCTGGAATAAGATCATTTGTTTAGCTAACCAGTGATAAACTGGCAGAGCCACAGATAACAAAAAAACCCCCAAACAAAACCCAAAACAGCCCAAAGATATGCCAGGTCTTGATGGTCGTTACTTTCAGAAAGAAACATTCACATAAGGCAAGGAGATACTCATATATTGTTGTTCATTATATGAGTTTGACATCTATGAAATTTGTGTTTTCCATGTCCATGGAAAATACAGGTCTAGCTTTGACTAACCAATGGGAGGTAACACTGGACACCTGCCTCAGCTGCTACCTGCTAAGTCCACTTTGAACAAGCATTATCCAAAACATTTTATCCAATGCTCCTAGGAGTGTCTTCCCATTGCCACAGACACTTGGCACCAACACCAAAGATGTGCAACTCCAAACCAGTCAGGCAGAATCCTGGCCAACATGCAGAAGGATCTACAAAATGCTCAGCTTGTTTCAAATTACCAACAGAAATCCTCTTAGGAGTATCATCATTTTGTCTTCTGCATTTCACCACCAACTAACACTTCAAAATAATGTTTAAAAAGGAATCCTCATAGCTCTTGTCCATGAAGTTCAGTTACATCAGTAACTTCTAACCTAACATCTCTTCTGCCTCAGTGCTGAGGACTGAAATGCCCCATCTCACACTGCTCATGTTGGAAGTTTTGTAGCAAAAATCAGGTTTCATAACAGGCCTGAAGACAGGTCAGATCATCAGTCCCACCCTAAAACAGTTTAAAAAATGAAGTTATTTAAATTATCTGTATATGCATGAACCAAACACAACAAGGGGGAGCTTTGATCCAGTGCTGTCCTCGCTAGAGGGCTTTTCATGTTGTCTTCAAAGGGCAACACAGAACTGAACCTGAGAACATAGGGACTGTCATGCTCCGTCAGGTTTCCACGCTGGCTTGCCCAGGAAAACTGCAAAATACACCTGCTCACAGACACGGAGGACTGAGGAGAAAAGGTTCAAGGAGAAAATGCTTGCAGAAGAGGAACACAAAAAGGATGACTGGCAGCAGAAGTCATCACCTTTTAGCAGAGTGAAACACTATCTGAGAGAAAGTGGGACACTTTCCGAGCTCAGAATTACAGCTGAAAGAAAAAATGAATCCTGATCTGCCACTTGCCAGCTTCTCCGTGTTTGATTTGATGGCCTCGGCATTATTTAACAGAGGTTCTCAGTGGATTTTGCCAGAATATGAAGACTAGTGTATAAATTGCCACTCACCACAACATAGTCCAGGAAGATCAGGGTCTTCTCATCTTTTTCTTTTTGAAGTGAGATTTGGTCTGAGCCCAAACCAGAAATGAGGTTATCTGCCTCTCCTAATAGAGCAGCTATTGCCCTCTTTAAGGGAAGGAAAAGAGGCCATCTGCAGAAAGAGCTCGTGATGGGAGAAGAAACTTCCATGGCTAGAGCTCCACAGAAACTCGTATCTTAAGGAGAAATACAACTTGAGGAGACTTGTATGAAATCATAAGTCAAAACAGACAAAGCACATACATTTCTGGCAATAAAGCAAATAATCACTGGATGATGTATTGCAGAAGATCACTATTTGCACTGAAGCTTGAATTTACACTGTACAATGCCCAACAACAATACCGGTAGAGCAAATCCCCAAATAAACAGCCTTTACAAATTTCCACTTCTAGTTCCAGCACTGGCGCTCAAGCAAATTCATAAAATGATTAAGCAAGGCTATCAAATTTCTAACTGCTATTTTAGAGTCATAAATATGATATTTAAAACATAACTTCAGATTACAACATTGACTTCCATTTTGAGAACAGAGATGTAGCCATTGCTCTTCAAGGTTCTTGTTTCTTAAAAACAGAATACATGGGAAATCCGTGGAAGCATGATGAAAATGCACTAACACTTCTTTTTGCTGAAACCTGTCCGATTTAGCAGTTGCCATGGCACCTTTATGAACCAGAGTGAGAAGAAAGAGCCCAGGTATGTCAGGATGCAAATAAACCATAACACAGCTGGAGTCTACTGATGCTTGTTCTCAGCCTCAGGATCTACTGAACATAAAGCAGGCCAGCAGCTTCTTATGTTTTAGGTCAATGATAAGCTGGAGTCCCTGCTAAATAAACAAACTAGACTAGATTGTGAAACAGAAAAAAAATTGGTTATCTGTAAAGCTAATGAATGCCTTAGACTGCCTGAGGAGTCTCTATCACTTGAGGTCTTAATAGGTCAAAGACAAGGCTCTGCTTTGGTGAGATCCCTCCTGCAGTGCTGGGGCCAGCTCTGGAGTCCTCAGCACAAGGAGGACATCAACTTGTTGGAGCAGGCCCAGAGGAGGCCACAAAAATGATGTGAGGGATAAAATCCCTCTCATAGGAAGAAAGGCTGAGAGAGTTGGGGCTGTTCATGCTGGAGAAGAGAAGGCTCTGGGGAGACCTTCTTGCAGCTTTTCAGTGCTTGAAGGGGCCTGTCAGAAAGATGTAGACAGACTTTTCAGCAGGGTCTGTTGTGCCAGGACAAGGAGTGATGGCTTTAAACTAAAAGAGGAGAGATTTAGACTAAAGGAAGAAATTTTTGACTCAAAGTGGTGAGATACTGGTCCAGATTGCCCAGAGAGGTGGTCAATGCCCCATCCCTGGAAGCACTCCAGGCAAGGTTAGCCAGGGCTCTGAGCAACCTGCTCTAGTTGCAGATGTCCCTGCTCACTGCAGGGTAATTGGACTAGACGACCTTTACAGGTCCCTTCCAACCAAAACTTTCTAGGACTTTATGATTCTAATCTTACAAGTGTAGGAGCTTGAGAAGGTCCTTCTAGCTACATACTTTCATTAGCAACTATTTGCTACCAACCTGAGGTCATCACAAGATTCTCTGCATGATTACAATTAATTTATACAAACAAAAAAAATACAAATATTCAACATTCACCCAAAAGACCAATACAAAGACCATTCACCATTACAGCCAAAGTCACACCCTTAAATCTGAAATGTCCTTCCTCTGGAAGAGTGACATTGCACCTAATGTTCTTCTACTGCCCTACCTGAAGTTAAGGATAAGAAAAAAATTTAGGTAAGAATTCATTATTAGTAAGAGTGTGGTAGCATAAAAGAAGAGGAAACTCAGCTGGGGGAGAGGAAAGAAGCAGGAGGATTGAAAAAGAGTATCTTGGGGAGACAGAGGCAGTGCAGAGACCACAGGGAAGGGGCAGGAGGTGGCAGGGGCAAGAAGCCAATTAACCAAGTGACACAGCCTAGTGACAATGTCTGGTTTCAACAGGCTGAGAAGAAGTTGAGAATTAAAGTGTCAATGAATATGGATTAAAGGACAAGAAATGCACTTAACCCAGGGAAGGGGGGGTGCATGTGAAGGAAGACAAAAAAACCCCAACGATCAGCTCCATGATCCCTGAAGCAGGGAATGAAAATGTAGTTTCCCGTTCAATTACCTCAACAGCTAAAGATTGCTCCTTCACAGCATTAGCTGCTTAATTACTACCACTTCATCCTCTGATTGCACGTCTGGAGGGAAAATTCCTCCTAAGGTTCAGCAATACTGGATTCTCAGAGTATGTTATTTCCATTGCAACCTCCAGAGTAACGTATTATTGAAATATAATATAAAACAAACAGGTTTAGATTTAAAAAAACCCTTTAAAAATTTTAATTGAAAACCATTTAGTGGAAAACCCAGAAAGCCTGATAAGCGATTATGTATCTCCTGGCAGTTAACAATTCTGCAGTTTTTACTTAGATTTCTTCATGGTAAAAAAGCCTCCAGTGAGAAGAGTCCGTATTTTTAAGTAATGTTTGTGGTATGTTAGAGACGGAGTAATGCAAACTTAAATAAACAGGGAACAGTAGGAAATAGGGAAGAAGTTGTGCTTAGCTCCATAGCTCCAAAGTTGTTATTTTAACTTAGGAACATCATGCTACATTTCTCCATGTTAGACACACGCGGCCTAAGGTCTGATAGGGATTCAAAGGCTCAGATGTGGTCTTCTGCATGGCTAAGGGCAAAAGATTCAAACAGACCCCACATCTCAAAGCTTCTGTAGCTGTATCAGGGGTGCGCCCTGAGCCTCCTCCTCTCTCCCTCCCCAGACCTGCAACCCAGAACCACACGGCTTCTTCCTGGTAGGCTGTGGGTACACAGGACATCTTTAACTGGATGATGCTCAGAGCCCCGTCCAACATCACCTCAACTGTTTCCAGAGGTGTAAAGCTTTTTTACCTGCAGCATAAAAAAGGTCTTCCTTCTCTCTAGCCTAAATCTCCCTCTCAATTTAAAACCATCACCCCTTGCCCTGTCACAACAGGCCCTGCTAAAAAGTCTGTCCTCATCTTTCTGCCAGGCCCCTTTAAATACTGAAAGGCCACAAGGAGGTTTCCCCAGAGCCTTCTCTTCTCCAGACTGAACAAGCCCAACTCTCTCAGCCTGGCCTCCCAGCAGAGGGGTTCCAGCCCTCCCATCATTGCTGGGGCCTCCTCTAGCCCCACTCCAAGTCCCTCCTGTGCTGAGGACTCCAGAGCTGGACACAGGACTCCAAGTGATTCTTTATATACAGAACACAGACCATCTGCTTTGCTCTTCCACATCAATCCAGGACAGAGCCAGACCTGTAAAGCACACATGATAAAAAGTACTTTGACTTCTAGAAGTCACAACACTGGCTATTCTGTCAGGTATTTTTAAGGATCAAAACAAATCACTGCTTTCAACTCTCCTACTCAATGACCAAGCTTTCCACCAGGGCACTGTTACATTGTCCTCCCACGGCTTTGTTTAAACACACAAGTACCAGTGTATCAGTCAGGACCTGCAATGTACATTTCTACAAATGTCTTTTGCTATTTCTCTGTTCCAATCTATAAATAGTCTTCAGGTCTCCTGATCAGACAGCAGATATAAATAGCCTAGCTGTTTTTAAACACACAAGTCCTGATGAAAAGAGCATCTGAAAAATAACATATACAGTACTTACATTATTTGGGGAATTTAATTATTGTGATAGGCAATGACTCAGAAGTTTGATGCAAAGTTCTGTAAAACTTAGGCCCTGGGCAAACATCAGCGTGATAAATATTGACAACATTTGATCAAAGAAGTCTGTCCTGGGAAGAGCTTAATGTGCTTATGATGAGCACCCTCCATCCTGTCCCCTCGCCTTCCCTCGCAAACCCTGACAAATATTTGCAACTCTCCATCTCTGAAGAGGGAGTGAAAAACTGTCTTGTCAAAGTCACAGCACATCATCATGTGACACTCAAAGTAGCTTCCGAAGAAGAACTCTCCGGCTATCAGCGGCAGCTGGAAGAATTATGACTGATTTTAACTATAGCATTATTCTAGGAGCAATATCCAGCGTCCAGAGGGCACCCTGCTTCTTGATCTTTGACCTGCAGCCTTCTCCTTCTATGATTCTGCCATCTATGCAGTAATTACCGTACTTCAAAGTCTGTGTCGTCTCTATACCGCTACGACATATGTTTAAGTTCATTGCAGCTGCACAAGCCCATCATTTGACCCTTTCACTCTTCCATTCCTGCAAGCCTTTCAACTCTTTGCCAAGCAACTGAAATACAGGGGCCTTTAAAGCATTCGGAGGCCTTCCATTTAAACAGCAAGCATTGAAAGCACTGGAAATCCCTGCAGCCGGGGTCGCTGAGTGCTGGGTAAGACACCACAAACACCCACTGCAAGCTGTGGCAGGCATTCTGAGCAGGAGCCATCAATCACTACATAGGGAGTTACAAGTCACTGTTTTTAACAACACTGTTTCAAGAGCAGCTAAGTTACTATTGCCAGAGCTACTAAAAGCTGCAATGAGCAGCATGAGATAATCTAGGAAAGAAACAAAGCAAGCCAAAACAACAACAAAAGAGAATTTGTAAGGTTAGAAAACAAGAAAGCAACCACAAAAAACCCTCCTCCACATATATGTACACTGAAATGTATTTAAATTTGTGAATGCAACATGAGCATCTCGCTGTTCCTCAAGATCTACTCCGATTTTCACAAGAACAACTCTAAAACCCTGTAATGTTAAGTGCTAGGAAAATGAACGCAAAGAGTGCCACAACCAAACATGCACTGCTGCACAAGGGCTGGCTGGGTAGCAACACTTTTAGCAGAGAAGAGAAGGTGTTTGCTTTAGAGCACCAGCTAAACAAGCTGCTTTCTTTCTTGAATGCTGTTTTTGTTGCAAGACAGTAATGGATCAGTGAACATGTGATAACAAATGGTCTGATTCCAGGATGTCAAAACTGCCCCATGGCAAAGTGGCTTTAAAACTTCCTCTTCACATGATCAGATTAACGCTCAGGCCTACATAAAAGTTTAGTTTACAAGTTCACTTTTAGCCATTGGTTCATGCTTTAAAGAAAAAAAAGAAGACTACTGTGACTTTCTCAGGGATGGTTAGGAAGCTATCCTGCCTCTCCCAGAAAAATTATCCCACGGGAAACCAGATGGGAATTCTCCTCTCTGCCATCTCACAGACCACAGCTATCCTTCTCCACTTAGCCCCTTTGATTTTATAATTTCTACCAAACCCATTCACATCCTCCTCCTGTGTTTTCACCCTTCTAGAGCTCCCTTGAGCAGCCCAGTGAAGGCTGCAACAGGAATGCAGAACAATTCCTTGTGTGGATGTGGTGGATTGAGCTGAGCTGCACTTTGCTTAGTTTGGCAGATATTGCCAGCATCACAAAAACTGCTTGCACACACAAATATTCAGTTTGCAAAAGTATCTCTCCCCCACTACCCTCTAAAAACAAAAAGTTGTCAGCACACCACTCTTGGCAACATCTGAGTAATTGCAAAATACTTATGGTCCTCCGACACTCCCCTGTATGCAAGCACTCAGGAAGCGCCATTTAGCATCTGGCTGTAATAACCTGCAGGGCTTCTGTGGATAGAGATTATTTCCCCCAGTGCTTATTACCAATGTTTATGAAAAGGTAATCTTAAACAGGGTCAAATTATTTCATTATGTTTCTACTTTGCATGTGAGATGTAAGGCTAATGAGCAGAGAATTAATTTTTGACAGGAAGAAAACTAGACCACCCCAACCTAATTGAAAATAATAGGGAAATGCAGGTGTTGTACACTTGCTATCATCCTCTTGTTACAAGACCACATTCCATTCATAAAGCCCCAAAACTATGAGCATTTTATTTTGTTTAGTCACCTATTTTTGTTAAAACTATATAATTATATCCATGGTTTCTCCTGTGCCTCAGATAATACAGCCTTAAACAAGAACAAAGTTCCACTTACTACCTCAGTCAGGCTTCCATTCCTCAATTCACAGCAGGCGAGGAGCTGACCATAGATAACTGGACGTGATCGAACGTACGCTGGGCTGTGTACGGACCCAGCAGAGCACACGTCTTCCCGAGCAGTGAGAAGAACCAGAAAAGACCCAGTTCTACAACTCATCCTCTGGTGGGCTGCTACTTCAAGGTCACAGCAGCAACGTGCTGCTCCTTACTACCTAACGAGTTAACCTCTTCAGATCAAAAACAGTTAATGCTTATTCAAAACACCACATTTCTGGAGAAGAAAACACCCTGAGAGACCATTTTCTGAAATGAACTAAGGAACAGAGCTCTCTTTCAGAAAAGCTGCTGAAAGCAGTATTTGACCTGAGCTCCCAGATTCCTGGGGATCCACAGCTGCTTCTGAGGGTCCTGGAAAGTCAACAATGGAAATAAAGTCTCCTGGCCTGGATTCAGCTATGTTTACGCACACCGTGTCAGAGTTCCCACTACAGGAAATTTTTACAGGATCCACAAATCCTATTTGAAAACCACAGATTTAAACCATATCCCCCAGTAAACAAGAGTTTTACTCTTGTTTAATTGTGTTAAATATTCACTAATATCCACTCAAGATCTTTTTTTCTAGCCCGTTCACTTTCTCTGGACACAGATTTCTTGCCACTCTGCCTGCCAAAAGGGAAGCTACTTTGCTACAATTCGTACCAACTAATATCCACCACCAATGGATATTAGTTGTGGGGCAGTAACTATGGGATACAATCTACTCAAAGTGGACAGTCCACTCCCCTCCAGTACACACTGTTCACAACAAAAGGATAAAGACAAAAATCTTCCATGAGAAAAGTTGAAAGACATTGTAACAAAGAAATATGACAGTACTTACGGTCAAGACCGTTGATGTATCTCATTGTAATTTCACAGTGCCCCCAAACTGCACTGACTATGGGGTAAAGTTTTTTCCCTTTTAGTCCCCTGAAGGCCACTCCAAGATACTGTCCGTCTACCATGAAGCTAAGCGTCCCTTCGTCCATATCCAAAACCACCAGTAAGGAGTCTGGGAGTACAAAAGACTCATCTGGTTCCAAAAAGACAGGATACGTGACCCCAGGCTGGTTTTTACAATTGTGGTAGAGTTTGTTGCGTCCCAGATCCCAGCCCCACGATTCACTATTGCTACCAACCAACGACGTGTATCCCACCGAGTGCAGCGGAGCTTCAGCTGTGGAGACACCCACCACAGCGTGAGTTCCCCGTTGCCTCGTGGGCCAGTGGATTTGCCAGACGTGCAGGCCTCTTGTGTAGCCGACTTTGCCCCGGATGCAATCCGTGCTTTGGGCAACTGGGTGTCTGTGAAAAGTGAGTTTATCGTCTTCCTTTACAAATATATTTAAGGAGCGATCTTCATTGTTCCAAGCGTGTTTGTACTGGACCTCCAGCTTGGCGGGGGGCATATCCAACAGCATGTCCAGTCGCGCTGGCTTGCAAAAATCTGGGCCTCTCAGCTCTCGTTTAACAGGTCTATAAGGGGGCTCCCTCACATCCACAGACTTTATGCTCCCTGAGATTTTCTGGCCCATTGCTTGGCTGCAGATTTACAAAGGAGAAAGAAAAGTTGACTTTGGCCCAATGTTACCTCATGAAAGCACTTTTACACCGAGCCAGTGGCCTGACAAGCTGACTGGATTTACTTCTCCTGTCCGGAGCTTTTAGCAGCGACGTTTTCGGAAAAAAAATGCTCCTGAAAGAAAGCAGAAAGTTTCCAGTTAGAGAAAGCCAATAGAAAACACACAGCATATTTTTAAAGAACCTCTAGTAGTTATTTTAAACACCAACACTGACAATTCGCCACTTTTTGTTCCGTATCCTCCAGCACTGATCGGCCTGCCAGCAGGATACGGAGCCCACCAGCACACAGAGCGCAGACAGTCATTTCCTCCAATTCATAATGGGACACAGACATTCCCCACCTTCTGCCCTTCCACCTATTCTGTCTGGCCAAGCTCACAGCAGTCCTGAAGACAGCCTACGCTATTCCCCAGCAACAGTGATAAGCTTTATGTTCAGCAGTAGCTTCACTTTCACTTACGCCTCTGTTTCACAGTCTTAGAAATACACATTCTGTCAGAAGCTCCTTTTATTCCAAGCTGTTCCCTGGGCCGTGGTGACAGAGGGCTTCAGCTTCTGTGCCATTATTAAAAGAAATACAGCAAACAGCTGCCAAATTTACATGTTTCCTTTTAACATATGCTAACCTTAAATAAAAATTTTTAAATCCTTAAATTAAAAAAAAAAAAAGGAGAAAAATCTTTTAACTTTAAGTAAACTAAAATAATTCACCAAGCTTTAGTTGTTTTACAAAGGTGCTAAAAGAAAACAAAAAAAAAAGGAGGAATGAGGGAAGAGGAGCCATGGAAGGACAAACAAAGAATGGCAGTTTCAATTCTTTGGCAGACTTTTCTAACAGGCAGGAACTACAACTGGGTACGTTCTTCATGCTGCTGGACAGCAGGATAATCCACGTTTTCTGTATTTCAGCATTAGGCTGATGAGAGACTGGAACACAATAAGACATTAAGGAGAATACATGACTTTGAAATGTATGATTTTCCCGGTTGCACAGACAAATGTGGTAATTTAGCTAGAAGTGGTCAAAAGCACCCAGGGAAGATTCTTTGCAGGTAAGTTAGATGCATTCACATTGTAGAGCTCAGGCAGATTGCAAAGGGAAGCCGACAATCTCTAAAAGTACTAAAGGAATAAAAATGAAGACAAAGTCCTATAAACTCAAGTAGATGATTGACACGGGATCAAATAAAAGTATCTGTACCAGCAGATCCACTCCCATCTTCTAGTGAGTGCCAAGTCCGGGCATGCTCAAGTACAGCTGAGTGGACCCACTCTATTCATTTACTGAGTGATGAAGTGTCTCAAGAAGCAGCAGAAGTCACCAGTCTCTCAAAAGCCTGAGGAGCCTGGGTGACAGCTGGTCTTCATAAAGCACCAAACAGCAGACAGGGGTGTAAAACATCTTGCAAGACTTTACTTGGTAAGTCACAAGTCCATGCTCATCCTTTCAAAGAACTTCTACACCAGTTATACTGTCCCATTGCGAAGATCATTTCTGAAAGATGATTAAGAAACATGTACTCATAATGGAAGGAAATAATAGCAGAAGTCTGGGAAAAGAACACCTGTAAAATTTTCCATCCAACCACGTTTTAGAAGTGAATTAAGCCCTTATACTATTTACAATGGCCAACACCATGTAAAGTGTTTGCTGTATCTATTAAATACAGGAATAAACAATGCCTGTGTTATGTGAAAGTTTTCTTTCAAAAAAAAAAGTAAAAAGTTGATTTTCAAGTCCATGCAGCAGTTAAGTTATTGTATAAAAATATTATTTCCCAGTGGCTGGTCCCACCTGAGTATATACGCACACCTGAGCATAAAACAACTACCTCTTTGAACCTCATTTTAATCTTTAAAAATCAAAATTAAGCATAAGCCCCTCTTATCACACTTGCAGGAGGATTCAGAAAAATCCACCTGAGATCAGCTTGAAAGATCGCCCTTCCTTCTTTCCAAACCGTAAAAGGAATCTGGAAGTTCAAACAGTAATTCCCTTTAAGTTGACACTTGCTGTTTCCACTATTGCAGAAGCACTCATGAGGTGTTTCAAATGTACAATGGCAAATCTGGCCCATGAAGAAAGGTCAGTACTTCATTCCACACTAATAATCCTGGGGGAAATGAAATAGCGATGCTAATATACCCACAGGGGAGCAGCGGAGTAACATCAGCAAGCTTTCCTAGGAGGACACATGCTCAGGGATTGGGCAGTTCCTGTTAAGAAGGTGCTTAATTATTTGAACTTGATAGAAGGCTATGAAAAGGGAAGATGTCAGACAGTCAGAGGGAACCTCAGTGGTTTGTGTATGAGATTTAACTGTACGTGTCTTTGGAAATGTCCTCCTTAAAGCCGCAGACAATTGCCATGAGGCCAGGGAAGGCCTCGGCACATCCTCCTCTATCGCTTCCTGATCACATCAGGAACTCACTTGGCACAGGCATTTTACCTGGCGATTCACCAAGAGATTATAAACACTAAACTGACTTGGCAAGCCACAGACATTCTTCCTAATGTGCCCTAAACTGTAACAAAGAGGCTGCTAGCAGACAGATCAGTAATTCAGACGAGTAAAACGTGTCATTAGAAGCACCTCAATACACGAACCACTGTGCCTTTGCTCTGGGATGTGCTCAGCAAGCACCTCACTTTGAAACTGTATCTTACAATATTAGGTCTTTCCTCACATACGAAGATTACCACATAACTTAATTCCATAATGGAGAACTTTGCCAAATAGCCTTGTGTGGATGTAGGACTGAACAATAGAGTAAAAATCGTGGTTACTGATGTATTCAAGATGTGGCGGTTCCTAAGCAGTGGTACAGCTTGAAAGCCACCTTTCATTCAATTCACTTTCTCCCACCACCACATTACACTCTCTTGCACCCTAGCTCTGTGTAGCTGGTAGCTGTTCTCAGCTTCTACTAGAAGGCCAACTATAGCCACACTTACCTTGTTCAAGTATCAGCAGACTTGAACAAGTAAACACCACCAAAAAAAACCAAACCCTAAAATCCCCCCAAACCAAAACTTCATCATTTATACCAGTAAACCAATAAACGTTAGAAGCAAGTAACTACTGGAGAGACTCCAGTGGAGGCTACAAAGATGCTGAGGGGACTGAAGCATCTCTCTGCCAAGGAAAGGCTGAGAGCCCTCAGGCTGTTGAGCTGGAGAAGAGAAGCCTTGAGAGGGGATCTGATCAATGCTGACCAATAGTTAAAGGGCAGGGGCAAGAGGATGTGGCCAGACTCTTCTCAGTGGTGCCAGTGACTGGGCAACGGGCACAAACTGGAATCCAGGAGGTTCCACCTGAACATGGGGGAAAATTATTTCCTCTGAGAGTGGCAGAGCCTGGCCCAGGCTGCCCAGAGGTTGTGGAGTTTCCTTCTCTGAAGAGATTCCAAACCAGGCTGTTGGGAAGGCCAAACACAATGCTCACAAGGGGAAGTGGAGTGACTCTCAATTCATCTGGCAAAGGCACCCCAAACCGGCTTCCCATCTGCAGGACTGGATAGCCACACCACACAGGATTAGTAAAAGCTATGGGTCAGCCTTGAAAGGATGGAAGATTATTCAGATTACTTACCATCCAATCCATTTACAGAAATACTTAGTTGAAAACCTTCTTACCGTCTCCTGAAGTAAAAAAAGCTTGCCAAAGCACAGCACTGTCATTCAACTGCTGTGACCTCTTGTCGTCTTATACTGTTTATAGAGGTACTTAGATTTTCTTGCCTGCATCTTTTCACTAGACTCATAAACTATTTTGAAATTAAAGAATATGCATTTTTCACTGTATGGTTTTACTTTGAAGGTTTTCCCAAAGCTTTGCTCTTCCAGTAATTTCAAACCCCTACGGGAGTTATGAAGTAAGAAAATATTTCAATCTGGCTTAATCTGTGACCTCTCCATTACAGCTGTTCAGTCACTACAACTGAAACACACCAAATTTCATCCATTATCTCCATGATAAAAGGTATTTTATGGAAAATAAAGTAGAACGTTCATGGGAAGAGAAGAACCACCACATCAGTACACGCCTTCAGCAACTGGAAATCTCTGATTGAGAAGAGCATTCATTTTGGTACCCTCAGTTCTCTCTGTCGCACAGTTCCACATTCATGCCACGCTTCGTCAGGGTACGATGACTAAAGATACTGTACAAGAACCAGCCAACTCCAAACAGGAAGAGTGTGTCAACGTTGCTTAGCAGTGTTCTCATGCAGACTGCCAAAATATTTAGCGGAATTATTCACAATAAAAACACAAATTATACTTTCCAGAGCAAGGCTTGCTGGGACATCACTTTGCTGTCATTAAATAGGGTGCGTTTTTTAACAATTCAGTGTATTGGCATCAGTAGAACACAACTGCTGATAAAAGAAACATGCGTTCTGCAAAGTCAGCTTTCAGAATTCATAGTTCTATTTCCCTCTGGATCATGAGCTAGACGTGCAGAAAGCTTGAAAAACATGCTCAAGAAATAACACCACGTAAATACAATTCAAAGCTACAGTAAGAATGTGCTACGGCCTACGTTAACTCTGCTAACTTGGCGCTTCCCAAAGAAGTGAGAAGCAGGTAGGCGAGTCCCAGCTAACAATACCCATCAGTGAAACTGTCCATCAGGGAAGGTGGTGCCTCTACCTACCAGCACTTCAAACTTCTAAGCAGCAGTTCCCCCTCTTTCTGCTATTGACACTCGTTGGGTTTCTCCTTCCTGCAGCCAGACCTCGCTGCCACCTCCCCTGCCAACCTGGGCTTTGTCACCCTCAGGTAAGGACTCCTGAATGCCAAGAGAGTTGTGACAAGAGGCTCTGAACCAAGGCTCTTCTCCATGGGCACCAAAACCGTTCATTCCCTAGATGCCTGAACAGAACCAACACCCTGAGTGTTTGAGTACTACGAATCTACCCTGGTCCTAACATCTCCACAGGAGGAACAGTAAGAAGAAAATCACCAGCTCTGCTGGGCTAGGCAAGTTGATGAAGATGGGCTTAGAAGTTCAAGAACATGGACTTTTACTTCCACATGGACAATGTAAAGGCACGAGGCCCAGTATCCATCAACTACACTTCCAGTGTGCAGACAGCTACATAACCATGACAATGCTGTTTTGAGGGTGACAATGAATTAAGTGCATTTTTGGCACCCTGAAAAGACTGGCCAGCTTGGATTCAACCACAGATCCTGGTACCCAACATTGTTATTTATTGCCCATCTTGAACAATGTTGGCCTTCTTGGTCAAACTGGGAATACAGAGTAACAACGCAACCAGCCAAAAAATGCTTTAATGCTCTGAACTACCCTGTGCTACAGATAAAATTTTATGCTGCATGCACACTTAGTGAATGACATTTACCATGTGGGATGAACAATGCAGCAGTTAAATCATGCCGTCTTAAGTTCCTGAAAGGAATGCAAATCCTGAAAATCCCAAGGACGTTCCTCCGTAAAGAGTAACTTGTTTTGTAACGTTACAAAAATGTAATTGTTTTGAAATTCAAGATAAGCTCGTTAGTAAAATAGACTGTGCATTTAGCTGCTCGGAATTAGAATAATCTGAAATACCACACCATCTGTACCACCACAGTTAGAAGCAGTTTAGTCATATGATGAAGAATTCCAAAAGAATCTTGAGTAGCTATGAATACAACGGAATGTATATTTTTAAATACTTCCATCTACTGTACTTCGGAACTGAGCCGAGTTGAGGTTTGGGGTTGGTTTTATGCCTTCCGCCTCTCTGCATGTGTTTCTGGAATTTGCCTCACTGGTACTGAAGGGTGGTTTTAGATGCAAACATTTATATTCTGAAGGAACAGGAAAGACAACAAAACACCACTTTAATTCTGTAAACAAGTTTTCTACATAATGACTTCTCAGAACACAGCAATGTAATTTGAAAAACAAATATAGTACCATAATACAGTAAAAAGACCTTTTTTTTTTTTACTATGCAAGTACATTTTAAAACAGAAACATTCCAGTTCTAAAGTTACTGAAAGGAAACATTTACTTTCTTTTCAGGGTATTATAAGAGGAATCCCCATGTGATTCCACAATTACCATAAGCTTACAGATGTTCAAGCTGCTACATCCCTTCTACCACCCCCTCCCTATTCATTCTTCCCTTTTGTCTTGCAGCCACCTGCATTCAAACGGCTTTGAGATGGGTCTGCCTCAGAATACCAGAGGGGCAAAATCCAGTATTTTATATTGCTGGGTTATTTGCAGGTGGCTAAGCCCCCTGACCTGGCACACCAGACAGCAAGTAGACACAAGGAAAGAGAGAGGAAAAAAAAACAATAATAAAAGGGCAGAACCATCTATTTAGGTAGCAGCTCAAACCATGCAGTGAATTTCCAGCGTCACTTCAAGCCGCCTTAAGGGGCACAGCTGAACTTCACTGTCTGAATTCAGCACAGTCGTGAACTGCTGTTCACATCCTCCCCACCCTTCTGGCACAAAATCACACACCTCTCATCCTTTGGGCACCCTCCTCCTCTTTCAGGGGACACCTCCCTGACCCTCCTGAATGGCTGGAGTAGCCATTTGGAATAGTCAAGTGTCACGGTTACATCAAAAGAGCAAATTAACACATGAAAAATGCACCACACTAAATTGAGAGTTATGTTTTCAGCTCCGCTTTGCATTTTACAGCATCATTTGCCATTTTACATTCCTGCTCATCAAGTAATACTGACAGGTATCAGACCGCATGAGATTTAAAGCCCAAGGAATAATTAAGCTTTAATATTACAATTTCTCTCCAGTCATTACTACTTCTCACCAGCCTACCACTTTCTTAGATAATTTATTTTACATTTTACCTCTACAGCTTTGTAAAGGATCAATACTCCTAAGCTCCAATTTCAAAACCAGAACACGGATTAAATGATGACCTTGGATTTGGATGAACACCTGCCCGCTACCTTTCTTCTGCCATTTCTTTCCCCGTAACATACAACGGAGCCAGGTGGCCTTTGAAACAAAGGAAAAGTTAGAACTGGATGAGAAAAAGGCACCTGGAAAGCATCATTCCTCAATCTAGCCAGCAGCAAATCCCAGGGAACGTGCAAAAGATGATCCCTGAACAGACTGAGAGAAGGTCCAAAGATGGTAGAAAGTGACAATCAGACAGACGGATGCGAGCTCCTCTAGCTTGACACAACTGTTCGCCAGAAATTTGCGGCAACTGCAGAAACTAGTAACATGCTCTAGTGAAAATGTGGCCCCTTAGCTCAAATTTCAGTCTATATTATGTGTGTCAACATTTTCAAGCCTGGTGAGTCTTCTGAGCCTAGGTCTACAACTGGTTTTCTAGGGACAGTATCACAACGAGGATGGGGGTACAGAGAGGCACCCACTAACAGCAGCTCTGTAGGCATTTACAGCATCACAAGGCTGTTGTAGACTTACCAGACTACAGAAGAGGAGGCTCCACTCTCACAGTGTCCAGTTTTGCAGTGGAGGATTCTAGTGCTTAACCTCTGAACCTCTTATCAAAAGACATTAATTGACAGCTTAAAATCTGTAACGCTCCTGGAACGGCCAAAATGCTTTTGTCATCGTCTTTCACTTCTAAGCCTGACTTTGTTTAATCCTCTTTTGAATTGAAGAGGCAGCACACAGTACCTGTCAGGTGTTCTCACTGTTGGTGGGCCAGAACCAAACCCACTGGATGCTCCAGCTGAAGCAGCCCATTGGAGGCAGCTCCTGATCTGACCTGGATGACATTAATACTTCCAACAGTGCTGCCAAACCCCCGTGACAAAAACATGCTGTGCCTCTGGCCAAACACTACAGACTAGAGTTGAAGATATTCTTTCTCATACAGTGAAGTGAACAGCCTGATGCAGAAGGGATGCCCATAAAGGCCATCTTGGACAAACTGTGGGTGATCTGTTGTAGGGAAACCACAAATGCACACGGGCTCGGGCCCATTCCCTCCAGTCAGGATTGCACTGGGAGAGGGGGAGGGCTGGGCTGGAGGGAACCCAGCCATTGTACTTGCACAAACATGTAGGAGATGAATACACGAGAACAAGTTTGATCCTGAACAAAAGCGTATTCTTTTGTTTAATAGGAAAATAGGCTTACACAATGACACCATCTGCATCCCTCCTGACCCTTCTTCCCCCTTAACTGTTTCAGTCAATAGCCACCATCGGCCCAATCTGAGAGAACAGCAGCATGTTCCTACAGGAGAGGCAGCTGGGGATAGGACAGACAGCCTGGAAGTGACCACTCGGAAGAGGAGGCTGGGCTGTGAGTTCACATCTTGCCAAGGAACCCAGAAGAGAATGAGCTCACTGCAAAGCAGTAACTGCAGGCCAAGTGTCCAAAAGATTTCACGTCAAGTCAGCCACAAGACAAATCCAGGAAGCAATGCTTCATCAGTCCTGCAGTGTCTGAAGTGGCTTCTTTGAAAGAACAGAAATTAAACAAACACACTTTACATATGTTAAGGAAGCATCACCACCAATTCAGATTGTGCAGATGACTTTGTATTTCCAGGAGAGCTGACAAGTGAAGTCATGTAGAGCTTCTGAGCGCTAACAAAACGACAAGCCAACCTCCTGTCAAATAAATGGTTTATCCAAAAAACTCAACATATTTTTCAAGAAACAGCAAAGAATTTCATCTGTCTTAAACACAAGCCCCTGCTGAAGCCCATCTGTCAGGAGAGGACAACTGCACAGACAAATGGGGATGATGGAGAACGTAGTGGCATGGGAACAAACCGCCTGAGCTCTAAGCAACACAAGTGATTTTCCTCACGCATATAAAAGCTTTGCCATTTTACAGGTGAGTACTTTCATTTGTGTTTCTTTTTAGTTCTTTCATTTGTGTTTCTTCTTTAATTTAAGAAATGGGGCACTTGGTAAGACAGGAAAGGCTGGGAAAGGCCACGAAAGGCTTTAAGGAGTTAAAGACTTACAGCCAGTTACATCCCCAGTCAAGAGTCTGTGACTCCTCCTGAAGACACAAGGGACTGGTGCCTCGGTGAGAACCCATGACGGGTCTCCCAGTGGTGAGGGCTACGTGGAATGTTATTTTCCTTCTGGATCTTTCATTGTCCTAGAGCCAGATTAAATGGGAAGGCTGCCTCTTCAAACAAACACTGTTCTACAGAGGAAAAGTATCTCAGACTGTTTCCAGTGTTAAAATCAGAGAGAGCCTCCAGCTAGGAAAAGCCGTGGTGGAAGAAGTTGCTACTCCGAGTAGCATTTCCATCTCTTCACTGCTGCCTTAGCAGCGTACATCCTAGAAGAATTTCATGCTACAAGTGCCAACAATTCCAGGTATTTTTGACCACAGGAAAGCACTTTAAAAAACCCACACTAGACTTCCTAGTAGAGATGTGGATAAAAATAAACCAGCTTTGTTCCTACCTACTGGAGTCTAACACAGACTATGATCTATAAGCTCAAACGCAAGGTCTGTATTTCTCAAAATAACTTCATGTTTTAGTTCCAGCTGCTAAGCAGCCTTCCACAGAATGATCTTTCAAGCAGCATTTTATTTGTAAAAATTAATCACTAATTATATTTTATTCTTCAATGCATTGAGGGAAAAAAGGATAATAAAAGGAAGATTGAATATTATTTGGAACAAAATTGTACCAGGATGCAAGTTTTGATGGGAATGAAAAGATATTAATTCTCAGTCTCTAGGTGTAGTTATAAAATAACTAGCATCACATTCTGGAAGTCTTGCAAAAGCTATACAAATACAAGCACGTTCCAATTAATCTTTGCACAAAAAAAACCCTATTTAATATTACTGCAAAGAATCTTCCAAGATATCATCTAAATTTGCCAGACACCGATTCTCCAATAACTCAGGCACGCCCTTGCTTTGCCCTGGAGAAAAATATCCTCAGCCTAAATTGGGATCAGCAGCACCATACACACAGAGAAAGCACATAAGGAAACACAAGCTGAGCTCCATCAACTGGTGTAATGTATTAAAAAAAAACCCAACAAAAAATGTGTTTGGAGTTTTTAATTCTAGAAAAATAAGTGAAACCCTAGATTGCATTGGGATATACAAACCACCTTGATGTCCAGCTTAATAAAGAATAAAAATAATACTTAGAAATATCTTTGAAAATAAGGGACTACCCTCCAGGAGGAAAAAAAAAAAAGGAGTTCTAAAGCACACTCAGTATGGCCTGCACTCCTGAACAAATACTGGGAACACGAGTCTTTTGCTTTTACCACATCCTCAAGAGCAGCACGGGTGGGATAGGATTGAGTTGATTCAGGCAAGCATCCTTCCAGAATCATCTGACATCTAACCAAGGTATTTCCATGAGCTGTAAACACAAATTTGCAAACCACGCCACTGTTGAATGCAAAACCACACGGGATGCTGCACAAACTACAGTTTCAGTAGAGGAAAGCAAACCCTTCAGCCAATGGGTTAAGAAAAGAGACTATCTAAAGACACTAGAAATCTGAGCAGTTTTCAGCTCCAACCATTCTTTCAAATGACAAACTGACATACACTCTTCCCAGAAGCACTGTGCAGACACGGAACCAGCTCCTAGAACCCTGGAAGCAAGAGCAGTTGTGCATTCTTATGCTTATCATCGACTCTGTTGCAATGTACAGTAAAGACAGATCAAAAATATAGCCTAGTTTGAAGAAAGTAATTTATGCAGCATGGAAGTTAAATGGGGTTTAAATTCCAGAAGCTTATTAACATTTCCAACTACCTGAAGAATCTCACTCATGAACAGAGATCTTCCTGCACACTAAGGGGAGGAATGGAAACCAGGTATTTTCAATTGCCCTGCCCATTATCTTCATCCCAGATTTATGGCAAAGGGCTTTGCTCCGAAGCAGAATAAAAGGCAGAGGGAAAAGAAGGGATGCCCTTCACTGTCAACGAAGAATTCGTAGTGATCTAAGCAGGGGAGAAGTTTCAATACTAATAAAAAATAAGGTAGTCGGTCTCCATTCAATTGCAGTGTGCAGAAATCACTACAATTTATGAGTTCTGCCTAGATTCAATTGCAGAGAGGAAAAAAGCTACCCCTGTGTGCGCCTCTCATACTCAGCATCCACCATGTCATGTCTGTGCAAGATACAAGAACAACCAAGGCTGCCTGCTTTACACAGGCAAAATATTAAAGGAATTAATTCCTAAGGCAATGGGAAAATACTACATGGGACAACTTCCAAGTCACAAATTCTGCCTATTTAGGCTAAGCTGCTTAATCAAGATAATTGAAGAAATTAAAGCATCTGGAGAAGGCAGCATTCACTAACCAGTCTCTAGTCATTCCTGATCTCGTGGTGCTTTTTCTGGGCGCAGGTTCCCTGCTGGCACAGTGCAATCTATCATCAGCCATTACGCTGATTACCAGACATTAGTTTGGCTGAATGCAGGCATGAAATTTAAAACTGCTTTTGCTGGTTATTTCCAAGCTATTCACATATTGGATAGGAGGCAATATGTAATGTGTTGTGTTAACAAGTGTAGCTGAATATTAGTTAGAGTTACACATTAAAAATGACCAATGGAAGCAATAGTTTTCTTCACAAGAAATTGTTTACTGAATTTTTGTTTGGCAAGATGAGGAGGACAGAAGCTTGCACTCTTTAAAAACACAACTGATATATTAATAGACAGTGAGGGAACTGGTAGGAACCCAGGAGAATGGCAGATTCTAAGGATTCAATTAAAATGTCATTCTAGAAAACACTAAGAGCAGAGTTGCGACTCTTACAAAACAATTATTTTTCTCCTCTGCTATTAAGGCAAAGTGATTAAAATGAAAGATAATCCTCTATTTCAAGAGCTAATTATTACACATAATAAACATTTCTTCTTGCATGCTAAGAGACCTAAACTCAGGAACTGAATTCCACCAAGACCATCAACCCACTCATCTTTGCTGTAATGCAGTAACTGCTTGAATTTTCCCTTACAATTCCATTTCTACAACAGACTCTCAGGCTCAGCTTTGATTTCAGCACACCACATTTCTTACCACATAGGAAACCAAGGGCAGAACAGCCACGGAAGCAAAACCCACTAGATGCAAATATTCAGATCAAAATCAAAGTACAAGCAGAAAATCCCTTGTGAAGACCACTTCAGTGAGGGTTCCTTGAGGAATGCTGTGTTACAATGCTAGTTACGCCTTGGTGTAAGGATACCCAGAGGAAGCACCCCCACATGTTTTTCACAGAGGCTGTAAGGAGATGCCTGCTCTGCACAGTTTAGATGCCCTCCTAAGTGCCCAAGTTGTCTATGCTTCCAGCAGCAAGCCAGAGGAACTGGAGCTTGCTACCCTCACTACTATGTTTCCCGTGTTGCTAATTCAGACTTCTAAATTTATCTGCCAGATTTAGGCAGTAGTTTTCCCACTCCTCCCAATACCTAAAATGAAAAGAAAAAACACGTCCGCATTAAGTCACCATCCTCATCCATTTAGAGAAGCAAAGAGGATGTCAGGCCTCCACAAACTGGAACTGGGTCACACCAACAGTCACCTCATCTACAGCAGCAACCTCTAGCTACAGGGAAAGAGAAACAGCCTCCCACCACCTCCCAAGTAACTGCGCACCAGGCAGCACTCACTAAGTCACGTTCCTGCCCAACCTTCAGCATAGTTTGGCAAAGTTCCAAACTATTTTACCACAGGGAAAATATAAAATCTAAAAATAAAGGGAGTGAAGGGAGAGGGTTGGTGTCTGTATTCATTAAGACTTCCCGCTTCACCATCCTCTATTAGCAGGCTGTGGATGGAGTGGAGCAGTAAAAGCCGGCTCATCAGTCACTCTCACCTCCCTGGAGGGTTGATACATTTCAGCTTGAATTTCCCTTTGGTGTCCTCTTCCAGCAGTCAAACTGTCATGGCTTGGCTCGTATGGATTTTTTCTTCTCTTACACTATCATTCAACATTGCTGGAAAGAAGTGTATACAAGTAAAAATAAACTGCTGGTTCTTTCACGGCGTCTAAGAGTAGGAAATGCAAGCCAGTTATCAGTGCTGGAGATGGCTCACTGAAAAGAAAATAACTGTAAACTGAAAGACCACCGTATCTCTAGACTCGAGTTCAAGGCAGCACTTCTCCCACCCCACTGCAAGTTACTGAGGCGAGGGAGGGTTCATTAGAACATCAGTGCTGACTCCTCACCAAGTCTGAGCATCACAGAAGTATCCCGCAGCCACTCTGACAGTCGCCCTTGTGCACCCTGCCCATGAAGTCTGTTTTCTCTCCCCATTTCATTTTTAAATCCTGATGAATACTTGGTCTTCGTTCCTTTAGTAAATTAATCACCTTTTCTCTAGCTGCACCTCCAAGAACTTGTGCTGTTGAATGTTCCTCCTGCTATGTCTCTGCTTCAGCACGTGGCTACCAGCAGAGTTATCGCACAGGTGAGCATCTCCTCCTCCTCTCCACCCACACATTTTGCTTCAAATACCGTTAATATGAATGTTAAAAAACTCCAGAACAAGCAGTGCATATTCCAGGCCTCATGCTCATACTTGTTTAATATCCTTTGAGGTTTAAATACAATGAGATAGAAGATTCGTGTTGTAACAAATCCTTCCTGAGCACATTCTCACATCTCTGGTCATTGCACTCACATTGCTGCATCTCAGCCTAAACAAGCCATCAATGAACTACATGTCACATTTTCTAGACTACTGGAAACAGTTATGTCAGCACTGACCAAAGTACAAAGGAACTTCTTTACTTTGTTTTAATCATTTTAAATAATCAGCAGCCTCAATGCATTCATTATTTGCCTTTGAGTATGAGAGATGAGAGAAAACACACCCTTTTTATCTGGCAACATCAAAACCAAAGGAGTATATAAACATTTAGCGGATGATCAGTGAGCTCTGAATTACAAGTGAGAATATCACAGCAGGTATTACCCAGATGGTAACAGCAGCAGAGACTGGCAACGCTGAAACGAGGGGACACAGTCAGTCGCTGGCACAAACCCGGGTTAACACAAACGTGCAGCGACGCAGCCAGAATGAGGTTGGGACAGCAATGTCTGCCATCTTCTACACACTTCGATTGTCATCATCTGTACTTTAAACTTCTGTCATCAAACAGAACCACAGAATGGTTTGGGTGGGAAAGGAACTTCAAAGCTCATCTAGTACAACCCCTCTGCAATAAGCAGGGACATCTGCAACTAGAGCAGGTTGCTCAGAGCCCTGGCCAACCTCCCCTGCAATGGTTCCAGGGATGGGGCAATGACCACCTCTCTGGGCAACCTGGGCCAGGCTCTCACCACCCTCAGTGTAAAAACTTTCTTGACATACATGACAACAGCTTTCAACAATTGTGGGGAAAAGTCTTTTGACTTCCTTACACTGCATCATAACTTAGGAAAGTGAGACAACATAATGCACCTACATCTCCTTGCAGGGTCACTCCCCAGAATAACCACCTAACTGCTGTGCTTCACAGACAAGGACTTTGCTAAAGCATGGAATGAAACCACTGAAGCTCAGAGTTTAGTTTATCCACAGTCCCAGGTTTAACCACGTGCCCAAAGGGTGCACGGCTGCTGCTTCTATCCTACGCAAAGGATCTAATAATGGCCAAGGCCCTGCTCAAGTGAACTTGCTGGAGCCTCAAAATATTCCAAGGCCTTGAGAAAGTTCAGCACGACCCAGAACCACACACCAAGATCCTCAATTTAAGTCCAAGTAGACTAGTGATAAACCATGGGAAACAGATACTCAATTCCCCAGGCAATACCTACAAGTACATCTTTTTACAGGTTAAATAAGGATAAACTTTTGAGATAACCAAAAATTAAGTAGTTTAAAATTTATTTTTAACAAGCTTTTTTAACCCCAACTGTCTGAGTCAGAAAACTAAATAATACAACACAAAAAAATGCCATAAAGACGAGGTTTCAACTCTTCAATCTCCAGATGAGCTACACTGAATTTTGGGATCATTTTTAACTTGAGCCAACAATTCACATAAAGTCAGATACAGGATGCACTACAAAATTATATGTAATGACATCACTGAGCAAGGAATACTAGTATGAACAAATTCATATCTGAACTTTATTTGAAAGCAAACATTCACATCAGACCACTACAGCGATTCTGCTGCCAGAAGTACATGACAGCCTTTGGCAAAGAACACAGCAGAGCTTACTCTGTAAATGAAGCCTAAAACATTTAAACCTGGAAAACAAAATTTCAAAAGCATCAGTGCTGGCCCCCGATTATTCTGAACGTCCAAACTATCCTTACAGTAATTCTCAAAACAAGAAACCTCTTCTAGTTCAGCTAGTTACTTACAAAATGAAGTCCTGAATTCAACATTTCCTTTGGTAGGAAGGGAACATTTCAACGTTTCCTTTGGTGGGGTGGTTGACACTCCAGAAGGGAGAGCCACTCTCCAGGAGTATGGACAGGCTAGAGGAGTGGGCTAGCAGGAACCTTACGAAGTTCAATGGAGACAAGTGTAAGGTCTTGCACCTGGGAATACATAACCCAGGAATACAGCTCAGAGTGGGATCCACCTGACTTGAGAGCAGCCCTACGGAGAGAGACCTGGGGGTCTTGGTGGACAGTGGGCTCAACACGAGCGAACAGTGTGCTACAGTAGCAAAGAGAGCCGGCAGGATGCTGGGTTATATCAAAAGGGGCACCACCAGCAGAGATAAAGAAGTAATTGTCCCACTCCGCGCTGGTCAGGCCACACCTTGAGTACTGCATTCAGTTTTGGTCCCTCCAATACAAAGAAGATGCAGACAGACAAGGGCCACGAGGATGATGAGGGGACTGGAAGACCTGCCGTGTGAAGAAAGGCTGAGAAAACTGGGATTGTTCACCCTTGAGAAAAGAAGGCTTAGGGGAGACCTTATCACCATGTACCAGTACCTAGAGGGTGGCTATCAAGACGAAGGAGACTCCCTTTTTGCAAGTAGTCACATGGAAAAAACAAGGGGGAATGGTTGCAAGTTGCTCTTGGAGAGATTCTGATCGGAGTCCAGAAGAAAATTCTTTACAATGAGAACAATTAAACATTGGAATAGTCTCCGAAAGCAAGTAGTGGNGAAAGCAAGTAGTGGATTCCCCTACAT
>VZZY01008060.1:2658-21159 GCA_013400335.1 Eurystomus gularis
GGCATGTTAACTCTCTGCAGCATCTGTCACTGCTATGAATGGTTGATCATAAGTACCTCTGTAGTCGTCTCAATGCTATTAAGCAGATGGCAGCGCTAAATCCAAATGATGTAGTACATCTCCCTGGTGGACTTTGTTTCCATACACTACCATTATTCTACAATTCCTCAGTGATAAATCTTATGTATTCTAGAGAACATTAAACAGTGAACTGACAGTGCCAATTGATTTATTAGTATCCATTTCCCTTTGTCCTATTATTGTCTTCGCAAACACTTGTGCAGATCATGTATGGAGCCACTAAGGGACAAAAGTACTTTTCCTCAATTTGAAACATATTTCAGAGATTTAAAATAGACCTTTTCTTCACGTTGAGAATGTTTAAACAGATCTACATACTTAAATGAAGACTGAACTAAATACTCCTGCTCCCTCCACAATATTTTTCTCTGGATTTTCATAATAAAATAGGCCTAGCATTAATCTCAGGCCATTAAAACACTCAGTACTTTGTGATATAAATCCAAGTAAAGGATTACAGTTCTAGATGGATTTGGGGAAGTCCTTTAAGAGTTAGCTAGGTTGTGTAAGCAAGCATGCATATGTGCTAGTGAGGGGAGCTGATAAATATGCATACACCCGACATAAGAAAAAGCACCAGCAGTTACACGAGCATGGCACTTCACACCTGTAACTCACACTCTACCTAAAGAGGCTTTCAGCACACAACTGCATGTTAAATTACTACGTATGTAAGAGATTTTAGGAAGGAATTACTGACTGTGTGATGGGAAATCAGCCCTGCGCGACAGAGCAACATTCAGCCTAGTCTTGCTGCTCTCTTTAGCTAGGCATTGAGTATCAGCCATGAACGATCAGAGCTTTTGATAATGTTCATTACCCACTATTAAGGTAAAACTGTCTCGGCTGCTCTAAGTGTTTGCTAGACTTCAATTTTCAGAGACTGAAAAGCAGTTTTCTAATTGTAGATTGTTTGGGGTTTTTTATAACAATACTGAACAGCCCAGTAGATTAACCATCCCAGTTTATACTGGTAAAAATAACATCTAACAACCCTCTGCAAAAAAAAAATATATATAATTTAGTGGCATCTCTTCTAAAAACCTGCTAAGATATCTAGTCAAGTTCAGTAACAGCTCCAAGGGATATTTAAGTCTTTTTGACCATAAAAAACAATTCTGTTAAAAAGACATCCTGAAGCACTATCTGAGGCTTTGCTGCGTGAACAAACAACTGTGGATAAGAAAATGTTTTAAAGGAAAACAATTTTTTATAGGATTACAGGGCATTAAGATAGATGAGAACTCAGAGAAAGCTCTGATGTTTCTCTCCCTATTAGTCCTATGTCAGGTTTTAGCTTAAGCTTGAGATTGCCATACAAAAGCAAGGACACAGTCTCCCACAATCTCAAATAAAATCATACAATTATAGAATGCCATTAGACTTTTAAACACACATTATTTGGTAGCAGCGGGCTTTTAGGTTATAGAAAGGAAGAACTGTTTGCAGAGGCATGCAAAGTCAACTACCTTAATGCACACAGAAATACTCAGTACGCTGTTTTTCACATCTATCCCAGCCCAGGCTTGGCTGATTCTGGGAAATACACTAGAAATGTCAAATGCTCTGTTATACTGAATGGCCAAATTTAGAGAATGTGCTCCTGCACACAGATATCAAACGTGCGCCATCATGCACCATCACCTTATACATCTATAAAATCCCTAGATAAATTTTCAGTTCTATTGCAGGTTTCCATCTTTAACAAATGAGTCACACTAAGCAAAACCTTTAAAACAAAAACATGTATTTCAACTGTCTCCACAGTATCACACATACATTTTACACACCATGTACACTTGTGAACGTTGACTGAGTTTGGTGAGATTCAGGAAGAGGGTTCCTATTCTGAAAAACTACCGCGAATAATGAGCAAACCCATCTATTCAGTTTAGTTGCTATTTCTCATATTTCGTTTTCAATACACAATAATTAATATCTTAGACTTCTTGATAAATTAATATCAGAAAACATACTAAGAACTTTAAGTTGAAAATAGTAATATTAAAGGAAAGAGGAGAAGTTATTTACACATGTGAGTCACTAAATGATGCATTTTAAACATGTCAGCTCCCTCTACGTGCAGATTTATTTTCTCTCCATGCTTTATGAGGGCAAAATATCAAGAACGATACAAGGCTAAACTCAAATCAATACACTTTTCCCTAATTTCCTTCGTAGTAAGGACATTGTAATGCACCTAAATATGATAAGTATCTCTTAGTGGTTACACAATGACATTTTGCAATATGGCCTATTTGATACTCAGATTAAAGATAGGAATGCTGTTCTAGGTAGCTCAGATGGCTGTTTATAGTTATCACTTTTTGCCTGCCAATAGATTCCTAAAAATATCTTTTCGCCAAGCCAGAAAATATGCCAGAAAATGAGTGTCAATACCCCGTGAGAAATGTTCAAGTGAATCATTTCTTATTTTCTTTTACCATACAGCACTTCATAAAATTAGGGGAGAAAAATTATTGAAATGATAATGAATTCAACAAAATCTAGCAATAGTTATATTGTGAAACTACAGGTAAAATAAAAAGCAGAGCAATCATTTGATGAATTATATCCTTCCAGACTGTGCTAAGCACTTGCATATTTTGTATCTAAGAATATTATATATATTCTTATGTATTAGTCCTTTCCAAAACGATTTTCATTTCTTGGAAGATTTGCTTTTTGTTAACTTTAGTTCAAAGGAGGGGAAAAATAAAAAGAATCTTTGTGACTTCTTCATATGGAAAACAAATACCAAATCCAAAGTAATATTTAGTTTTGGCTCAGGCAAATGACTTTGTAATGAAGTCCAAATGTTTGTGTGCAATAAACCTATTTACCAACACTAGCAGCAGTAAAACAGAACAGAATTACCAACACAAAAGTTGAGCTATTTTCGTAATTTTCTTTTTGGAAAAGAATCCATTACCAGCAGCTGCTCTCTAAACATAACGTTTTACAGAGTATCATAGTTTGGAGATCCTATGCTGCTGCTTTCTTAAGTCACGTTATCTTTATCAATTTTAAGCAGTTTACAAGATTCTGTAGGAGCCAAGTATCAGACACAAAGGTATTCTCACTGTGTTAGTTCTCAACAATAATGACACTTGAACTTTCCACTAAGCTTTTTCACGTTGACTAAGTTGTATAAATGACTATTTTCCTGTGCCGAATAACAAAGTTTAAGCTGGATGTGTCTATACTACAGCAAAGAAGATGCTCAGATGTAAGCAGCTTTGCTCTCACCTTCAAGGTGAGCAATTCTGTACTGTTTCAGATAGTGCTCCATTGTAAAAAAAAAAGCCTTAGATATTTAGCAGAAGGTAAAGCAGTCTAACCAGTATCTATTTATCAACATCACAACGTCCACCAATATTTCCCTTTCCTACTATCATCATCTTTCTAGTGGGCAAGCTTTGAAGCTCTAACCACCAAATAGCCAAAGCATTTTATTATTTATTATAGCTACAGCATTTTATTATTTTAGCATTTCCTCAATTTGAAGTTTGCCATGTAAGTTTCAAGAAAATCTCAATGACATTACAAAATCTACTACTGATCAAACTATGAATGCTTGGTCTAAGAGGAAAAGAGTGGGAATAAATTACAACTCAGTAGAACGTGCACAGAATTTTCCTTTCCAGACACTCAGATTAGAAGTGCTCAATAGTGGGAACAATCAGCCAAGATGCTAAATAATGTGTCATGTGATATTCACCATTAAGTTCAAACTACCACCTAAGTAGTTTGTACTTCAAAGCACATTTTCCATCATTGGGACACATTAGTATTCCTAGTGATTGATGGAGTTTCCAAATAGCAACTCCTTTGAAGAAAGCAAAATTTTAAGAGAATAAATCAGAAGTGCTTAAAAGTACCACTGGGAATGAAGTGGGGGAAGGAATATGAATAGCAAGACATTCAAATTTGTCAAAGACAATTCCACAAAGGAGTAAAACAAAAGAGTGGTTTTTTTACAGCCAAATAAAGGTAGAATACTGGAATACAACCAAATAATAAGAAAATGCAATCATATCTGTTTCATACTATTTAATACCTTTTATAGTTTATTTTAATTCATCTCCCCTCCCTGCCCCTCCTCCCTCCTGAAATAAATCTGAAATAAATTTTCCAAAATTTCCTGAACTTTTGAAAAAGTTCTGATTTATTTGGTATCACGAACTCTGCTTCAAGTTCTCATTTTTGTTTCTTTTCAATTATTCACTAACTTGATTTTTAAAAACTTACACAATAAGAAAACACTAGGGGCCATTTCTAAAAAGCCTCTTAATGTTTTTGCTGTCTAAGATGAAATTGAAGAAAAATCTTTAAGTAAAACCAACTTTATAAATGTAGAGTACTTCAAAAGTCATTACAGCAGATTTGGAGATTTACCTTTGTGCTTGAGTGCTATAGCTGTTATCATAGGAATCATAGCTTTGTTCATCATAAGCAGTTCCATAACCATCATCGTACTCCTGAAATGACATAAAAGAAATGTAATATTAATGGCAAGCACACTCCAGAAACCAACCAGTAACAGTTGTGAATATGAAAGACAATACTCTTCTGAAGTGCATATATGACACATACACCATGAAATGGCAAAATCTTAATGATATTAATAGAGACTACTTTCATTTAGGAGGCCACACATCTAAGAAGATAATGACCTTCAAGGTATTTTGAATTTTTAGCAATATGCTCTGAAAAGGTTTTTGTAGTTAATATTGGCTTGCGCAGAGACAGTACAAATGCTTCATGACTCTATGTACTTAAGTGGGCTACTGATCTTCAAGAAAGCTCTGGGAAGCATCTCAGGAATCAAAACATCTGAATAAATATTGTGCAGCTGACTTATTTCTGAACAATACATTCAGTATTTTACATATGACTACAGATGGGAAGGAAACAGCCTAGAGATAAGACTAGTAAGAATGATGGTTTTACTCCTTTGAATGCCCTCCATATAATCTTCAACTTGTGGGAGTTTAGTATCCATTAGGAAACTAAAAGTAAATATTACTTACTCCTCCCACACTATTTCAGGTTACATTGCAGTAACACTCTTCCCAAAATAGCACTGGATTTAAATACTAAGTTGAACAAACCACTAACTCCAGGTACGAGCCTGTGCGAGTTTAGAATAAAAACAAGTGACAATGATGCTGTGTTTACCCAGAGAAGGATGAACTACAGAAATCCAAAGAACTGTCACCAGTTTGTTTCATCCAATAATAAACTTGAGCTAAACACATTAAAAGTAGAAGTGGCACTTCCCTTGCACTGATTCCTAGGAAATCCTAATAGCCAAATCCTATCCAAATATATCAAAGACCTCAATGGATATTTACGGGTATCTTGTCCAGTTTTACCAGATGAAAATGACCTAATGAGAAGATATGTTGCCGATACAGGCATCACAATTATAGAACGGTTTGGGTTGGAAAGGACCTCAAAGATCATCCTAGTTCCAACCCCCCTGCCATGGCAGGGACATCTCCCACTAGACCAGGGTTCTCAATGCCCCATCCAACCTGGCCTTGAACACCTCCAGGAATGGAGCATCCACAACCCCCCTGGGCAACCTCTGCCAGTTCTCACCACCCTCAGAGTAAAGAATTTCCTCCTTGTCTTACACACGGTGTTCTCTGAATAGTGCGTTATAGAATCATAGAATGCTTTGAGTTGGAAGGGACCTTAACGATTGTCTAGTTCCAACCCCCCTACCATGGGCAGGAACACCTTCCACTAGACCACGTTGCTCAAAGCTCCGTATTACCCGACTTTGGGTTGGATACCAAACCTTGGCAACATCAGGATAAAGTTCCACAAAAGAACAAACTCTTTTCCAGAAAAAGGAACCTTTAAGAATCTTTCAGTAATGGCAGAAAGTAAAACTGACTAGCAGTATCAGTTAGGTATGAATGAGTAATGATGGATTGTCCAACTCTAGTAGAAAACATCTCCAATGATTGCAATCTGACAATCTTCTAGACAAAGCATTCTGTAGCAGATACTAGTGGCATCCTCAAAACAGCTGGTAAGAAACTGAATTTGCTAAGAGAGCTTTTAGCATTTTTTCCAGTCATTTGAAATTGCTTGCATGGAAAAGCATCAATCAGCTCATCAATACTGCTTCACCACTGCTACATCAGTAAACATGATTGATTCCCAGCAATGATTAATAGAAGGGTGTCTGAATATTTGCTGGCACAAATGAGTGGCAGCCTACGCATAGGTCTGGCAGAAGAAATGAGGATTCTTCCAATTGTCTGTTGGGAAGAGTTCCATGGATAAATAGCCCCACTTGAAAAGGAAATGCATTGTTTTTACTTTCAGTAATTCACTGTCCTGAAAATAAAAATTTAAGTAAGAGTCTTAGCATTTTCTTTGCCCATCTGATATGGATTTTTCTTGATAAACCACACACTAAACCCACAAAACCATTGCCTCCTGGCAGTTACTCTGAACAAGCACTTTATTACTTATTGATGCAATACACAGACATCTGTTAACAATACAGACATTGATCAACAGCAGAGGCTGTCTGAGCCAACTTATTTGCTCTGTTCCAGAACATTTACATGACATTTGGTTCCCTCTCATAGAATTTCCCAACTGTGAACCAGCCATCCCTGAGAAGGGCTCCCAACCTTCAAACCACGTGCACCCAGCAGTGCTAACAAATGGAAGTGGAAGACTAAAATTAACCTTGTTCATATGTTAGGAAAGCTTTGCCACTAAAGAGCCATTGGAGAATTCTTAAGCAATCAGTCCTATTCTTCACATTAACGTTAACTAGGTTGCTAAAAAACTGATCACGAAAGAAAAGGGGAGAACAGACTACTCTGAAGTAATGGTGTATCTGTGACTTCTTGAAGACAAAGGAACAAAAGAAATTTGAAACAGAGATTCTTAAAAAGATGTCCAGCAGAACAATAGGAAAATTTTGGGAGGTCCATACTGTATCAGATCTAAGCATTTCTAATATTAGCATCCCTCTTTCAGAGAAATTTTGCCCAAAACTCATTACTGTTCACCATTTTGTGTGTTAACAAATTAACTACTGCAGAACTTAAGCCATGCATTATTATATTTTTGAAGGTGACTCTTAAAAGCTTTGAACAGAAAGATACTCGTTTTGTAGTTTGTGGGACTCCTGTCACTTAGCATTAAAGAGATCAACTTGTGCTGTTGAAATTACTATAACCTGCTTAAATAGATAAATTCTTCCTTATTGTTTTATTTACATTTATAAAACCAAGAAATCACATTAAAACCAAGATAAACTTCAGGTGCAACACGCTGCAAAAATAGAACAGTTTTAAAGAGCTTCTCTCAATGGCTTGTTCTGTGAAGAGACAAGAGATTCAAGTTCCAAAACATTTGTTTAATGTGTCTTATTCTCTTGAAGCAGCAATTAGGCAGGGGCAGCTGAAGTATCTTTCTGAGCTTTCCCTGAATTAGGTCTGACAGTATTTTTTCTTAGTCATACAGTATTTGAAAGCGTTCTCTTTCAGGTGGTTTCAAATAAGGTTGGCTAAGGCAGAATGTTTTATACTTTACATTAAATCCACACTACTTGAGTATTTTCTTTCTGAAACACAGACCGCTCGTAGCTTCAATAAATGTTTTATTTAACTGTATTTAATCTCAATGAAATATCTTTGGCCATCTGGCATTTTTGTACCATGGAATATCATGCTAACTTAAATGAAAACAACTGTCATTTTTACACATATATAATAAAAATGGACAAGACAAAACTTTAGTACAGGAGGTCTGTGCATATTTAAGTACAGCAGTACTATATACATATATATATAGCAGTGCTATACAGATTTCTTTCTGTATAATATAGAAAGAGTTAGATCTTCATTAGGATATTTTAGATTCCATTTTTCCTGCTCATTTTTTGGCGTGTTTCAGATATTTACAGAAGTGTTTATTCTTGTATTTAAAACTATTCTTCACATGGATGACAGCATCTGCATTCCTACTGCCTACAAAATGCAATAAAATGGACTTCACCCTCTACTCCAAATACCTAAGTCTATACATAACTTTTCCTAAAGGTATTTAGTAATCAGAAAGTTCGCATTTCCTCTCCCACTCCAAAAAACCACCCAAACAAGATCATATTTTCATCCCACCAGTTGGAGCACTTTATTTCTGTTATTCTACTTTCCAGGATAACCCAGAAAACCAACTCTCATCAGATTTAGTCTGATCAGGAGGCTGTAAGTGTGCTGCAGTTTGTGCTCACAACAAAAATGTAGAGAAAAAAAATGAGCTGAAAGTGCTAAAATCCTCCTAAACTACAGGTATTTGCCACACCTTTCAAATACCATCCAGGAAGGTATTAAGAGCTATTGTTCTGACTGTTCATTTCAGTCTTAAGACTATTCCCTGCAAGTAACAGATCAGTTAGAATTACAAGACAGAAATTCTGAAAAGACTATAGAATTATCCTAACCTTATTAATAACTCCTTTATTAAGCCAGCCTAAACCAGAACAACATTACATTTGCTCTTAAAGAGAACATTTGCCAGCAGTTGTCTCAATGATAGGGCCCACAGCTGATATAAATCCAAAGAGCAGTAATGGCAACAGTAACTGTTCAGTGCAAAGTGCAGAAATTTTTCATGAGCAGAACCAAAAGCAATGTGTAAATATGCACACTTGAAATATATGAAGTAGTAAGTTACTATCACAGGTCAAAAGACGATAAAGGCAATGAAAGCAATCTTTGCCAAAACCACTGTACTACCCAAAACATTATAAATCATGCTAAGCCTTGCTCATCAGTGCTTCTTTTTAACAATTAAGTACTTTAAACATATACCTGTTTATGGGCAATAGGAAATGGTGGCTTTAAATTATAATCTGCTGGCAGTGACAATGACAGACTAGTGTTTGGGCCCTCTTTAGGGGAAATTAACAGTGTTTCAAAAAGAACAAGACAGAGAAACAGTAAGAAAAAGAGAGGGTAAAAAGTTCATTTTAACAAAAAAGGCTATTTGCAGTGCTGTGAGAAAAAAATCATGACATCAATGAGAACTTAATTTTCCGACTCTCCCCAACTGAAGAAATCCATCCATGGGAAAAAAATTAAGGCTGTTATTGCTACAGCTAAAAGGTGGTTGTTTCTTTCCCTCATCATTCTCTGAAATTAACACTTACACCAGTACTTTATCACAGAATACTGGAGGAATGTCTTCCTTTAAGATAAAAACTATCACATTCAAAAAAAATTGCTTGTGCAACCATTAACTTGAAGGAGAAGGAACATGAGACAACATCAGTGCAGTGCAATGAAGAATTTATTTTTTTTTCAAATTAGAATTGTAAAGGGAAAGAACAGCCATTTTGCTACGTGGAAATAACATCTCCTCATCATTTAAGCAACAGGGAATATGGGGCAATCAAAACAAATATGGGTAGCTACTACCATCTAAAGTCTGAGTGATAACATTAAGGACATTAACAGCAAACATGCACAGACTGGAAGCTCTTATTTTGTAGATTTTCATCTAGAAAGAGCCTAGTGGATATTCAACCAGAACAAAAGGTATTGCTGGAATGAGATATGTACTAGTGGATTGTCTTTCATGCACCTATGAAAGAAGAGTTGCTAATGAATATAGGCAGTAACATTTAAACCAAGTAACTATTCAGGCCAAAACAATTCTTTCTAAATACAATAGGAGGGAGTAGTGTCAGAATCAGGAGTACAACTCATGCTAATTCAATATTTTATATGCACATTCTAGGTAAACTTTCAGCTTTGAGATAGGCAGGTGGAAAAGCTTTTCAGCCTTTCTTTCAAAACATTCCACTGTTTCTACAGCCAGAGTCACCTGAGTTCCTGAAAAAAAAGATTTTCCATTCTCTCCCCACCTCATCCTGAAAATGCCAGAGAAAGTAAACAGTTCAAAATAAAACAAAACAATTGAGGGACTTAATTTTAAAATGTTTTACATTCGTTTGTGTCCTGTTTCTCCTAGTTAGCATGAAAAAGAACATTGTAATTGGTATAAAAAGCCAAGAAATATTGGCTTTGTTATAAATTTACTTTCCAAAAGTCTTACCTGAATTCTATTTGTAAAGAAAAAGCTTGCCTTTTATATGGCATACAAAATTTGCGCTCTTTCCTTACAGATCTTTCCTTCTTCAACCATAAACAGCAAGTGAGCAAAATGAGAAAAGGCTACTTTAAAAACAGTTCACTATGTAAAATCAGCACTGTATTAACAGCTCCAAGAAATTGCTTCCACAATGTTTATATTTTGGAAAAGCAAAAATTAAGTAAATATGACTTCAAAGAGGAGATAGGGAATTCAAGCTCAATGCTGGAGGTCAAAACAGAATTTGCACTGGCTTTCTAGGAAGGTGCACTAAATAGGCTGTAAGTTATTCAGCTGAAGGGGCTCTTACCTGTAAATTGTAAGACTTTTTATTCTTTTCACTAATGGGTAAGTAAGAAAGAAAGAAGTAAGTAAGCAGTAAAGTTCCTAGTAAATGTTAAAATGTTAAAAATTCATAGGTCTCAAGGACTACAGAAAAAAAAAATTAGCAAAGACTGAAGGAAAAGGGAGAGGCTATTTGTGACTCTGATGGTCTTGTCTTCTGTCACAGGGTATACTTAATAGTACTCCAGAGAGGAAATGAGCAAAGACTTCATGTACTGAAAGCCCTGCGGCATCTTTGAGATACTGACAGAGTTACGGAAGAACTGGTTGAAGGCTTCTATGCAGAACATAGTTTGCTTCTTTCTGAACTTGTAAACCCAAGGGAATGAAAAGCTTCTTGTGTACTTGCAGACCTTCCAGTCCTCAATGGAAAGCCTTCTTGTGGTGGGTTGACCCTGGCTGGACACCAGGTGCCTGAAGCCATTCTATCAGTCCCCTCCTCAGAGGGACAGTGGAGAGAAAATGGAACAAAAGGCTCACAGGTCAAAATAAGGATGGGCTCCTCTCTCCATGAGGCCACAGGTCCTGCCAGGAGCCTGCTCCAGCACACACTCCCCCTAGTGCCACAGCCTCCTTCAGGCACCCATCTGCTCCAGTGTGACATCCTCCACAGGATGCAAAGTGGATATCTGCTCCACTGTTAACTTCCATGGGCTGGAGTGGATTGGCCTGCCTCACTGTGTTCCTCACCATGGGCTGCAGGGGAGTATCTGCTCTGGTGCCTGGAGCAGCTCCTACCCCTCCTTCACTGACCTTGGTGTCTACAGAGTTCTTTTTCTCACATTCTCACTCTCCAGCTGCATTTGCACAGCTTTTCTCCCTTCCTCTTTAAGTATATTATCTCAGAGCTGTTACCACTGTTCCTAGCTGGCCAGTGGCAGGTTTGTCTTGGAGCTGGCTGGCATTGGCTCCATCAGACAGAGGGGAAGCTTCTAGCACCTTCTGACAGCAGCCAGCCCTGTACCACAAACCCAATAGGCTTCCAAAGGCAGCTCTTTAACCTGTCTGGATATCCCGGTCTCCAAGGCTCTGAACTACATGTTCTCATGATATCCACACTCTCAGTCATTTTCTCATTCTACAGACACTTCTCAGCAAATAGTGACACCTTACCCTGCTCATTCAGGTTCAAACCAGCACTTAGTACTAGATATGGCTAAACAGCAATTAGTAAGGAAAGGACAGAAATACAACTAATGACTCCTACCATGTTCCTTAACATGTAAAAAAAATACAACTAAGGCACTTTGATAATGCACTACAAATGGGCAGGTAAAAAATACCATGCATTAAATTTAACATACAATGCACTAATGGTTCATGTCCCAGCAAACCTTTTTTCTAGTGAATCTCTATTTTAACAAAAGAGACAGAAAATATGGTAATTTTAAAGTGGACTGGCTAGCATTGCTTTATCAATTACAGCTTTAAATATATCCATCCCAGTTAAGGTATCTTGTTCAGCAGACAAGTGATCCAGCTCTAGAGACTGTTCTTTTTAGAAGTTCAGTAGCACAGCACTGTTTTCCCTTGTAGTACTATTTTCTCATCATTCTGTCTCAGAAGTAAAAGTCCATCAGGACACCAATTCAAACAGCTATTATTTCCATGCTGCTTCTATATAAACATGCTATAAACAGCAGCTATATATGAGTAACTTCATATTTAAAGAGGTTTATTTTCTACCACATTACCATGTGTTCTACAGCGTATGCCCTGGAAACAGGCTGTTTAATGAGGACTAAATCCTTTGAAATCATTGTGAAATAACCACTTATTTGCAGTACCCACCTTGACTAGTCAAGTCAGGTATAGCCAGGGGACATTCAGATACCTTGTTCAAGTGCTGGTTCTCATAAAATTAATAACCTACATTACTTTCTTCTGAATTGTTCAGGTACATGTATAAACTTTTGTAGTAATGACATTAAACTTCTTTTGCATAAAGCTCTAAGTGTTATATAAAAAATTAGGACAGAGATTGAGATTATTTAGAGGGTTTTGTGAGGACATAGTGAAAGAAGAGAGGGAGAATGTAGCTGGAAGTAAGGTTAAGAGAAAAGCAAAAAATGTCTAAATAGCAAAACCATTTTCTGGAACCCAGGAACTCTTTTACTAGTCTGAATAAAAAAGACAAAGTCCAGACAGAGGTGGCTGTAAAGAGGACACACTAAAAGCTTTAAAATATTTAAAACATCATAGGCATTGTCCTTGAAAGTGTTATTTTTCTATAAGACTAAATCCATTTTTATGATAATAGTTTTTATTCAATAAGCTTATCTCATTGCTCTAAGTACTATTTAAATTTACCCTAACAAGCCATAACTGTCTAAAATTTTCAGTCACGTACATTATAAAGTATTTTGATATAGTTTTTAATTTTTAATACAATAAAATCAAGATAAATATGTATGGCTTATTGAGATATACTGTACATTGTTAAAATTTTAGCATTAATTCTAAAGCTTTCATAAAAATATTTTAACTGTCTAATTGTTCAACAGTTATGTTCACAAAGATAGGCTGAGGAAGAAGAGCAGAGTATTATTGTCAGTTTTAGTTAAGAATTAAAAATCTGACAATGTGATTTTTCAGATTTTTGTAAAGCAGAAACCTAATACAGTATGTTTAAGAGGTATATAACTATTTTGCCAAATGCAGTATAAACGTCTTTATGGCAGTACATATAACTTGAAGCATTATTAATATGGAACAGTGAATATGAAGCAGCTGGAGCACCTTTCCTCTGAAGACAGGCTGAGAGAGTTGGGATTGTTCAGCCTAGGGCAGAGAAGCCTTCAGGGAGACCTTATAGCAGCCTTCTAGTACCTAAAGGGGGCCTACAGGAAAGATGGGGAGGAACCCTTTATCAGAGTGTAGTGATAGGACAAAGGAGAACAGTTTTAAGCTGAAAGAGGATACATTTATATTGGACATAAAGGAAGAAATTCTTTATTGTGAGAGTGGTGAGACACTGGAACAGGTTGCTCAGAGAAAGTGTTGATGGCCCCATCCCTGGAAGCTGGTCAGGTTGGATGGGGCTTTAAGCAACCTGGACTAGTGGAAAGTGTCCTTGCTCATGGCAGAGGGGTTGGAACTAGATGATCTTTTGAGGTCCCTTCCAACCCAAATCATTCTTTGATTCTATGAAGTCTGAAAAGATGAGAGATGACCATATCTGCCATAGATTCTGGGTGTAAGAATTAATTGGATACTAATTAAAGAGATTTTACTGAATTCTAAAGTGATAGTTAGGATCAGCACCCCAAAGTTACACACTTTATGCATGGTATGTCAACAGCTTGACTTACATATTCACCATACGTTTCCTGTGCTGGAGGTGGCGGAAGGGGCCGGTAGCCTGCAGGTGGAGGTACTCCTCTTGCTCTGGGTGCTAGAAGTCCACGGCTACGACTGACTGGTCCTCTACTGGGAGGCACTCCTCTGGGTGCTGGTGCTCCTCTTGGTACTCCTGCTGGTGGTGGAGGCACTCCTCCACGGCCCCTGTGAATATATGGATCACTTACCATTAAATATTACACCCTCGGCCTCCCTTTCAACAGCTCCCTCCCACACATCAGGACAACTTTGCTCTGCTACAGCCAGAAAAAGGCTAAAGGAGGTTCATCCTTTGTCATTTTTCTGTATGCTTTAATCCAATTACAGACATTATGCAAAAAATGTTGAAAGATACAAACTAGACGTGATTCAGTGAAGAACTTCTGACTAGCTTGAGCCATTTTCACATATGCAGAGACACTGAAACCAATTTGCTGCAATCAGTCAACTCCCTAGAATTTGACTTAAGAGTACATGAAATCACAATCATAGAATAACAGGTTAATTTGAAGCTGTCAGGCTATATCGTACTCATACCCTGCACAGAGGAATCAGTTGCAACTCCCTTCTGAACCTGTATAAAACTTCTACATGCAATCCAAAGATCACACTGTATGCAAGAGATTGAGTGGGTCAGAAAAATTGCATTTTCTTCTGGTTCTAAAGAAAAGATAGAGCTGTTGCAGAAAACATTCAGACAAGTAAATGTGCAAGGTGATTACAAGATATAACCTGATGTTCTATATGGATTTAAGAACAAGAAATAACAGTGTATTTGATTTCAAATTTCTGAAAGAATGATACACATTAACTTGCATTCCATTACTTTGGACACTTAAAATATGGATGAAAAATCCAAGGCCTCAACTGAAACAGTTCTCAAAAATATTTGATCCATTTAGAGGTGGCGTTCCGCCCTGCCTCCCTGTAGTAAAGGGAGAAACTTAGAGGTATAATTTGTGATAAATTAGTATCATTTATTCTCTTTTAAACAGGAGGTATAAAACATTGCTAATAGTCATCTCCTTTTTAAAGGAGATGATTTTACCCAATGGACTATAACTGAGTTTAAATGACTTGCTCTGTAAGCATACAGACATGTTCCAATGAAGTCATACTCTTATTGTATACAATAAACAGATACATAGAAAAAAAAAAGCACAAGCTCTACACTAACCTTTCTACCTATCAAGCCATCATCTAATTAATCTCAAGAGTAGCAATTGAATGAAAATACTGTCCTGATTTCCACAGAAATTTCCAACTTAAACAATATTATAAAGAAAGATCCAGATTTGGCCTTAAGATTTCCTATCCCATTTCAAATAAGTCATATCATTTCTCATTGGTAAACTTATCAGAAAAAAAGAGAAAGTAATTTTATCACAAGTAATTAAGTATTTGAAAAACTGCATCACTAATGAAGAAAGACAAAATGTAAATACTTGATACAATCAGGATAGGTTTTATTAATTCTAATTACTGATCAAACACAGTCACAAAGTATTTTACACAAGCCTAGAGAGTAAGTGATGTAAAACTGTTCTTATTACTTGGTTTTGGCTAATCTGTAGAATGCCTCCTCAGGACAGGGTACCAGCTGCTTATTTGACTTCATTGTAGTGGGGGCAGGGGTGAGCAGTGAAGTTCCCAGACACAGCCTGCTGAAGTAATATAAAGAAATAGCAAATGTGATACTTTCCAAGTGAAGCCAAAGAAAGGGAAATGAACCTATTGGCATAGACAATAGTCAATACCAAGTAAAAAAAAAAGTCAGTAAAAAGACTCAAGAATCACTAAGCCATAATCTTCAGGGTGCAAGTAAAAGCAGCAGGAAATGGGACATGCTGAAAAACATGGGAAAACATTTGAGGGAAAAAAAATTACAGTTTTTAGACCCAGCATAGATTTATTCTTCAAGACTAAACACCAGATCCACATGATGAGGTCTTTTCCGCATTTCAAAACCAGTTAATAGGTTTAGAGTGGTGATGGGTGGGAAACCATATTTCTCCTGTATTAGGAGACCATTTACATGCTTTTGAGTTACTGTAGGAAGAATAAACAATCTGAGATGTATAGTTGTGTGTTACACCACTGAGATGGTTATTGCACGAGGCTAGAGGAGACTAAAGAGGTGCAGAGGTAGGAAACCCAGTAACTGGAGAGTTCAATTACCACCACGCAGATTTGAGTTATATCAGGGTATGATGCTAAGCACATTTTTAGAAACCATAAACATATTTCATTAAGAAGGTATCAGGGAGCAAAAGAAGTTCAATTAAGATGAGCAATGAACAGAAACTGAGTGAGAACACTGAGGCACCACTTTGAATAGGAACCTTTGCATACCATTAAAAAACACATCAGTTCTGGTATTGCTTAATTTGAAAAAAGGGAAGCTATATAAATTCTTTTAAATTATTTAAGAGTAGAATGTATATACACAATATGGGACATGTAGAGAAATCCCATGGGAAGTCAGAGCAAATACACAACAAATGTCAAACAAGAAAAAAAACTCATGAAAGGGCAAAAGGAGCTCAGTCAAGCCAGAGCAGCAGGGTAAGGAGAGGTATTAAGAGGTATCCCTTGAAAAGCTGAACCCATCTCTCATGTCAAAGGGCAAATGCTAATAAAACAACTGTAAAATAATCAGAAAATTTGAAAAAAATTTTAAGCAGACTAAAAAAAGTAAGTCTTTCAAACACCCTAGAATGAGGAAACCTGCCAGAGTCCAAGGCCAAATCACCAGTGAAGAACAGCAAGAGGATGTATGTATGCATACATGTATTAAGTTTTCTGCTACACAATCAAGAAAGACCAGACAAGGTTCTCATGCTAGTCTTTCCTTCTAGGGAATGCATTGGATAGTGCTCCCAACTGACTTAGAGAAAAATTACAGTACAAAAGGAGCAATTAAAAAGTAATTGCACTATCTTTCTATAAACTACAACAGGAGTTCAGATAACTCTAATCTGTAGTGGAATCCCAACCTGAATATTAAGGAAAGGAAATCAGCAAAAAAATTACAAAGCAACAAACTATAAGATGGAACACTTGGGACATATATTATACACACACAAATTTGTGTATCCTAACATTATACAAAATAATAGATTCTGAGCTGCGACTACCCATAGAACACTTAAAATTAAGATTGGCCCAGTCGTCAGGACAGTAAGAAATAGAGTTTTAGAAAGTACAAGAGAATACAGATAATTTATCCTACTGTATTCACAGTCCTGTTTCCTAATTTGGAAAAAACATAAAAGAACTGGAAGTGCATCAGAAATTATGTCAAAGGTGACCAACAGCATAGAAAGCTTATAAAGAACAATTAAGGAAATTAAATTACTTCATACTACAAATGACAATTAAGGCTTATATGATAGAACCCAATAGAAACATCACAGGAATGGAGAAGGTATATAAAGAATTATTTGTCAGTTGTTCTCAAAGTAAGAATCAGAGGACACCAACTGGAAGAAACTGAATATTAAACCAGATTGCTGTAACACTTGATACACTATGACTGCTCTTATGAAATGCAATCACAACATGGTTGAGGTTGGAACGGACCTCTGGAGGTCATCCAGTCCAACTCCCCTGCTCAAGCAAAGCTACTTTGAGCTGGCTGCCCAAGACCACGTCCAGATGGCATTTGAACGTCCCCAAGACAGAAGACCCCAATATCGCCCCTGGGCAATCTGTGACAGTGCTCAGTCACCCTCACATTAAAAAAGGTATTTCCTGATATTCAGAGGGAACCTCCTGTGCTTCAGTTTGTGCCCATTGCCTCTCGTCCTCTCACTGAGCACCACTGAAAAGAGCCCACTCTTCTCGAGGCTGAAGAGTTCCAGCTCTCTCAGCCTTTCCTCATAGCATAGATGCTCATCTTTGCAGTCCTTTGCCAAACTCTGCCCACTATGCCCATATCCCTCTTACACCTGGGAGCCCAGAACTGGACACAGCACTCCAGGTACAGCCTCACCAGCACTAAAACAAAGGGAAATGATCATCTCCTTTGGCTTGCAAGCAACATTAATGCAGCTCAGGATACCATTAGCCTTCCTTGCAGCAAGGACACACTGCTTGCTCACATTTGACTGTATCCACACAGGTCCTTTTCTGCCAAGCTGTATTCCAGCTGGGCAGCCTCCAGCATATATTGGTGCATAGGACTGTTCTTCCCCAGGTGCAGGACTTTGCTTTTCCCCTTGCTGAGCTTCATGGGGCTCCTGTGAGGCCATTCCTCCAGCCTGCTGAGGTCCCTTCTGGATGGCAGCACAATCCTCTGGCCTATCACCCACTACTCCTAGTTTAGCATCACTGGCTAATGTGCTGTGAGTACACTCTGTACTATCATCCAGATTGTTAATGAAGTTAAACAGGGTTGGACCCATTATTGAGCCCTAACCTCTTGTTACCAGCATCCAGCTGGACTTTGAACCACTGATCACCACCCTCTTGGGCCTAGCCATTCAGCCAAATTTCAATCCACCTCTCTCCTCATGCAGCCCATACACCAACAGTTTCCCTATGAAGATCTTACATGAAACAGCCTTCCTGAAGTCACAGCAGAATATCCATTGCTCTCCC
>VZZY01008061.1:0-16891 GCA_013400335.1 Eurystomus gularis
CCAGAATGATTCTGTGATTCTTTTGATAGTTCCCCAGTTCTTGGTGCCAGTTGCTTGTTAAAAGCAGACACTTTGCTATCTCTTGGCTCCTCCTCACCACCAGATCAGGTCTCACAAGACCTTGGTAACTCCTTTACTCGGTTGTTTTGCTAATTGGGAAGATTCATTGCCTGCTGTATGTCAGTTCCTCCCCCCACCCCCCGTTTTGAGAAACTCTGATGAGGGCATCAGGAATTCCGTGTGGGGTCTGCGCGGCCCCCGCAACTTCATCTCTGCAGCTGAAGAAGGAACCTCTCGCAAGCATCAGCTGCTGGCAGGAGGCCACTTGTGGGTATCAGGAGCAGCGCTGGCTGCTCCGCTGTCACCCACGCTGGGTCTCACAGATTTCCGCCGAGGTCTTTCCTCCATTTCTGCATCACCCCGGACACTTCATCACAGATTAGCTGCTCCTTTTGGATGACTTCCTGCCGAAACCCTTCGAAGGGGCGGCCGCTCCGATCTCTCACCCCCCTGCTAGGCCTGAACGCTCAGCTCGGGCAGGCCGCCTGCTCCGGGTGGGACGGCTTCCCCCTCCCCGGGACGCTCTCGAAAGCCCGGCGGAGAGCCGGCTGCTTCCCGGGAAGCCGGGCGGCGGCAGNGCCCTGACCACCTTGGGCCTCTCCGGGCGGCATTCGTGATGTGCTTCATCCACGGGCCAGTTATTGAGTGTATTGGAAATGATCACTGCATCCAGTGGAATAAATCGTGGGATCACCGAATGGTTTGGGTGGGAAGGACATCCAGAGCAACCCCTCCTGCCGTGGAGGGTGGTCTTTAACGTGGACCAGGTTGCTCAGAACCCCGTCCAACCCGACTTGGATGTTGCTATAGGGATGGGGCATCGACCAACTCTCTGGGCAACCTGTGCCAGTGTCTCACCACCCTCACTGTAAAAAATTCCTACTTTCTATCTAGCTTAAATCTCCTCTCTTTTAGTTTCAAACCATCACCCCTTGTCCTGTTGCAACAGGCCCTGCTCAAAAGTCTGTCCCCTTCTTTCTTATAGGCCCACTGTAAGAATTGACAGGCCCCAGTAAGGCCTCCCCAGAGTCTTCTCCAGGCTGAACAACCCCAACTCTCTTTTTGATTGTATTATACATTAATTATCTGAAGACTAAGATAGGCTGAAGACTCCAGAGCTGGATACAGTGCTCCAGATGTGGTCTCACCAGAGCAGAGCAGCAGACTCACCTCCCTCAACCTGCTGGACAAGCTTCTTTTGATGAAGCCCAGGATACAGGGGGTTTGGGTGGGATTTTTGCTGCATGAATTTGACTGAAAGTGTAATTTGGAAGGGATTTAGCTGAGCCCATAAAAATATTGAGCAAGGTAAAGTGATGGGAACAGAGAGTGGATTTATCTTGTGTCCTGTCCTTTCTCAGCAAGCTGCTCTGTCCATACCTGCATCCAAAGTTCTCATTAAATACCATCTCCAGAAAATAATTACAAAGAAATTTATTACATGAAAAGCTTACGTTTACTGAAGTGTCCTAGCTGGTACAGTTCTCAACGTCGTTTTCTAGAGTACTGACTCACGGGGCACAGAAAGAAGGTGCCAGATAGATACCTCTAAGTGTACTGACCAGTGTCTATGAATCCGTTGGAAGTGGAAGAATACAGGAGGGCATCTGTGGCCACAGCTCCAGGGGGAATCATGGTTGGAAGGCTGCTTCAGAGCAGCTGGACTGTATGCACTCTGGATCTGTAGCGCTTGCTCCCATGTGAAGGGAAGCAATGTCTTGCCTGGCAGCATAGGGGATGTAGATGGCTTCCCCTCTCCTCCTGCCTCCACTTTTCTTCATTTCCCCACATTTACTTTGGCTTTCTGCAAAACAGAGAATAAATGCCCTGCAACAGCATGTTGGCTATTGGTGGGGTATTGCCAAGAACATGTTTATGTGCCTTATGACTGTGGCAAATCACTGCATACAGCTATGTCATATGTTTCTTCCACAAAACAAACAGCTTACAATGCCTTGCATTCTTTGTGTCCATGCTGTGCACAGGTCGTCTCCTCTTGGAAGCATCAATACAAAAGCTATGCTGGTGTAAGAAGCATGAGGGGATTTCCCCCAGTCCTCCCATCACAGGTATGTTACCAAATATCTCACTCCAGGCAGTTACGTTGTGGAAAATGTGCCTGTACTGACCCCTGCTAATGTTACAGCATCGACGTGAGAAAGTGTAGAGAAAGCTTTACATGAATCGTTTCTCCAACAAGCAGGCAATTTCTCTCCTATATTTGATAATTAGTGATATATTGTGTCCCTTTTGGCTGCTTGCCCACTTCCCTTGGCAAGTGCAGACCTTGCATATAAAGCTTGAAGAGTCTTATTCAATTATTTTGGTTTGTCCTCCCTCTCCCTCTCTTGGTTGGGAATTGCTAGTGAACACAGTGCCTTCAGGCTGTAATTTCCTGTTGCATATTTTCTGAAACCAAGTGAGGGATTGTTCTTGATGAGCTTTCCAGGAGCCTGCTACAATTGAACTTGTCTCATTATCAGCCAGATATAGCCTTCAGCTTCCTGCCATCCTTTTTCTCTTGTAGTTCAGGATTGTTTTATTTTCCCCTCCTGGGATTTGAATGCTAATATGGAGTCTCTGAAGCTAGGTGGCACAAGTTCATCTGGGCTAGCACAGAAAGACAGCAGGGAGAGAGGGCTCTGAGCACTATGGATGCTTCATAAAGGCTTTTTATGGTGCTTATGTCCTAGACCAGGGCCTACCAAGTGATGGGCTAAGAGGCAGCGATGATTATTCATGTGTGTGTATGCTACTCTTCAGCTAAGAGATGATGTGGTGGACAGAAGTCATTGAGAAATTCCTAGGGTTGAAGGTGCCAGGTGGCCCAAAGAACATGGGAGGAGTGAAAAAAACATCAGCAATACTGCAAAGGATCCTTCTTTGCCTGTCTGGCTCACGCAGACTGAGGAGATGCCGCAGCTGCACCTGAACTGAGTTGAGGACTCTAACTCAGGGCCAGAAAGAGCACTGAGCAATGTAGAGTTGATTTTGGTAGACCTGTGTACTGATATAGCTTGCATACTGCACAGACAGCTGAAAGGCACATCCCTTTGAGGAACATGATCATAATTTCTGGAGGCTGCTTTTTACCTGAGCAAAGCCGTGTTCACTGCCACGTGCAGGTGTGAGCTTTTTTCTTAGCTCAGCTGCTTATTCTCCCACCTTCCTGACTGCAGCACTTTAGGTGTTTGTGGAGCCACATTCAAGCCTGCAGAAGCCTCACTTGGAAGAGTCAGGTTGAAGTTGATGCTTTCCTTCTTTTCTGAGGACTAGGTTAGAAAAGCACAATTTCTGACTGTGTTTGTAGAGCTGACCAGCTATCTGAAGGCTGGCAATAAGATCCTTGCTCTGATTTTATGTGGTGAAGTGGTCTATAAGAGCTTTGAAATCCCCTTTTCTGAATTCTGAGAGATCTCCTCCCTGAAACTGCAACAGGCAGCACCATCAGAGTCTACAGCCACTCCAGGTAAGAAGAGGTATTGTCATGAATTCCCACAAGCACCATAGTCTCCTGGATGCTCTGAGGGAGGCTGTGGTATTCAGAGGCAGCTTGAAAGCTCATCATTCTTTTTTTCAGCCCCTGGACTGCAAGCTTTGTGCTGTCGCAAGGCACCGCTTAATATTGCTGTGCCTCTACAAGCTAAACCAGGGTCTGCTCATCGTCATGCCACCTTTGACATGGCATCTCTCCCCCTCTCCTTTCAAATAATAGGATTAATGAGCAGAACTGAGTATTTGTGATTATGTAGAAAATCTCCCATGCATTTATCAAGGATGTGTCCAAAAGCTTCAGAAAAAGAAGAAAAAAATGCTACCTCTTTCTGTCTTGTAAACTTCTATAAAATTGAACGCAAGAAAAACTCAAGTGAATTTTTTTTTCTCCTCACTGTAACTTGCATTTCAGTATGCCACTGTACTCAGTGAAATGTATTATAAATGTTAGTAATTGTTTCTCTATGCCCATCACAATAGCTGAAGAGTTAAAATTGCTAATGATCTTTCCAGCAGCCCAGCTATTTTTCAGCTGCTCACTGAGGCCATTAATCAACATACCCAAGACTGCTTGAGCAACATTTACTAGCAATTAACCTATGGTTATGGGAATATTTTTTTCCCTATTAGGTTTCTATTCTAGTCTGCACATCAAGTAAAAGATGTATCCTAACACTGCTTTTGCTAATTGAAGAGGCTGGAAAACAAAAGTTCTCAGACCTACATGGACCAGCTTGATGTGAGAAAAGAGGGCATCCAATGTGTTGGAAATACATTACTTTAAATCCTTTCCCAGCCTTCTGGACTTTAAATGAGCTCTTGCTCTTCCTAATGTTACATAGATGATAGAACAGACATCTGATTTGTGTTGCAGTTAGTTAATATGTATTTTAAAAGACTTATTGAAAGACTCCTTTTGGAAGAAAAGGAAACGTGTTTGTGTTCTCCTGACCTTTACACTGCCTCACTTTTCCTCTGTTCTTGTTCCTCAAGCACCGAGTAGTTGTAGGTATCACCTCAATTTTCCCCAGCAAGATGCAGGACTTAAATATTTCTGATGTTACTTCAGTGTTGTCAGCAAAGTTACATGTGGGATAATCTCACCTCCAATATTTTCTACTGTCTGCAAAGTTTATTTGACTGGTAAATGTTACTGTGTGGCTTAATAGAGTTTCTTAATGTCACAGAAGAAAGGAAACAGAAAAGTTGGGGAGAAGTTGAAGAAACAGTTTGCCTCCAGAATTACAGCAGAAGACCTTTCTGGTTTGTAGGACTTGGCAAGTTGGCGAACTAAAAATGTCGAAAGGAACGAACACGCACCAGAAGCAGAGTTGGTGCAGTATCCTAGGTGTGTTGGTATGACTGCACAGGACTGGGATCTCCCGATCTAGCATTCACTGGCAGCTCTATGTGGAGATGATATAGAAGCCTTAATGTTGCCTACAGCTAGAGGAATGTCAAGTCCAGTAAGTGCTAAGCAGCTTAGATAAAGTAACATGCACCAATGTCCAGTTTGCACCAGCACGCCTGCTGCTATTAACCTTAGTGAAAAGACTGAGGCTGGAGCAATGAAGGGAGACTTGTTTACGTGGAAAAGAGCTGTTTCCATGTGTACATCCCTCTTCTGGCTGTATTTCAGGAGCACAGCAGGAAATAGGGCAGTCCTCTAGGACAGCCAGTGGTAGCTTTGCAACCTAGAAGCAGAGGGAGGGCTTATGAAATAAATTGATTGCCTGCCATGCTTTATAGCCTGTTTGCATCGCTAATATGTCCTTTTTTGAAATTGAAGATAGGAAGTATAAATAGCAGAATTATTTTCTTTTCTTGTGAATCTGAAGTTTCATGTTTGCTGCCCCATTCACTCACCCCAGGCCCTGCAGGGAATGTCTTCATACTCTGTCTCAGGTTAGACTGAAATTTGGCATTGCCAGCTTTTGCAGCACTTGTCATTCAGCCAGGCAGGTCTGTAAGAGAAGCCTAAATATAGCAGTCATCTTGGCCCTCATTTGTGTCAGAGACAAAGCCAGTTTCTAGCCCACATTCTTGTGGGGGAAGGAGACTTCAGCATGTGACACAAAAGCAAACAAAAAAAGATCTCCAAACACACTTAACATAACTCTCGTGCTTTCTTTTGGAGTATGACTCATGAGTTTCAGAATGATTACTAGAGCCTCAACTTCATTAAACCCCCACTCAAAATAGTCCTGTTACCTCTGATAAAAGAGGAGGATGTCACTTAATTGAGCGTGGTGGCCCTTCTCATCAACACGGGAGCAAAAAAGCAGGCAAAAAGTGGGCAGGCCTGGTGCATTGAAAAAAGGCACTTTAGTTCTCTTGTTACATTTTCCAAGCTCATTTAATATCTCTAATCTGGCGAGTGTGATCTTCAAAAGCATTTGTGAGACGGTTGGAGATTTTGGGCTGAGGGGCAGACCTTTCTGAGAGAGCCGTACGAGCTGAGTTACAGAAACAGAAGCTGACACCAGGTCTGAGTGTAATGCAACCTAATTAAAATTAAGAATGGTTCGAAGCATGCTTGGTTATATTCTGCAGGCAATGAAAGGCTGTTTTCCTAAAAATGCTGTCTTGGTGATTTGCCCCATTTATATTCTTGTCTTTTCATTTATTAGTTACCTAAACCTTATAAAGCAGAGCTTGCTCCATCCTCATGAGGCAGGTATGTATACAAATGGCAGGTACTGATGAAATGTTTACTGAAAAGATTAGCTTGTCAATGAGGCAAGGGATGGATATTGATCCTCCTTCTATGTTTGTCAACCTGTAACCTGTTTAAGAAATGGCCTACAGCAATGAAATCCAATCAAGCACTCTCTGCAGCTCCAGTTCTCTTGTAATATAGGGAGGGGATTCAATCACAATAAAGGAAATGAACCACTTATCATATAAATGAGGATAAGGCAATTAACAGGTTACAGGTTCCAAGTGAGGAGAGTTCTGACTGCAATACACGATTAAAAGATGAGTATTCTGTACACCTGAGCTTTTCCATGGTCTTTCTACAGGGAGAGGTTAAGTGGCAAAATGTGTTGCAGCACTGAGTTAACATGGTTAACAGAACCTCCCATAACTAAACCCCTGCCTGGTAACTTTGTAATGGAAATGCTTTTAAAGAGGTGTCCAAAATAGTTTTCTAAGTAATTAACACCACTTCTCAGTCCCTATGACCACCTGAAAAACAATTTTTTTAGTTTTATGAGAGATGTGAGAGATTGTAGAATTTTTATTAGATTCAACATCAGAAGAAAATTGAGCCTTTTCTAACATGATCTTCCTACTTGCGCCTCTTCCCAAGTAGTATCTTGGGTCCAAGTTGTGTTTAGGACAAGTGCTGCAGCCACTAGGCTGTAGATGCAGTCTTCAATTGCTTGTCTTGAAACAGTTTTTATTTGCATGAACAAGTAAGAGAGCAGGTGACACAGACCCTCTCCTCTGTGAAGTACCCGTGTACAACATCCAATTGTAGGTTCTGATTCCTGCCCTGAAAGATAGAAAACAGAGCTGATATTGAAGCATTTACCATCTGAGATGAGTGATCAATCCATTTGCTTTCTTAGGTAAGGGACCTGGACCCTGTTGGAAAATATGAAATCAAGTAATTTTTCCTAGAGGTTTAGGTCTTGGTACCTGCATTGGGTTAACCCTGGCTGGCTGCCAGATGCCCACCAAGCCGCTCTCTTGCTCCCCTTCCTCAGCAAGATATGGGGAGACAATAGGATGAAAAGCTTATGGATCAAGGTAGGGACAGGGAGATGGCTCACCAGTTACTGTCACTGGCAAAACAGACCTGACTTGAGGAAATGAATGTTATTTATTGCCAATTAATAACAGAGAAGGATAATAAGAAGCAAAAACAAAACTAAAACCTCCTTCCCCCCACCCACACCCTTCTTCCCCAGCTCAACTTCACTCGTAATTACCTCTCCTCTCCCCGAGCAGTGCAGGGATGGGAAATGGGGGCTGCGGTCAGTCCGTAACATTTCACTTCTGCCACTCCTTCCTCCTCACACTCTTCCCTGGCTCCAGGATGGGCTCTTTCCATGGGCTGCAACCTTTCCATGGGCTCCAGCATGTGGACACACTTCAGTGTCTTCCAGCTGAAGAAGTGTGTCACTGCAAATGTCTGATCAGTACTTAACCCAAAGAAGGGAGTTTTCTTTTTAATCTTGCATCTCCAGTGCATTTTTTTTCTTCCTTTTCTAAATACCGCTCTTCCTGATGGATGCCTTTGCTGCTTCAAATGTGCATTGAAATAGATGTCATTAGATAAGCAGCCTTCAGGGCAGAGATCAGTGGCAGATTATGCATGACAGTCAATAAAAAGTGAGAATTCAGTGAACTCATTGACTTGGAGCAGGCGAGAGCCCTCAATCCCCACTGCCAGTGTGAGCTAGACCACCAGTGAACGTGGCAGCCTGTCCTCTCAGATGCCTGTCTCATGTATCTGACAGGAGTCTCTAAGTTCAACCCAACAGTCTGTACCCACCAGCCTTTTGGGATGGTGGTTTGTGTGCTCAGCTGAGCACCCAAGAACCCAACACACCTGGAGGTTCCCCTCTCCCCTCAGCTGAAGGTGCAGAGAGACCACTGCGGATCTGAAACTCTTTCTGAAAATGTGACTTGTGTTTACCTGCCTGTGTGACTCCTGGCCAAGGAGCAGAACAAGCTCTTGTGGTATCACCCAGCAGAGGAGGGTTAGTTTACATTTTTTAGCAATTGACCTTGCTCAGGTAAAAATTGTTTTAAATGTTAGGAGCCGTTGCAGGGGTACAGGTACTCTGCCTCTCAGCTGCATCCACCCTTCCAGTGATGGCTGCTGCCACTTTTACCCTGTCTAGGTCCAACCTCAACAATCTCTTTCCAGTGGAGTTGAGTTCTGTAACCTTGTCTCTTCTTTCAATGCTATTAAAAACAAAATAGTGATTTAATTATTGAAATGAGTAAATAAATGACTGGAGCTATTTCTCAAGAGCTTGAAACCTTAGTTCTGTGACTCAGAGAACAGGAATTGGATCTGAATTAAAAGTAAATTTTAAAAGTTTGAAATAAAGGAAAGGGCTAAATTTTTCATTGAAGTAATAAATTTAATGTGAAATAAAATACCGAAATAAAACTGTGACATGGTGGTTCATCTTCCAGGAACGCTAAGTACAACAACGATGCACAAAAATTAGTTTAGACATTTAAATACTAACCCTTGAAGGGCATTATCTGTAGATAGCTTGCTGGTACCAGTGCCATCTGGTCCAGTGTTCCCCATTGGAGATGCCTGCCACTCATTTGTAGGAGAGAGGAGAATCCTACGCCTGGTTCCTTCTCCTGATACCACGTCCCCCAGAGACTTGCTGTCTGCTTTGTTAATGATTAAGAACTAACTACAGAAGGGCACGTATCAAGTATGGACATATTATATTGTGTCAGAATTGAGGAGGAAGCCTCAGGCTTGTGTCCCTTGTGCCTTTCTCCAGTATTAATCTTCTCAGTGCATGAAATATTTTTCGCCAATACATAACCTCACTTATTACTTCCTGCCATTAAGTGCAGCAAATACTGAGACACTCTTCTGGAACATTTCCAAATGAAATCTCAGAGTCATTACATTAACCTTTTCCATTATAGAGCAGGAGGAAATTAGCTGTTGGCACACACAGAAATACATAGGAAGTGGTACGATATTTCACATAATTGTATTTTTATACTTCTCGACAATGCAAAGAGTTAAACAAAAATGTTAAAAATCCTGCATGCTTCATTAAAAACTCTCAATTTCTCTATTTTCAGCAAAATAAGCCATCAGTGTTAGATTCTATAATTGACACCATTGCTTAGGGAACAAACCTATGAATCTTATTAGAGACAAATTCATTACTTTAAGTCCACCCTTAGGATGCAGAGCTCATAAAAGAAACCTCTGGAGGGTTCAGCTTAGGGGATGAGATGATTTCAGGCTGCAAATCTACAGATTTGCTGTAATTAACCTGAACTAATTATTGTCAGGCGATGGGTCAGACATCCTGGATAAAAGCCCCTGACTGGTTTTGTGGTCTATTGGGTTTTCAGCAAGAGACCTGCTTGTTAAACAAAGAAAAAGTACTGAAAGCACAGCCCTATATATTCTTAAAGTAAAATAAATCTTTCCACTGGGAGAGAATGGCAAAGTCTATTTAAAATGCACAGTCAATAGGCACAACTGAAATGTATTAATGTTTAATACTTTTGCTGGCTAGCTCACTGCAGGTGATGATCAGCAGCAATGGTCAAAAACAACTCCTAGGTGGGCTAAGCTGGTCTCCAGATTAAATGAATGACTGCTTCTCCAATATCACGAGAAGGAATCCATTTAAACTCTTCTTTATGCACAGCAGTTACCCTGTTACGGTCCTGCAATGGATGCTGTCCTGTCACTGTTCTGCTGCTGCTTGTAAGGGATAGGACAAATGCATGGCAGCACCTACCAAAGCTTCTATGGCTCACATGGGGAAGAAGGAGTAAGCTAGCCTATACAAGATATGCTGATAACTCTCTAATATAGATGTAATGATCACGGGTTCAAAAAGCAGTGATCTTTTTTACTGTTAGTGGAAGAACTGTTTAACCTTATTGTTTTAAACACAGATTTTTGTATGTGTTTAAATTTCCAAATTCTGTTGAAATCAGTAGCAATGACGTGTGAAAATGTTTCAGGATACCTCCTCCTTTGAAGTTTTCAAGACTCGGCTGGGCAAAGCTGACATGATCTAGTACGGGCAATAATCCCACTTGGAGGGGGAGATGACCTCCAGAGCTCCGTTCTGCCCAGCATTTCTATGACCCACCATTGTTAAGAAGTGGTTGCAAGGAGAGCTATGTGCTCAGGTGCTGTCCTTACCCTCTCAGCTCGAGGTGCTTATGGCTGCTCCTTGCTTAGGAGGTTCTTTCCCTTCAGTCTAGACGTTCACTGCCATTGTTTTTTCCCTCATAAACATGCATCCTACCTTCATCTCTCCTCTTTATTCTGCTGTTGTTTCTTTGCAGACGGTCACCTATTTTTACTGTATGTTTCACTGATACTGGATGATTTGTTTTCCATTACCTCTGTGTGCCTCTGACGCTGTAGGACCAAGTTTCTAACAGAGGTCTCCCAACAAGGGAAGCCCATGTATGAGTGCAGCACAGGTAGGGCTGATTTTGGCAAGGGTCACCTACAGACCCTGGAATACACCTGTGGGGGAGCAGAAGGACGAGAAGTGGAGATAGGCAGCGGCTGTTGTCGTGTGACTGACTTAAAATGTGCATTTTGAGCCTCTGTGGCTCCCTAGAGGGAAAGAAAAAGTCTGTATCAGTGCTATCTAAGAAATCCCAGGTTCCCTCCACTGCTGCATGGCCATGGACAACTTCTTCACGTTCCTTGTGCACTCAGTTACTCCCAGATTAAATTTTCTGCCTCACGGGGGTACTGTGAGTGTGAAGCAGGCTCACATCTGCTAACCTAACAGGGTTCATCCAACTACAGAGATCTTGAAATTGAGAGAAGTTGTGACTAGACCCCAGTCCTTTTTTTTCTGCCTTCTGTGTATTATATTGATGGGTTTGTTATTGGTTTTCACTCTTTGAGTCATTATCTTTTTTTCCATCATTAACTGTTTTCCTACTGGTATAAAGACATCCCCTAGCAAGCAAAGGATTAAAAATTACTGGTAAATCCAAACAGTTGAACTGAATGAAGGTCTGGAAGGGATCGATACTGAGCATAACACTACTTTAAAGTGGAGGCACTACCTGAGATCCTCTGTGGACCTGAATTTTCTGGCTGAATTGAACCTTGTAATCATAATTCAGATGTTGTTCATTACCTGAAAGGTAGAGTTTAAAATGCACAGTTAACAGCATTTAAATCTTAATGTTAGAAATCCTAAATGCTAGTACATCCTGCAGGAGGTAGTCCTTGAAGTACATCAAATTCTCAAGCTTTGTGTTTTGTGAGGACATCCTGCAAACTGAGATTATTAAAATATCTGCCCTCAAATTCCTATGAAGATGTATTGGGGCTTTTTTTACTAGCCTACTTTTCTAACTTAAATGCTTTCATTTTGCTACTGAATATACACAGCTGTCCTAGATTTCACTCACTCAAGCCTCCAGACAAGGAGCGAGAAGCACATGTCCACAAGGTGTGGGTAGAAGTCCTTCTGCGTGACCTGGAGGATGAGGTGCTCTGGCTGCAGAGTCCTCACTGCACTCCTGGGGCTGGCAGGGACGGGTTGTCATGAAGGGGTTTGTTGGATGGGTCTTCCAAGGATATTCTAAGGACCACTATTTAGTATGAGATAATCTTTTGCTTCTGAATAGTTCTTATTTAACCCTCTGACCCTGTAAATATTAAGCGTAGTTTACTACGCGTTGTTTCCATTTCCCAATTTTGGCATCCTTTGAGTAACGTGTTACTGTTGGGAGAGCAATCCTCCCATCTAGGTCCTCTGCTGACTTAGGTGTGCTTTGGTCTTATTGAAGCATGGGCCTTTTGATCTTGATGTAAACAACACCTTCTTCAATGTTGATGAGCTTGCTTGCTCTTGACTGTGCCCTGGTTTATAAGTAAAAGCTGGTCCTGTAGCCTTTGTTCTGCTGTGTCCCTGGGTCCTTTTCCACTTGCACTTCAGTCATGCTGTCTTAATGCTTCTGCTACAAACTCCAAAAACAAGAGAAAAGTCTCCACAACCTTCATTAGCTGTGACTGGGTCAAGCAAACGTACATGACAGCAGGACCGCATTACCCTGTCATCCCAGACATGGAAATGACAACATGGGATGGAGAAGTCCATCTCCTTTCATAGGGATACATTTAATTAGCACAACAAGGACAAAAATATTAGAGATTTAGATGATAGTATGGCAGGAGCTGCCACTCTATTTGGGCTTCTGTCCTGCAGCCAGCACAACACGCATTGCATCTGGCCACCCTGGGCTACAACAGGTTATCCTAAAGAGACTCTATCTCCAGTCCGGGAGTGTAGTAGAAGTGAGAGCAGATAATCTTTGCAATTCTGCTATAAGAGAGGAAAGCAAGAAAATCTTTCCTTGTGCATTTAGATCAGTACAGGACCCTTTGAGAACTCACCTCTCCCTGATCAGATGCAGCTTAGGGCAAGAGCATTGCAGGCTTGCTCTGTGCCTGTCTACAGCAGGTATTACAAATAAAAACCAGTTACCAGTGAATGGAAGACCTCAACTGCAGCAGGAGAAAGCTGCAGTTATCACACATCACCACTGTATGCCACTACAGACTAATTACTCCAGTGATCCCAGAGACGAGGCACTGCTACAGCAAACCCCCCAAGAAACAGTTAACATTAAATTGTAATCCTATTACCTTTAGATGTTCTCAGTGCTATTAATCTCACCGTTTCCAAGTCAGCTGTTTAAAAACAGATTATCTGAAAATCATAATGCAATTAACCTCTTTGTGTATATACCATTTTTAAGCACAAGAGCCAACAGGAGTCAAAATAATAATAAATTTATATTTTCAGTATCTCTGTTCTTAAGAATATTCCATATGCAATTTAAAATTAATCAGAAAAGCAACAGCCATGGAACAAATTATTGTCATAATATGTTTTTGCTAAAGATAAAATAAACATGAATAATCAGAAATTAATTATTTCATCCACCATCATTTATAAGTCCTCTATTGGACTAGTACAACATTGCTGTCAGATTTATATCCTTACATCACAAGTAATAAATAAAATGCCCTACTGAAGAATTGTTTTATATCTTGAAATAGATTTCTAGACTTAATTTACACCACAATAAAATTTTTGCTGGAAACTCACTAGTGGTATTGCAAAGAATGTTTGAAACACAAACTACTAGGCCCAAGTAAAAACTAACTTCATGCTAACAGAACATGAAGAACTTCTTAAGCATTTCTGTATAAACGCTTAAGTAAGCTTATACGTACTTAGTAACAATTTACATGTTTTTTAACTCATAACCTGAATTAGGTCTCCATTTCTATTCCTTTCCTCTACAGGGATGACATCTACGGGAATATTTTCCTTTTTTGGTCTCTTCAGTTTTCTGATTATTGTTGATTGTTGTTTCTACATATGGTTATTAACAGATTTAAGCAGCTGCTAATTTCTGTCTCTTCACACTTCTGTTCTTCTGTTTCCTTCAGGTTTTAGTCTGTCTGCAGTTTATATTATTTGTGCTAGAAAAATCCTTATAAAATGGGTTAGAGAGGGAGGATGGCCAGGGCAAGGACTCCCAATGAGTAATTACAGAAATTATTACTTTGACAAAATCATTTATTCACAGAATCACAGCATGGTAGGGGTTGGAAGGGACCTCTGGAGATCATCTAGTCCAGCCCCCCTGCCAAAGCCAGCTCATCTAGGCAAGGTCACACAGGAACATATTCCTGGAATTTTTAGCATCTCTTACAGAATTGTAGGGAATGTCTCCTCCATTTCAGAGGCAAAAGCCAAGTAACCTGGAATTGTAGTCTCACCAAGAGCTGGGGCGTTTCAATTCAGAACTTCACAACAAATTGCTCTTGTACTGGCTGCATCATCACCTACCTCAGGGAAGTTACAGACCCTCTTGGATCGCATCCTTTCCATTCCCCAGTGGGTGAGGAAGATGAGGGGTGCAACCCCATGGAGTGTGCTTCCTGTTATTGCTAGGGTGCCTGCTAACCTTTGAGAAGTGGTCACAGGGAACAACCCAGAGCTGTCTTTCCTTCTCCTCTGCAAATGAGCTGTGTGACATTAAATTACCTGTTTACAAAACAGATTAATACAGGAAGCTGTATGAAAGAGGTGAAATGGCTGGAAAAAATAAAATAAGAAAATGAAGTCTTCTCTCTTGAAAGTGTATTCTTAGAAGGCTGAGAGCTGCACTTGGTCACTAAAGTAGCACCTATGAATTGTTTCAGTGCTGGAGATCTTTTCAGTTGATTTTAAAAGAGCTACTGATAGAGCTTGATGATGCTACTTCTGCCGTAATGCAATAGCAATTGCTTGGAGATGGTACAAATTGATACATTTTTTCCTCAGAACCCTTCCTTGTCCTCTGTGGTTTCTCTAGGCAGTGACCCGTGTTTGCAACTAGCAAACTGAATCCAATACAAATATTTAGATCTAGATGTGACTTCAGTCATGGGAGTTATGTCTGTCTAATGATTTGTAAGGACTTGTATGTTTGACATTGTATTTTCCACTTCTTTAAGAATTCCTATTTCTGGCTGCAGTGTGATAGTTGAGTTCTGTAAGGGGTTATTCCAATCCTATAAGTGAATGAATCCTTTCCACGAGAGTTACCCTCTTAAAATAATTATTAGAAAAAAACAGAAGTGTGATCATCAGTCCAATAATGGCCGTAGTGGAAGGAAATCTAAATTAAGTCATCAGATCTGAAACAGCAGATGAGGCAAATTAGGCATTTCACTTTTCTTTAAAGCCTAAGTCTATAGTAGGACTGAAACGGTGCAGTGCTGGGTGTGAGAGGGAAATAACTATCAGTTGTGAAATATCTTTGGATTGTTTAGTAACATTACCATTCACAGCCACGGAATACATTATATTTTATTGTAAACTTTGCTCCTCAGAGAATTATAAATCTTGAAAGTGTGTCAATACTTGGCAAAGTAGGTAGTCTCTGGAGGCAAAAAATGTTTAAGACCATCTATCAAGTATAAGAAGTTGATAGCAATTAAAATCAGAGCTGTTTATATATAAACATAAATTGCAGAGGTAGCTTGAAACTGGCCAGTAAAAATCTCAACTGGGTGGAAATTCCAGTTACAAAAAACTGCAAAAAGCAACCTCTGAATTTTAAGAACTGTTTTTGTAGCATACACTTTTTTTTTCCTTAGAGACAGTGTTTTCTATGAAATTTTATTACATTAGGGGAAGTCTGTGTATTTGTTATTTTCATATTCAGGCATTGTTTAAAAAAACCCACAACAAACAAAACCAAAACCAAAAAAACCCAGATAACGGGTAAAAACAAGATAGCTTAGATAAATTATTGTTTGTATTAGATGAGCACTAAAGCAGATTAATTTTGATGCTCACTTTTCCCCCAAAGAGATACAGAGAAGGACGGGGAACTTTTAACTACTGTAATCATTAATGATGAATATTTTTACAGGAGAATGTATTTACAGTCTTTTGTATTACTGTGTGTTGAGATGGAATGGCTAATCGTGTCTCTTTAATGTGTGGGGCCCTAAGGAAAGGGACCGTTGTGGACAGCCTGCACCATTTTATTGTTTTTCAGTACAGTTACAATACTCAGAACTGAATGAAAGCCCAGAGAATGAGTATTCAGTGTCCCTCTCTCCAGAAGAGGAAAGAGACTGGCCTGCTTAACCCAGCTACTGGGTGCCTAATTGCTGGTTTGAAACGAATGTGTTGGTCTTGTTCCAGGTAGACTGTCAGATCTTCTGAGATGTGGAGGTCTGCCTTGACTTACCCTTCTACTGTGTCCAGCAGAGCAGGTCCACCACTGGCTGTCCTGCATATTGTTCCATGCAAGTACAAATATGCACTGTATCAACAAAAAAGATGTGCAGGTTCCCTATTCTTAGTCTGGTGGATAGTCTTGGATCACTGTGTTTGGGTCAGTCCCTGAGGAGATGCAAGGAGCGCAGGTAGTGCAGTAGTCAATGTTGTAGTAGAGAGGATGTGTTGAGCTGTAGGTGAATCCTGCCTCTTCTGTCAAGGCTTCCATGACTTCAGAGATCTGGTAATAGGCACCCTGCAGTACCACATCATATAGTAAATAGTGTTAGACTACCTCCTTTCTTGAATATGGGGAGGCGTGAAGAGGACACCAGCTTCAAATGTGACACTCCTGAAGAATTGTGAAGTGCTCTGCCCACAGTATGCTTTGCTGCAGCTGGCAATGAGGAGTGGCCTTCCAGCCAGTGCTGCAGACATGGGGTCCTTGCTCACAGCAGAAACAGTGCCAGGCTGCTGGGTGGAAGGGAGGGGCTGTGGCTGGGGATCTTTGAAAGGGATGATTTAAAATCCATGCTTGGAAGTGGAATAAAGTACAAAAAGTGAGATTGAATGCTGTTAAACGGAGCATAATGTACAATGTTTGTTTGAAATTAATGATGCTTGCATGCCTTCAAGCTGCATTTTAATATTTAAATTGCTGCAAAGGTAAATTATTAAAATTAAGCATCCATGAATTATCACCTCCAATCTTCCAAGTTACGGTGTCAGAAAATGAGAGGGAAAGAGTGGCTAGGTCAGCTAAGTAAAGGAAAGCCTCCCCACTTCTTGTGTTGAATCTTTTCCACTGTAAGAGAACTGGCTACATG